>VZTH01014758.1:214880-282813 GCA_013397815.1 Aleadryas rufinucha | reverse complement strand
GGGGGGGGGTGGGGGGTGGCTGACTTTTACAAGTCAATCAAAAAGAGTTTCTGTTGTTATGAAGACATCCCATTTCTTTAATAGCTCTAGTTTAATTATAATGGGCCCTTTTCCCAAACATGTAGTGATTAATTGAAACTATGAGTACTAAAACTGAAGAACTTCCTTCCATCATATCCTTTTGAGTCTTTTTTAGAAACCAAGGCCCTAGCTTATGGTTTATTTTATCAATGTTTAGGATTATTGATTTATCTAGGAAAAATTAATCATTTATGCAAAATCATGTTTTCAACAAACAACTCTTATATTTCTGCTTGTTTTCCAGCATATGGTATATCTTACATGGTGGTTGTACTTACCTTCTCTGTGCAGGAAAGGGAAAAAAGAGAAGCTTCTAAAAAGTGGCTTAAACCTCACAAACTAATGAAGTGTCTTCTGCTGTCACTTCTTTCTGACCCAAGAGAATTTTCCTTTAGTTCTCATGTTTCTCATAGATCTTCTTCTTTTTATCGTCGCAACTAGGATTTGAGAAAATTGCTGTAATATTCTGCAGTGTATCAAGTTCAGTGCCACTGCTCTTTTGAGTCACTGCACTTGCTGAAGTGGGCAGCTGTTCCTTTCAGTGCTAAAACTTGCTGATTTGCCTTAGTGAAATAATTCCAGGGTGTAGTAGCAATACAAGATAAAACCAACTGCAAGACATAGCAAGTTAAGTTTTGCTTCTGAAGGACCTAATTTATTAACAGGAATGTGCAGGTATGGTATTTACCTCAAACCAAGAGGATTCTGGCTCTAACACAATGTTGTGTTGTATTAGATATGGGGTTTAGAGTGCAGCATTTTTTTTTCTTCCAAAATGGTTTAGTCTGACGCAATGACAGTGTATTCTTTAGTTCTTCAGATGACCTCTCTGAACATACAGTGCATATTTTAAAATATCAACTAGACAAAAAATAGGATTAAAGCTTGTAAGATTGTGATTTCGTTTGAGACTGGTACTTCAACATTTTGCTCTTAAACTAACACAGATATTTCCTTTTGTTTTTTTAATAGCTGCCAAAGAGTTGCATCCCCAGGCACCTCACAAAAATATCCAGTTCCCTGTATTCCCTGTATTATAACCACAGCAAATGACTTATTTTAAAGATATTTTATCCCGCCCCCCCTTTTTTTTTTTCTTTTTTTTTTGAGGAGCAGAAGCATTAGTGTGACAGATAAAAGATTACTTAAAACAGTAATAAGATACTTAATCAATCCAAGGTAAGCAACCTCAAACCACCTCAGAATTGCAAGAGGGAAAGCACATGTACAGTCAGCACAGAGCTGCTAAAATGAGGTACCTTGTCAAATTTTCTGCCATGTTCACTCTGTCATAAATATGACTCAATTTGACTCTCTTTTTATCTTCACTTTGGGGATAAAAGAACAGCGACATAAGAGGCTTCTGATAGTTTTTGATCAATAGGTAAATTCAGTATTAGCTGGGGAATTTATGTCCCAGAAGAACAGAAGGAAGAAAAAAGTAGCTCATCTTGAATGCATATTCTTACAATAAACATTTGTGTAAATAGGAATGATTTAGTGCACATTATTCTTTAGAATTAAGATGTCCCTTTGGAATTAGCAGGCAATTAAGTGTCAAATTTGAGGCAGAAATTGAACCAAGATGCTAATAGGTTTTTTTTGTTGTTGTTGTTTTTAGTCTGTTGCAACAACTCTCATTTGCTTTTTAAAAATCTGGCTTATTAAGCTGTTTCAGATGTCACAAAAGGGCCTGGACAAATAGCTTTATGTGCCTGCATTAATCTTGATAACGTTGGTATTGTTGGCTTCCTGTAAACCACAAAAAGTTGTACTGTTGTGTGTCTGCCCACAAAATTAATCTCAACACCACACTGCCGCTTACTTTCGAGGCCTCTCCAAACAAAAATAAGTTTAAAGAATCCATCAATTACAGCTGGAATTTTAGTGTATCTCTAAAGAAATGGGAGTGAAAGTCAAATGTAGCTTTTTAATACCTGTTGGATTCACAACTTACTGGAATTCATTATTTAGGTCTTTGTTTTAAACCACTTATTAATGAATTGATTGTTTTATAATTATTTAATTTATAATCTATTATTTAAATATGTAATTATTTGATTTAATTAATCTATCATATAGTTATAATTTATTTTATATATGTCAAATAATTGCCAATTATTATTAAATATTCTGTATTAATATGTAGATTATTCAGCTCTTGATCATTAACTTTAAAGAGATTATGAATTTCCACCAACAGCTGTGCGTTTTCAGTCCTCTACATTTTATTGGTAACAGATCTGGCATTATTCTTCAATAACAATTTTTTATACCACTTGGGAATTTTTATGTTTATGCGTAACAAAGTCTTCCTACTGCACAAGTTGTAAATACTTTCTCTACTACAGTTTCAGTGTTTTAGCTCTTGCTGCCGTAAATGCTGCCATATTACCTCTCCTCTGAAACCTAAGTGATGGCCCAGTGAATAATTTTAGGAAAGTTTTACCCTGGTAACAACTTGCTCAGAATAAATACGCCTTGGGAAAGGACATTAAGAAAGAAAAATTTGTTTGTTTGTTTATGTCTCTCTTAAAGCTTTTGCTTTTACAACTTNCCCTTTTTTTTTTTCTTTTTTTTTTGAGGAGCAGAAGCATTAGTGTGACAGATAAAAGATTACTTAAAACAGTAATAAGATACTTAATCAATCCAAGGTAAGCAACCTCAAACCACCTCAGATTTGCAAGAGGGAAAGCACATGTACAGTCAGCACAGAGCTGCTAAAATGAGGTACCTTGTCAAATTTTCTGCCATGTTCACTCTGTCATAAATATGACTCAATTTGACTCTCTTTTTATCTTCACTTTGGGGATAAAAGAACAGCGACATAAGAGGCTTCTGATAGTTTTTAATCAATAGGTAAATTCAGTATTAGCTGGGGAATGTATGTCCTAGAAGAACAGAAGGAAGAAAAAAGTAGCTCATCTTGAATGCATATTCTTACAATAAACATTTGTGTAAATAGGAATGATTTAGTGCACATTATTCTTTAGAATTAAGATGTCCCTTTGGAATTAGCAGGCAATTAAGTGTCAAATTTGAGGCAGAAATTGAACCAAGATGCTAATAGGTTTTTTTTGTTGTTGTTGTTTTTAGTCTGTTGCAACAACTCTCATTTGCTTTTTAAAAATCTGGCTTATTAAGCTGTTTCAGATGTCACAAAAGGGCCTGGACAAATAGCTTTATGTGCCTGCATTAATCTTGATAACGTTGGTATTGTTGGCTTCCTGTAAACCACAAAAAGTTGTACTGTTGTGTGTCTGCCCACAAAATTAATCTCAACACCACACTGCCGCTTACTTTCGAGGCCTCTCCAAACAAAAATAAGTTTAAAGAATCCATCGATTACAGCTGGAATTTTAGTGTATCTCTAAAGAAATGGGAGTGAAAGTCAAATGTAGCTTTTTAATACCTGTTGGATTCACAACTTACTGGAATTCATTATTTAGGTCTTTGTTTTAAACCACTTATTAATGAATTGATTGTTTTATAATTATTTAATTTATAATCTATTATTTAAATATGTAATTATTTGATTTAATTAATCTATCATATAGTTATAATTTATTTTATATATGTCAAATAATTGCCAATTATTATTAAATATTCTGTATTAATATGTAGATTATTCAGCTCTTGATCATTAACTTTAAAGAGATTATGAATTTCCACCAACAGCTGTGCGTTTTCAGTCCTCTACATTTTATTGGTAACAGATCTGGCATTATTCTTCAATAACAATTTTTTATACCACTTGGGAATTTTTATGTTTATGCGTAACAAAGTCTTCCTACTGCACAAGTTGTAAATACTTTCTCTACTACAGTTTCAGTGTTTTAGCTCTTGCTGCCGTAAATGCTGCCATATTACCTCTCCTCTGAAACCTAAGTGATGGCCCAGTGAATAATTTTAGGAAAGTTTTACCCTGGTAACAACTTGCTCAGAATAAATACGCCTTGGGAAAGGACATTAAGAAAGAAAAATTTGTTTGTTTGTTTATGTCTCTCTTAAAGCTTTTGCTTTTACAACTTTTTTAAGGAGCAGAGTTAATTTTAAACTTATTAGTTCAAAGGCAGATCATTGAAAGATGATGTAAAGAGATCTTATTAAACTGTCCTTTATAGTAACATTGTTATGGATAATGTGTCCTTTCTGGTTTTATGCTCTGGGTGACCGAATTTCATTTCAAGCTTTCATGGAGTTGTAGAACAAATGAATTCCAGGATTGTTTTCTAGGTCTTGAATTCTCTTGCATCTTGGCCAGGTCAAAAGGTTCTGGTTGTTAAAGCTCTTATTCATTTTTTCCTTGTTGTGCAGAATAACCAGTAAATGGCTAGAACATATTTGAATGCAAAGTGTTTGAAAGTGAGAGGGAAACAAAGTAAAATATAATAATAATAATTGTAAGGAAAAGGGAGATGACAAAAAGAGAGAGGAATAAAACTCAAGAAAAACAAGTGATGCACAATGCAATTGCTCACCACAAACTGACCAATGCTCAGCCCATCCCTGAGCAGTGATCACCACCTCCCTAGTTCATATACTGGGAATGATGCTCTGTGGTATGGAATATCCCTTTGGCCAGTTTGGGTCAGCTGTCCTGGCTGTGCTCCTTCCCAGCTTCTTGTGCTTCCTGACTGACAGAGCACCAGACACCGAAAAAGACTCATCTTAGGGAAAGCACTACTTAGCAACAACCAAAACATCAGTGTGTTATCAACAATCTTCTCATGTTAAATCCAAACCACAGCACTGCAGCAGCTACTAAGAAGAAAATTAACCCTATCCCAGCTGTAACCAGGATGAAAGGAAAGAAACAAGTGAATGATTTAAATAGGAAAGAAGAAGGTATATCTCAAACTGGGTGCATTGTCCCAAACTGAGTGCAAGTATATTTTGTACTTTATCCTCCATTTGCAATGTTTGGAGCCTGTCCTAATTAGGTCTAAGCAATCTAATAGGATTATTGTGCTAGAAATGTGGCATTGGAGATTTTTTTTAATTAGGCATTTTAGCTCTGATACCCTATACCAGGAGAAACACAAATCCTGTCAGCGTCTCTATGGCACATCTACTTCTGTTCAGTTGACACATCTGTGTATTCTGGAAAAGAAACCAAATTGTAAATGACAGCCCACAGAATTCCCCTTTGCATTAGTCTGAACGAATTGAATAGTTATAGAACTAAGTTTTCTTACAGCTTTTTGGTTGAAAATTATTGGTTTTGCCAGATCCTTGAGTTCCTTTGTCTGAGGCAAGGGGTTTCTGCAAATCCACATTACCTTGAGGAGTGTTTAAAGAATTCACCAGTTCCTAGAGGGTCTGTTGCTGGATCAGTTCAATGAAAGGCATAGCAGGAATGCAAATTACTTCCATTATACAATTTTAATAAATATGTTTCAAAGACAACTGTTCCTGCAGCTTGTCCAACAGAAAAAAAAAGCCAAGCCAACTGCTGAGCAATAATGCCAGTAGCTGTGATGAATTATAATTCATTTTGGACAGGAAACCATAAATATATGACCTAAAGGAAAACTTTAGGCAATGTAATTAGGGCAGGAAAATCCCATTAGTAGTATGAACTATGGGCTGAGCAGGAAACTCTCAGTGCTAGGAATGAGGCTCTAAAACTGTAATTGTTCAAAACCAACCTAGAAATGTATACAGGAGGGATGCAGCAAGTCTTGCAAAAGGTGAGGGACCATTTCTAAATGCTCATCCAGAGAAAATTCAGAAGAAGTATTTTATTTCACAGCCAGCCCTAGCAGTAACACAGCCACCTCACTGTTAATGTTCTTGCCTACAGATGGCTAAACAGATTTCTGCTTTCCCATGCTTGAAGAGCACCTTCAGTTTGAGACCCAGTCATTTGTTCCTCAAGGTGATTTGCATAGCCTGCTGCCTTTTCCTGTGTTTCTTCTGCTCTCTCCTCTTCTGCTTTTATAATGTAATTCCTCATCTTGTTTTCCTTCTTACAAGATATTTCTTTTACTTAAGTCCACGTGAAATTATTCCTAGTGTTCTCTTCACTGTCTTTTTTCTGCTGTAGGAGAGATCCTGTATCTGTGACATGGAACTTACTCTCATCAAGTTCAAATCTTAGATTACCCATCAATTTCTATATATCCATTCACTGAGCCATTCTTTCTATAGTGCTACAATGTATTTTCTCCTTTCCCCTCCCTGTTCAGACCATTCCACTTTCCATGGGATTGAGAATGGTTGTGGGTCACCCTTTTAGGGCCTCGGTTTATAGCTGCAGTGCCACACAAGGAAGCATAGGGTGCTTGCCATTACTCTGCTAGCTTCAGATTCTAGAATAAAAATAGGATTCAAAGATGGATCCCTGAATGCCGAGAGGTAACAATGCTTTAAAAGTTAATTTTGTTACTCACCATTTCTCCTTAATCTCATAAGGGTTTGTTTTAATTATGGAAGATAAGTCATGTTATCACTGGATTCTAGTAAAGTTACTGCTATGTGATGGATTCAAACCAGTCTTAACTGTCCACTGTCAGTGAGACCTTCCTCTGTGGATGTGTCCTATTGAAACCAGTAACAGCCTGCAGAACTGAATGATGTGCTATGTCATTATCTCAGACGTACACAGATTGCAATTTGAAGTGGATGTGTTGGTTTTTACTCTGTTTCTCACATTACAGTATAAAGATTGCTGAAATTCAGAGGAGATATGCAGTAACAAAGAGCATGTGTGTTATATACTGTTCTAGAGCCTTGGTTTTGCCTCTAACCAGTGACTAAGGTGCAACATACAGAGGCTGGAGCTGCAGGACCGCTATCCATGCGTGGGAGCAGGGCTGTGCTGCCGTGCCCAGATACATAGCAACAAACAGCACACAAAATATTAGAGCGGAGTGAAAGCGGAGGAGTGACCTTTGCTCTGCTGGCTGCCAAGCCCAAGCTCTTGGGGACTGATGAAAGGAATGTTCTCCAGAGATGAGGCCATGCTGAATGAGATAGCTCCTCCACGGTGCTTGGGAAGTTCCAGGGAGAGACAGGGAGCCCATACAGTCTCCATTTGATGTTTTTTCCTGGAACTGTGAAATGGAAGTCTACACCTAGGAGCTGAGGTGGTGCCAATGGATTTGTATGATCCTTCTTGACACCATTGTACTCAGTGTACTCCAGGAATCATTTTCATCACTTATCAATTGTATTTTAAAATAAAAGGCCTTTTGAAGTGCAATTGAAGTGTGGAGGGACAGTACAAGTGAGAGTGTACAGAAGTGGGTATAATGTTTGAGGGGAATTCAGTGCTGTGAGTGTGAGGCTGATCCCCAAAGGATCCTTAATGGGAAGTCCATGAGTGATTTCTGGTCTATCCAGTAACTGTTATCCATCTCCTTCTGGTCTTGTTCCTTCCTTAGCCAAGGCCATCCTGGTAAATGTGGGGCACTATGCTGGACAGCTGTATCCCTGCTTTTGTGAGGGTGGCAGGAGGATTGCAGTACCTGCTCTGCCATCTCCGGTGTCTAGCCCAGGAACCCAGTTAGAGGTGATTATTGATATCTGCTGAGTCTGATACTCAGATTAGCAAAAAACAAAAAGGTGGCATCTGAATGACATCTGAAATTCCAACTAGGTGACTCCAGAACCAAAAACTCTCTTGTTCTGATCCAGTCAGATGAAGACTGTATTTAGAAGAATTGTAGAATTGTATTTAAACATTGAATGTTGAATTAAATATTAAGGGCCTGATTCTTCATTGTGTTGCACTCTCCTTATTCCAGGATCAGTATTCAAACTGATCTTCAAACATTAAATTTCTCCTGACAGGATGGAAGCTGATGTGCAACCTCTGACACTGGGCTCCCATGCTGTTTCTTATGTCACAGGTGATGACAATTACCAGAAACAGTGACTAGCAGCAGCAAGAGACTCTGTAATATTCACCTTAATTGCATTCTATATTTTCAGACATAATTTACAGTTATAAGGTGTTGAAAAATGAGTATCCTGACATGAGTGCTCAGTATCCTGTAGCAAGCCACTGGGAACAGGAAAGTTTTCCTTTCAAGATTCAACAAAAAAAGTCCCTTACTGTGTGACAGAAACAAGCTGCACCAAACCTGCCAATGGTTCAGCATGTTCTTCCAAATTCAAACTGGGCTGCAGCCTAAAGTTTGCAGTAGAGATTCAAACCCTGCAGGGAAACACCAGAGGCTCGGGCCTTTCTCCCAGCATCCGTCATGGTGCCAGGTAGGGAACCAAATGAGTAGCAAAACACTCTCTGTACTAAAATAGCACAACAAATGGCTCCAGGGCACACAGAGAGGGGGCAATACACAGCATTAATTAGCCTAAAAGTAATTAGCAAAATATTGCTAAAAATCTTAAGTGTCACGATTGAGAGCTGGATGAGTGTTTGAACTCAGGAATATTAAAACCCTTGTGCAGTAGCTGTGAATTTGATGCACATTGGGAGGTTTCAGTGACAAGCAGACCAGTTTTGACTGGAAGAGAGGAATACAATATAAAATGTAGCTTGCTGTGGAATTAACGTCTAAAATGTAAATTTTTCCAGCAAATTCTGTCCTAGGCAAGACAGGGAAGACACAGACATTACCCTTTACTAGAATTAATCACAGTAATTGCAGTGAACTTTTTTCTGAATTTAGCTATGTTTTTTTAGATGGAAACTGTCTTGAAGTGAATGATTCATTTTTCGAATATTTTCATTATTCAAAGGTTTTGGACAAATGTTTATTAGATTAGATTTCAGCATATTGATCATGCATGAACTATTCTTAGTTTTACTTACTGCATTCAGTATTTAGTATGACATCCTTGAGCTATGTGATCCATCTCATAAATCTTAAGTTTTAAAATATTTTCCCATTTTTCACTGTACTTCTGCTCCTGGCCAGTCAGAAATGAAGAATATGTTTATCGCACTTGGCTAAACACAAGAGTCTGTTTAGTCTTCTCTGTTTAGTCTGAGCACTAAATAGAAATTGCAAGTGCCAGAAATGAAACCAGGTTGAAAATAGCAGAACAACCTGGGGAGGGACACATTTGTATGCCTTAAAATTGCCTAGGCAGTGTGTAGAAGAATTTGTTACCAATATAAATTATGTAAATGGAAATTCCATTATAGTGATTGTGTAGACATAAGTAGTTAGATTGTGCCAGCATCAATCATTGTAAAAGGTCTTTCAGAAGGAGACACTACACAAGTTTCAAGATAGACACAGAGACAAACAGTATCCAGTGAAGATGCCTAATCTAGGTCCTGGAAGGGGGAGTAGTGGGTGAACAGAGCCTTCTGCTCAGCCAGCCCTGCCCACAGCCTCTGGAATCAAACAGTGGGTTGGGAATATTTGATTCGGGGGAGTTTGTTTGTTCCATGAGCTGGCTGCCTTGGGGTCTGCTATATCAGGTAGCCTTGGCACTTCTGGAACACCATTATCAACTGAATTATGAATCAGTATGTCTTTTAACATAAAATAATGCATTTATGTAAAAATTAATGAAACAATCTTCTGATTCCCCCAATATCAGCCACTTTTTTCAGATGTTCTTATTGCCATAAGAGTGGTCATATAACTTCAGCCAAGCAATAGAAGTGGTAGTGGTTGTCCAATGTTGATGGGTCTTCCTGAAAGCAATTTTATTTACAGATTTTTCTTTTTCTGGGAAGTAGTGGAATTCCTCAAGGAGCAACTGTTTCTTTTCTATGCAAAATCTGGAAAGCTATGAGGTACTCAAGTGCTTTGATTTTGTTACATGTTATAAATGCCCAAATGATGACATCTTAAACAGTATTTACAGTGGAATATACTGAGAGCCAGAATATTTAGATTCAAGAGCTTCATTTTATTACAGTTGAAATGTAGAGAGGAACAGCTATTTATACAGTTTGTATGTAAGGTAACATTTGGATTTAAATTACCTTCATTATTTGTACATTGAGTTTTCAGTTTACACTTAATCCTAAAATGTCCAACTAAATATTTTTCTGTACAAATGTTACTTATTTACACATGAGATTTATCAAGTCTTCCATGATAATGACAGAATTGTTTTGCTATTTGGTAATTTTTAAATAACATTATTTAAAATATATAGGTTAGTAATTGTATGCAATTTTAACCCTTAGGCAACATTTTGGATAAATGAAATCCTCCAATGTGCTGTTCATGAAAATAGGCAAAGCACCTACATTTTTCTACCACTGCCTGTCCTCGTGACCTAAAACATTTTCTGAAAGAGATACAGTTAAAAAAATGCAAAAATAAATGAAATAGTTGGCATTGACAAAGGCTGGGTTTTGCTTTTCTCTGAAGACTGTAAAGCTCTTTACAAATACTGCTGAAAAAGCTTGACCTCAAAGCACCTCGCCTTCAAAAGCTAAATAGAGGTGTTTTTTCCATTTGGAAAACATTGGATGTATCTGTCAAATTACTGGAACAAAAACGAACAGATTATGTGTTAATTGATGTTGATTCATGTTTGCCTCCACAGACTTTCCAGGTCCCTAGGAAAAAGGCTACTGGGCAAGTCCGAAGTCTCATCCTTCTTTTTGAAGACCTTCGGTGGTCTGATCCCAGCTGTATTCAAGAACAAAACCATCTGTCATTTAAAGACCTGAGATGGAGACAGGAGCTGGTGATTCTGCTCCTTCTGTAGAACTGTCTTTTACTTTTTGTAATAAGGTTCTTTCTGCTCACTCTAGACACCTCCAGTGTCAGACAAGTGACTACCTTTGCTCAGGAAAAATACTTGTCTCTGGCACTATTTAAGCAAAAGCTGGTGTTTAAGGGACAAATACAGGTATAGTAGCTTCCTTGGAACTTTGTCAACTGCCTAAGCAAATGTGGGATTAATGCCCTGATAAATTACAAATGGCAAAATAGGGTTGGTTACACTTTCTTAAAATATCCCATCAAACATTTCATTTCAAACAGTGATTGAAGTAAATTTGAAAAGTGTATATATGGTCCTGCTTCAAGTAGTACAGGACTAGCAAAGGAAGGGGATGCTGCCGAAGTCATCTCATGAGAACATCTTCATGTGGGACTCAGCTGGAGATGGGCGTCTTTGGCCACAACTAAGCCAATTCCAAAAGTTAAGTTTAGGATTAAGGATGGCAGAGAAACAAAGCCTAGCATTCCAGTTGGAGTGGGACTGCAATAAATCTGCCAAAGGAAAGAACAGGCTGCAGAAAGACTTCTCCCTGCAGAAATTCATCATGTGAGGCAGAGATGGGGACCTTGGGCTAAGACTCAGCCTCTACCTTGACCCCTAAAATCAAGGATTATGTTTAGGGTTGGGGATGGCAAAGAGACTAAGTTCTGGGATCATTTGGAGTGGGGATGCCAAAACCATTGTCTGCCAAGGACTTCATGTGGAACTAGACCTCACTTCATGTGGCTTGACTTAAGGTTTAGCTAAAATTTAGCTTGATTTAGTCTATGCTAATGCTTAGGATTGGGGTGGTGAACTGAGGAGAGAGAAAACTTAGGGCTGCAGGCAGACTCGGTCTGGCTGTAAATGGGCTGATAAAGAAGGGGAGAAGATGCCAAAAAAGTTATCCTCTGTGAACTTCTTCATGTAGGACTATGTTGTGGAACTTGGGCTATGGCTCAGCACCTGCCTAGGCCTAAGGCTGGAGTTGGGCGAGACCAAGTGTGGAGCTGTAGGTGAAGTGGGAATGTAAAGACACTGCCAAAGGAATTAGCAGTCTGCAAGCAGACTTTTCCCTTTGGAAATTCTTCTTGTTGAGGAGGGCACTGGGGCTTCCAGTGGGGCTGAGTCAGTGCCTAGGGTTGGAGTTGGGGTTGGTAGAGCAGCAGAGTCTAGAACTGCAGTGGATTGGGACTGCAAAAGGGGCTGTCAAAGGAAGGAGTAAGCTGGAGAAGGATTACTCCTGAAAGAACTTCATATGGGTTTCACATCTAGAGTTCTGTTCCAACCTATATTATTCTGTGATTATGTATTGACTCTGGGAAACAATGCGAAATGAAAACCAAAAAGTCTCTGTGGCTGCAATTCAAGTTTCAAAACCAGAAAATTCAGGATTATTCTCCCATGGTCTTCTCAACATGAAAGAGTCAGATGCAGCTCTGCATTGGCTACTCTCCAGTCTAGTTGGGAGGTAAATTGTAATCCTCCTCCTGGAATCCAGCCTTCACCGCCAATGCCCCCGACCCCTCTTCTCCTGAGAGCTGAAGTCAGCCAAGAGGAACCACAAACCCTGCAAGAGACCAACATTCACAAACCAGCTCTCCCACTTCTCTACCTCAACATTTCCCTTGTTTGCTGAATTTCCTTCTCATCCCAGACAACTCCAGGCTAGACAAGCCTTTGCTGTGGCCAACCATCGAACCCCTTTGGGTGCAGAGAAGACAAAGAGTATTTCCTGGCTCCAGCTTGTGAACAGCTGAGACTTCTTTGCACCAAAAATTCAGCTGCTGATGCTAAACGTGATGCTTCCAGCACACGTGGGAGAGACTGCCTGGGAACTGGGAATGCCGTGTTTCGAATGGCTGAGCCGTCCCTCCTTGGGAAGGCCCTTTGGGAGTCAGCTGACTGGTAGTTTTGTGGGGCCATTCATGAAGTCCGTCTGGCATGTCAGGCCTGTAAAACATTGATTTGTCAGCCAAATTTACTGCTCTCTTTCTGCAAGAATCCTATGTTAGCCCTTAGAAAACACCTCTCATAAGTTCGCAGCTCTCTGTATAAATCAAGGAGTTTGTAGAGATAAGGTCCAGACCATAGAATAAAATATTGCATTGAGTACTAAGTGCTAAATTTTTAAGTGTTGACCATTTCAAGGGCCAATTTAAACAAGAAAGGATTAAGCTGAGCTGTTTACCTTCCTAACACTGCTCACTATAGCATAATAAATGATGGGGCTGTAAGCCAAGGAAGGCGACTACAAGAATGTTTTGTTTAGACTACTACAATAGCCAATTCAACATCATGAGAGGAATGCAGGATGTTAGGAGCGATCTGAACGAGCAGAGCTACCATAAAAAGTGATGAGTTACTGAAATGTCTGAAGACACTGAAGTTATGCTGTATTATTTGAAAATTTTCGAAGTGGGGAAGAGATTATCTTTCTCTCTATTTTACTCTGGTTTTTAGAACATTTGCTTTACATGAGTATTTACTTCATGCTATTTCCAGTTTTACCACTGGCTAAGTGCTTTTTGAGAATTCACTTCGTTCTCCATACCACTGTTTTTCTTTCTGTAAAACAGCAACAGAACTTCCTTCTTTGTCTCTGGAGCTTCCAGCTCTCCAACGTCTCTAGAGAGCTTTCATTATATTTTTGTTTTATTGGCAGAAGGACCAGCAACTTCAGAACTGCAGAGAGAACAAAGCGAATTTAGCTTATGAAAACACTTGTATCCAATATAGAGACAAAAATTCTCCAAGACATTTTGCTGCAGGCCTACGGAGGCTTGTGGCTGGGGACGTGGGATTAGAAAAGGAGAAGCACCCTTTTGCTGCACTAAAAAGTGCACCCTTCTCCCAGAACCTGCCTACCTCCTTTGTTACATCAGAAGATCACTTTCTTACTGTTTTCAAGCTCGTTATTACTCCTTGAAATGATTAATTACGATTGAAAAAACTGTATTTTCTTCCTATTTCTGATTTTTTTTTCTGCATTTAGATCCTATTCTGAAGGCAGGAATGTGGGGGGAAAAAAAATTAGAACTATACAACTTAACTGAGGTTTGATATAACTCTGTGTATTAAAAACCGAGAGCATTTGGTCATAGCCTGTAAAAAATCATATCCTAGTTCAAATAATCTATGTCCAAAAGAAGGAGAAGAAATTGCATTTGAAATACTGAGGCATTTTGCAGATGAGGATTTATCAAGAGAAAGTATTAGGAAAGATTTTATTCTGATTGCTATTAAGGATAAGCTTCTTCCAGGTTAAGTCTTTATACCTGTATGCATTTATCACTGTCTTCACTAATTCTAACTAATAACTGATGTTGGTAGATTGATGTAGATGGTCAATTGATTAACTAATAACTGATGATTGGCTAAAATAAATATAAAAAGATTGCTTATATACACAGAACAATTTTGAAGACTGAAATAGTTTAGGTGTAATCATTAAAAATCTACAATTTCTTTACTAGGATATCAGTGAGCATCTCAGCCAAATGTACCAAGATTTTTTGGAGTGGGAAAAATACAAGAAGCACTTAAGACTTTCAATGAAACTGAGATTCTGAAGAAAATAAAGGCCAGAACTTTAAAAATATTTGGTACTTTCCATTAATTTCTCTAAGAATGTAGAAGAATTTTTGAAATTGAGATATAAGGACAATCAGAAGTTTTATTCATGATGTTGAAATCTTTCTTTGAACTTTTTTGGGGGGGTCACAGCAGTCATAGGAGAGAAAACCAGTGAATTCACAAATCTCTGGTGAAAAATCCACTGTGTAAATAAAATGAACTTATTAAATTCTTGTTGCATATTCTTATTGGTGATACTACAGGAGAGGCCAGCCCAGTGGTAACTTTACTCTTTGTTTCATTTAGGATTTCTTGTAAAGCTTGTTTTCAATCATGGCTCCAAATGGAAAATAAAATAGTTATTGTGGTTAAATATTAACTCAGAGGTTTAAAAGTTGTTTTAATGGTATTTTAGGATTTTGGTAACTTTTTCTCATGTCTCACTTTTTCACCATAGATGTAACCAATTTATCCCTTTTCTATTTCTCAGACTAAAAACCAAGCAACCAAGGAAAAAAAGAAATCCTGTTTATTGTGCTGAACACCACCTTTAAACAGTGTCACTGATTACTAACCACTTGTTAAGTAACATAAAATTAGAATAACTTTTCTTATGGTATGATTGTTGTTTATGTCCATGGAAACTATGGAACCATGAGGAGTTTCACCCTTGGCTGAAAGCTTGATTTTTACAAAGCCATTTTCTGCTTTTGTGAGGATATGTGTGTTAATGGATCTCTGAGAAGGTCATGTAAGCACCATATTAGATACGCATTTTTATAGTGCCTTAAATGTTTAAAAAATGAAACAGATTTGCATAATGTTTGGAAGTATTGTTTAAAAATCTGCTGTGATCTCTTTGTCATGGCTAAATTCTAAGTGTTCTGTTTTGGTTTTAGAAGGCTTTCTCTATGGCATTAATTGTCATCCAACTTCCTAAAATGTCCCAGTGTTTATCTTCTGTACTCATGACATACTTCTACCAGAAGAACCCTGACATTTCATACAAAGCTGGGCTAATAAGCGACTTTTGAAATTATTAGACAAAGCAGTACCACTGCAAGTACTGAGCAATTTGAAATGGTGACTCAAATCAGCTTGCTCTGAGCCCTTTGAAATGAACAAGCACATTATTTCATCAGGTCTCCTAAGGAGTTCTCTGTCCTTATCATAAATATTCATCTGTTCTAAGAGTCATTGTTTGAAGTGCTTTTAAACCATGTTTAGTATTCTAATAAAGGATTCTCAAGTTAGGTTCACAGTGTTGTGCTGCTGCTCTATGAACCCATTGCAAGAGTGGGAGTCATTGCAAAGAAGAGTTCACACTTTAAATAGGCAAGAATAAAATAAGAACAAAAAGAAATGGGTACATGGGGACATTAATTTGGTCGATCTCCATCAGACATAGCTGGGAATACAATTCAGACCAGGGCTTGCTCTGATACTGATGGCATTGTGATTTTTTGCCATTTCTTTTGTATACATTTTATATATGTATCCTCAATGCTTTTAGCATGCATGCTTGTAATTACTTAAGCCCGATAATTTAGCATAGTCCTAATATTCCATTAAGCCAGGAGACCAAACATCCTCCCTGCTGAAGGCCAGAAAGCCCTATGCTATCCTGAGAAACCAAGGTCCCTTTTAGAACACATCCTGTAAACTAAGATAGGCCCATCCAGGGGGGAATTCCTCAGCATGAGGGGTTCACTCGAGCCTCTCATTAGAGAATCTTTGATAGCTATGCTAATTCACAAGGCCTATAAATTGTATACACGATTTAGCGTGTGTGTGCTTTTTTTGCACATTCCACCTTGGCAAAGTGGTGCACCTTTAAGGATCCTTAAATAAATGCTGAGGTAAAAACCCCTTTTTCCCTTAGCTATGTCTGGCTCTTAATTTTAAGACCAGGGAAAGGCAACAATAAAAGAGCATGTTTTTCTGAACAATAAGAATCTGAAATTAAGAAGGAACAACACAGTTCTGTGAGGCATACCTTGAATTACTCCATTAGTTTGAGTGAATATATATGGTTACTTATATTCAGGCTATTCCTCTTTGTTTAAAGACTTTGTAGTATTACACCACGTGTTTCGGGATTTTTCCCTGCAACAGTGTAATGGCATAACACTGTGTGCAAAGCAGTTCTTTTCTTCCTTTAGTTTTTAAAAGGCGAAAGGTTTAGTTGGTGAAGGTTAGTGCTTTCTCAAAGCCTGAAGTCCCAGTATGCTTTTCTATCCTAAAATTATTGTCCTAGTCTTTTAATCTTTTTGGTATCTGTTAAAAATATTTGGCTAGCACCATTTATTTGTGGAAATAGTAAGGATCCTCCCCACACAGACTCGATTCGTGTCTTTGCTACTTTGAAGGGCCTTCAAGAAATTTAAATTTGGTTATACGTGTAATACTTGTATATAATGCAAAGAAAATGTTACAGTCCTATTTTTCTTAGCCTAGTGGATTAATATCACTTAGGAATACTTCATCCTACAATAGCTTTCTCCCTCTGGGCTGCAGCTGATCTGAAATTGCTAGGACTGCTTCAGCTTGGAATGGTAACTTTGCCCACTGAAGAATTTAAGACACATAAGAAGAGCTGCACCACTTAACTGAGCAAGAATCTGGGCCAGAGTGTGCAGGAAGAGTTTTGATACCAGGAAGGTGTCTAAATGTGTACATGTCCATAGGTAATGTTCATTCCTGTCCTGTAAGCTGGCACACTGATGTGGACTCATAGGAAATCAGGCATGTAGCAATTCCAGTTTTTCTTGGCAAGAGAAGAAGTATTTAACTCCAAAAGAAATTTCAAGTGTTGTGCAGGATCTTACACAATATTGGTGATTCCGAGTTTGCAGCCTTATGTAGGAACCCAGTGCAGATAACCTATCCAACACTGATCCTGATGTTGATTCATACTCAATCCACAGAAATGTGGATTTTATTTCAGAACCAAGAAAATGGAACAGGGAAGGCATTGTTTGGGAAATAATTACAAACAAAAGGAGGCCTGCATTATGCAGAAGAAAAACACATTTGTGTTTGAATTATTTCTTGAGTTAAGAGTGTGCTTCTTATGGCCAAGATACAGAAGACCTCGAAGTTTTTGCTATTTAAGTGCCAATTCCTGAGGATGGCTGTAAGCTGCTGTAACTTGCACAACCAACTTTTGGTAAATGGTGTCTTTGTTCTCATAAATCAATGCAGTTTTTTATATCTTGTACATCTTATTCTCTCTTTCTTCCTTATCTTGTGGTTTTCTCCTTTACCACCCATGACTTTTGCAATTCAACAGTTTTTAGTGTGTCACATTACTATAAATATGTAGAGTTTTTAGTTGATTCCTGCTTCTATTGCAGCTGGTTTTATGCTGTGCTTACATACTTTAATTTACCTGAGTATTAATGCATGATGTCTATCCCAATCACAGCTGTGACAACTATGATCTTGTGGAAAATCTATTAAACCTTTACCTCTCCTCATTGATGTCTACAGTTTGTCTTATTTTTGTTTGTCTTCTGGTTTCAAACTTCAGTTTGCTGAAGAGGACTTTCATTTCAAATGAAAGAGGATGTTCCTGGGTATTCATTTGACTGCAAGAGCTGTGTCGTTTGTGGGAGGAATTGTATAAATCTGGATGGAAACATGAGAGTTGGCAGCTCTGATCACAGGCAGAAAGGATCCCTGAAGTAAAGAACCACATGCTGGTCAGCTGTATCTCCACTCCCTCTACTTTTCTTCTGCTTTTCTTCCACTTACTGGAAGAAACTTTCATGGGGCAAATAAACTGTATGTTCAGTGAATTATGGTGGGAAATTAATTTGGAATTCATCAGTAGAAATGCTAGTGTATTTCCATGAGAAACCTGGCTGTAAGAGTTAGTAATTTAATAAGTAAATCATAACATTACCATGTGGTTTGCATCAATCTAACCAACGTAGCACAAATTTGAAAGCCTCTAGTTTAGTTGTTGATAAATTATAAATCAATTGCTGGTAGACATCATTGTGAAAGCAATTGTTACAGAATTAAGAAAATCAATAATGGCTTATGCTACTCACAGGATAAAAGGCTGTCTTTGCTGAATCAATTACTTTCTGACATGCTATTCTCTAGTATGAAAGTATTTTTAAAAACAAATGCTTAATACAACAAAAACCTCTATGTCCATTTGCCATATTTACTTCATGAAAGAGAAGAGAGCTGGAAAATTGCATAAGCTGGAGCTGGTTTCTGTATTCATGGGGATATTTTCATTGATGCCAAATATTGATTGGATAATAGAAAGCAGAATTCTTCCTGCAGCCCTAAGGGATCCCTGGGACTTCTCTCCATTTCCTTTCAGGCCTGTTTCCTTTCACACCAGCCATGAACATGGACGTTGAACCTTTTATTCCCTTCTCTTCCTTGCATCCTACCCAATGGTCCAGAACTGGCTGGCTGCTTTTTAACCACCCACTCACACTGTTCTTTGCCTGTAGTGGTTCTTTGGTTTTGTGCTTTTAGATATTGACTAGAAATTGATCCATTATTGACTGCAAGTAACTGTGCTTTTACAGCATGATATGCACCTTGACAAAAGAGAAAGAAAAATGCATTGCAGGAAAAAAAAAGGTGTTTTGTGGAATAAATCAGAAGGTATTTCTAGGACAGGATGAAAATGATGAAGATTCTAAGTCCTCATGAATATGCAGTCTCATGAAGCATGTGAAATTACAGCAAATATTGCCAATTGTGAGAATGCAATAAATGTGCTTTTTTTTTTGTTTATCCTGATGTAAGAATGATTTGATATTGCTTTGCTGAAAAAAGGAAAGCAACAGAAGAAACTGGTGTAATGTGACTCCTTCCAGGTGGTGGAGTCATGGGGTAACAAATTATGTCTCTGTATGATACTGTGTGATTTATACCTTTGAAATTTCCATTAAAATGGATTATCAGTTTGCCATGAACATTGTAGTCTTTCTGAGTTAGTCATACTGACTGATATTTGTGCTCATAAGTTTCTGGGATAGATTTTTGCCTGACACTTTCTGTGTCTGACATCAGCTACAATGTCCAGTCTTCAGAAACCTTAAACAAATTACACTCAGCTGTTTTGAAGGCAAAATTTGAGGCAAAGTTAGAGTTTTCATGTACTCCCAGTGACACTTCTGTGCTTTTGTAACTCCCACAGCTGCTGTTATAAATCTTGAAGTAGGATTGTTTCATCGTTCTCAAACTGGAGTGAAAAACAAGCTGAAATTCAGAAATGTGGGTTCATTATTTCAAAAGCTGACATTTGCAAATGCACAATAGAATGTCCTTTCTCTTTTTTTTTTTTTTTCTGGTTAACAGAATAATTTAAGATCTTACCTATCAACAAATAGTGTATTAATTAAGACCATCTGAGGTATAGAGGCGAATTCAAGTAGAGTTTTCTCAAGACTTTAATTCAACATTCTCAAAGTATGTGCTTTAACTTAGGGTATGTTCATTGAAAATATGTCTTTCAAAGGACAGTTTATTTTAAAAATCGCATGCTTAAGTTTATTTTTTTAAAGCCAAATATCTTTTTCCAGCATTAGAACTCAAGAAAACCAAATGCAATTATAGGGATTAATGCTGTGACACTGAAGTACAGCACATATATTCAGAAATAAAATCACTTTATTCAGTTTATCATAATTCACTTCCGCAATTAATTATGATAAACATGTATGTGCTGGGCTGTTTAAAGTCATTCTACAAAGCTATTTCAGAGGTTTATTGAGATTATTTTCCAGAGTATGTATATACAAATATATCTTAATTTGAAAAGAGCTAGATAACTATATGGAGCAATTAACCTCTTTTTCACTTTCATTGTTTTGTCTGTGTGGTAACATGAAGTTTAATTGGTGTATCAGCTTCTGTGTTTAGCCTTATTGCCTTTCTCGGTAGTTTGTATCTTACCAGTATCAGTAGAAGAAAATTTTTCTAAAACTACAAAAATCAGAAAAGAGCCCAAGTATATACTTTACCAAAAAAACCCTATTGTCTTATCTTTCATTACAGATAAAATTTACATTGCTTATGTGTCCTTGGGTTTTATTTCTAAAGTACTTCAGGAGCATGAAGATACTTTATGTGGGTCTTGTATTTTTCTTAAAAGTTAGAGAACATAGCTTTTAAAACTACGTTTTTTACAAGATTCAGCCAACAGCTGGACACTCTGGAACCAGGTCTGTCTCTCAAAAAAGGTTTCTGCCATCCACCACTATATACATTTTTATTTATCCATTTTCACTAAAATATCTCAGCCTTGGCTGCTTTTAGATACTTTTAAAAAGAGCATGGAGTTGGTTAATACTAATTTTCCTCTTCTCCATGTAGAATGGAGGCACTATAATATTTGGAATGCCCCTGGAGTCCATGGTTTGACACTGCTTGACATGAATGTTTTGTTTCAGCACAGTAAGATTATAAATCTGAAGCCAAGACCACTAATAGCGTCTCTCCATCTCATCTCTTTTAAAATCAACCGTATTTGGGATTGCTTTTGTTTCATGAAAATGTTTTACAATAATTTTGCTTTACTGTCTTCTGTGGCATTCTGTAGGCATGCCCATGATATGTGCCAGTCTTCTGCTGTGAAAAAATTAAAATCTAAGATAGATCAGGTGGTATATAAGAAGGGAACTTTTCCTCTAAGGTTTACCACTATCACTAGGAAAGACGGTATCATTATGGAGATAGCTGCAGGGAAAGCTGACAAAAGGATAGCATTGATCACTCTCTTAGGTTTGGGAATGCTCTGGGTAAGAATATATACTCACCATCAGCCAGCCTTGATTCAAAGCTTTCTATCTAAATAGCCACGGTTTATCTGTCCTTGTAAGAACACTGTAACCACCTCACCCATGGTGTTTATTCCTCCTTTGGTACATGTGATTCATGGTACACGTGAAAGCTGAACTAGCCAGTGCTAGTAGCCCACCCTTCACTGGTGCAACAGAGCCTGAATGAGACTGATCCCTTATCCAAACCTATTGTACTCCTCCTTAGAATTTCCTAGAAAAAGTGGATGCAAAATTCGCTCATTTAAGAAAAAAATGGGGTGCATAAAATATGTCCAGCTCAAAACAGGGCCCCTGCTGAATAGTGGTGTTAAAGTGCAGTGTTTGCTTCATTTTACATTGCTAATTTTATTTGAAATGTTTTTGTCAATTTTATTCTTTTTACTGTATTGGAGGGGTAATTTATGTGTCTTCAAAATTTTCTTTATTTTTCTTGTCTTACCACCAATTGTTTCTTTTCTTTTGGGGGTTTCACCCAAAATCTGTATTAATAGAGACATGCTAACCACGTCTAGCCCTCACTGAAAGAAATTGCACATAGCACATGCTCGATACCTGCCTGATACCTACGTCAGTTTGAACAAGGAAGAGGGGAACAACTACTGGTAGTCATGAGTTAAAACTCTCTCAAGGAAAAGCATGGCTTGGTTGCTGGTTTTACAGGGCATAAACTGTTTCTTGTACTTCCTTTCATCTTCCCCTTGCAGACTGAGTTGTGTGTATGTCAAATGCTGCTCTTGGCCTGGTGTCTGAGAAATCTGCTGCTTCTGACGTATTTTCCCAAGGGAGTTGCAACTGTTTGTGCTTGTCCTTTGGCAGCCCATGATCAGAATATTTTAATTGCCTCCTAACAGCTTTAAAATGGGACTGACTAGAGATGCCCCTTGCCTTTGCTTGGCTTCCCTCTTCTATGAGACAGTCTGAGTACTTTTGAGGTGCATTGGAAGTGACTTCCCCAGTCCCGCAGAGCTCTATAATTTGCTCATTGCTAAGGGCTATCCAAAGATGAATTCAAGTACAGAAATTCCCATTTGGAGGTGTTCTTGAGAATTAAAAAAGAAAAGAACAATTATTCTCTTCTTTAATAATGCTGTATTAGTTTGAGTTGCAGGGAAGTACTGCAGATAAGTCAAGGTGTGAATTTATACAGCACAAGCAAACCTGTCAGAATTTGCTGTCTGGATATTTGTATCCAGTGATCATACAAATTAGACTACTACCACCATTCAGAGACTGGAAATTTTTACTCAATGGGGGAAAATCAAGAATGTATTTAGAATGACTATGACAATTCTCCTCCTTGCCTAGTAAACCTTAATTTGAAAGGCACCATCAACATTGCTGTTACCTGCTCTTGTTGCACGTCAAACAATTCTGACAGGAAAATTCATTATAAGTGGCAGTCGGTTTATTAGAGTTTTCTTAGCAATTTGTTTTTTATTTAATAGGGTTGTTATGATAAAGTTATATGGTTGAGAAGGATGTTTTGTCATCCAGGAAAGATTTCAAAAGCTACAGGCTGCACCGGGGTGGAAAGGTCTTCATTACACTGCTGCTGTCTCGCCAAACTTGAAAACGAGACATATTTGCTCACAGACTGGAGTTTATCAGGCTGAAAGAGTAATTAAATTTGAATTGTGTCAGCCAACCACCTTGAAATGAAGAGAAGTCAATGTACATTGCTCCAAGGAGAAAGAAGGAAATGATTAGTTATAATTATACTCAGTGTCCAAGAGAATTGCTTCACACCCCTTGAATCTGTTGCTAAGAGAGGAAAGAAAACTAAACAAAGGACCTCTAATCCTTCTCTTAATGTCTAAAATTTGTTGAGTTCAGAATTCCCTTTGGGAGTTTGAAGAAACCAGATACTACTGAACCATAATATTTTAAGGATTGACAGAAGGACTCAGGTAGATGAGGAATTGGTTGGATTGTTGCATCCAGAGGGACAACAGCTCACAGTCCTGATCAGGGACATCAGTGACAAGTGGTGTCCCTCAGGGGTCCATAATGGCACCAGTGCTATTCAATGTCTTCATTAATGACATAGAGGGATCGAGTGCAACCTCAGCAAATTTCCTATGAAGACAGGCTAGAGAAATGGGATTGTTCAGCCTGGAGAAAGGAAGGCCCCAGGGAGACCTTGTTGTAGCCTTTCAGTACTTTGAGGGGCCTTATAAAAAAGATGGGGAGAACCATTTAGTAGGGCCTGTTGCAATAGGACAAAGAGGAAATTGTTTTAAAATAAAGATTTAGACTAGATAAAAGGAAGAAATTTTTTACAATGGATGTGGTGAAATACTGGCACATGTTGCCTAGAGTGGCAGATGCTCCATCCCTGGAAACATTCAAGGTCAGGTTGGATAGGGCTCTGAACAACCTTACCTGGGTGAAGATGTCCCTGCTCATTGCAGGGGTTTTTACTACATGAACTTTATAGGTCCCTTCCAACCCAAAACTTTGTGAGATTCTATGGGTTCTCAGTAACTGAGTGCAACCAATGAGACTCAGTTAAAAATACACTTATAACAAACTGGCTGATTTTGTTTTTATTTAGAAACTGTTTAACAATAGGAGATCACAAAAGATTTGCATTGAAACCTTGGCTTGCAGTTTAATCTGGAAGAGCCTGCATGAATCATTTGCAGAATGTCACACAGCACGAAGTAGGTGGTCCTTTGCTGAGAAAACAAAAAACTTTACTGTTAAAATTTGTTTTAGGTGAAGCTGGCAAAGGTGGCTGTCATTGAAGTTACGTAACACGTTCCTTTATGAGACCTTTTCTATGGTAGTGTATAATTTGAAAAGCGTGGACCTGATTTCTCCATGGCTACCAACAGCCTTAGGCTGATTTTCTGGGGAAAGTTTCAGTAGACAAAGAACAAATTCAAGGCAAAACAGAGTCTACACAATGGTTTAAAAAAAGAAATCTTATAACCACTTTTTTGAGAAGCTGGAGAGCCTGGGGTCAGGAATCTCTGTAAATCTGAGTGTATCACAAGCCTCTGAAAATTTCCTATGTAGTATCTGTGAGAGTGTGGCAGCAACAGTCCTTGAAGATTCCATCTGTGCTGGCCATACTCTCGAGCCCAGGGGATCTGGGCTGAATAGGAGTTTTCTTTATGTTTGACATCCAAATCTCCCTGTGGCTCCTGTGGTTTATCTCTTCTCCCTTCCTAGCATCTTTGTGGCTCTATTTTATCCATACTGGACCAAGCAGCACTGCTGTTAAGAAAAGCAGACGAGAGGGATTTGCATCAGTGAAGCTGGATATTCATGGCACTTCGGATATCGGGTTTTGCTTACAGTGGTGCAGGGTAGAGGTCTGGAGTTTCTTGGGAGGTAAAAACAGCAGGATTTGGAAATTATCCAAATGTGGGATTTGGAGGAAAGAAGAAAGAAAAAGGAAAAAAAGCAACCACAAAGCTTAAAGACAAAAGTGAATTTTTAAGTGACTTTGTGATGAGAGTGAAGAGGGTGGGCTGGATTAATTTTTTGTCGAGTTTGAAGGTATGTTGTCACAACAGAGCAAAAGGATGGAAGAGCACAATTGAAAGGGGACAATTAGAGCTTGAAAGAAGGAACAAATTTTTAAGTCATTGATGTTTATAAGGTGAAGGTAAAGACACTCTTGTCAGTTTGTTGGACTTCCAGCCCCAGAGACAAGGTACTGTATTGAGCCCCACATTAAAGAGATTGCTGTGCTTTGTACAAACGCTTGATTAGATAAAACAAGCAGCTTTCAGACCTGTGGGATTCGTTGTCAAAAGCTGCTTACCTTTTATTTCAAGGGAAACTAAACAGGTAGCTGGAAGAGATACCTGTTGGGGTAACTGAGAAGGAAAACCACAGGAAGCTCAGAAAATGCCCTAAAAGGAGGCTGAGAGGTTAAAATGGGTGAGGTGGACTCTTGACCTGCCATTAACATACTCTTAGGATGCCACAGGTGTCATTTTTGGAGCCCATGTTTTGTCTTTGCACAGTGTTAAGGTTCTGCAGCTTTAGGGAGGAAGGGAGAAGACCATTTTAGTTTCCCAAGCTGCAGACAGAGCTCAGCTGAGACATTTAACAGGATTGAAAGGTCTTCCATGGAGCTGTTTGCTGACCCCTGGGTTACCTTCCTGTACTGTCTGGCACCTCTCTGTTGCACTTATTTTTGCTGAGTGCAACTGGTTGGATTGCTTATTTATCCCCCTATATAACCTTCCATATAGAATATAAATCACCCTATGTCATATTGTCTTACAGGTCATGCCTCAAAAATATACATTAGCTCTTTAATTTTATAAGAGAAGTTTTCTCTCTGACAATTAAAGTGTTTTTCCAGCTATTTCACAGACTCAGAACAAAAAATCTGTGTGTTGTTTAGATGTAATTAGTTGCAATAAATTATGGAAAAATAGCACAATTTTCAGATTTATTTTGTAAAAAGACTGTTGTAATTTGATGCTACATGGTAATACTAATAGCTTGGGAAATAATTTGTATTTACTCTCTATTTTTTGTAACAATATCTCACTTTAAAATTATTTTTATCTTTATAATTTTTTGTTACGTTTTTACTTCTTGGCAATGTGGTAGGAGGGAGAAAGAGATCAACTGCAGGACAAGAATAGGTTGTGCCTCCAACTCCCTCTTTCCTTGCAAAGAAAAAGGCAGGAGACAGGCAAAGAACTGACCTGGTGCTGCATATTGTGAGTGATGGCCCAGAGAAGAAGCTGTTGCAATAGTTAACCCAGCAAAACACAGATGAAGTTCAGTCCACAAGTAGATTGCTAGTGGTCCTATAATCAATAAAGCTTTTGCTTTCACTATTTTTGGTCACTCCAAGTTAAATCACTGATATAAAATATGCTCCCCTAATAGTTACCATCACTCTGGCTAAAAATCAATTAGATTTATCAGAGATTCTGGCAAAACATTTCTCTCGCAACTACAACAGGTGTTCTGTATATTAGTTGTCTCCAAAAATTAGACCTCCAAAAATTTTGCCCAGGATAAATCAGAATTTAACCAGACTAATGGTAACTCTTAATTAAAATGTATGTGACATATTTAAGAAAGGAATACCTGAAAGTAAATATGGTAAGGAATTCTATTTAGGTCTTAGAAATTATTCAGTCTGAAAAGGAAAACAATTACAAATGTTCATTTCTCTTTTTTAATGATAAGTTTCCTTATTTAATTTGTAAACTTAAAATTGTTTCCAGTTTTAATTTAGATCTCAACTATTTGCTTACATGCCTGCACTTCAGAATGCTACTTGATTTGGAATTGTTATGATTGATTTTCTAATTGTTACGAAGGGAGAAATTATAAGGGGCATGTTCAATTAAGCTTCCATTTATTCTTCAGAGCTGAAATTTAAAACAGGAGATAGCCCCAGAAAATGTTTTACCCTGGATTCCTTTTGGCTGTGAGCTACAGATGAACCAGAATTCACCGTGACTGGTGGAACAAAACATTCACCAGTAGTTAAGTTATTTTCTCCACTTTCGCTGATTTAGATTATGTCTGAGAAATTAATTCCTCGGAGATAACAGTGCATGTAATTTTATTCAAAATATGCAAACTAGTGCAATTTCCAGCCCAGCAGAGTAAGCACAATAAGTATTTTATAACTTTCAGTTTAAAGGCTATTGAAGTATATACAAGTATTTCAAAGATAATCCATTTGGCAAATGTTAAACTCTTCAAGTAAAGGTTTTCCTAGATGGCAATTTCTTCATATCCCCTCAGCCCCTTTTTACTTTTCCCCACTGAGAACCATTTGATTTACCATCAGATTCTTCCCTATGCTCCTGCCTTCCCCACCTCAGCTGAGGGCACTTCCTGGGAGGTAACTGCAGTCACTTGGGCTCAGGATGCACCATTGGAAAAGCACTTAATTTCCTCTCCCTCGCCTGTTGCAGGGATCGAAGTAACAAGGTGCAGCCTCTTTTCTTCAGCTATCTGGTTTTTCTCCATGGTATGTAATTGATATTTATAATTAGGTCCTTTTTTATTGTTTTTGATGTGTTTCTGAAAATTTGGGTTAGATTCTTTCATTTCTTTTCACAGGTCTTTTCAGCCTGTGTTTGTTTTGGTGGGCAATGTATTAAAAGGGAATAGAAGTGTACTGGTATTAAATGGTCTGCCCAAGTCCCACTATCTTGTTGCCCTCCAGAAAAAAAAAAATTCTTTGCACTTTATGCAATTTGGATTATTTTACTGCTGATGTGTTTAAAAGTGCCTTTGAAATTAGACACGGGAGAGTTTTCGGGATGGCAGAAAGAAAGGAATAATGTTCTATACTCTAAACAATGTCAATCTTCTGCTAGAACCTGAGAATTTAGAAGAATACAAGATTAGAAGGTATCTCATTTTCAGTGCTGTTGCCAGTTGGGGTAGGAAACTCACTATTTTTAATTAGAAAGAAGTGAAAAGAGGCTACATAGCCTAAGAGAGGAAGGAATAGTATTAGAAAAATATATTTATAGTGAATTTTCTTTCAAGCCTTTCTAAATAAAGCGAGCTTTCTTGTACATGCAAATAGAGAAACATACTTGTGTTGAATGGTGATGGAGGGGTTTATACCAGTACTGTTTCTGCACCTGATTTTCCATCAGAAACATGGAGGTGTGTTGTGTTGTGTTAATTGATAGCTTAGTGCTTTGAGGACAAAAAAAATCAATTAGCTGCTACAGTGTGATTTTCATGTGTACTGAGTATGGATTTGCTCCATGTAAATGGACACACTCATGTGTTTTTCATATGTCAGCTCTGGCCTTCATCATCTTACAAATATGTTTGAAAATGTTGCTAAATTTCATGCTATTGGAAAGAACAAAGCATTAAGGACAATAATTTCATGCTTTGTACAGAATAAACAAAAAACCCCAGAACTTTCCAGGCAAGGGAAGGCAGTGTGTCAAATTAATCTATAAAAGTCAGACAAAAGGACTTTGCTTGGAAAAGAAATGCAGAATGGTTTTAATTAACATTTTGCTTCAGGTCATGCCATGTTCTTTCAATTAGGACTTTGGTGTAAGAAAGACTGTCTCATCCTGAAATGCCTTTACTTCTTTAAAGGGAAAAACTTGGTCATTTTCCAGAGATGGGGGAATGGGATACTTACAGTTATCTTTAGTCTGGGGGGAGTATGGATTGTGATTCTTTTTCAATTCTGAATATAATTGAGAAGAGTTGGGATCAAGCATATTTGTCATTTTAAACTCTTCATTTTTTCTTTCCATTCAGCTCTCTTTCTTCAGAATATTTTTCCATTGCAAAACTCTGAGAGAAATAATTTCCCTTGATGCTGTAGTCACTGCTTTTCTCTAATGCTCTATATATCTATTTAATAGTTTGTCTGCATCATTTAGCCACAGTGGGAATGGGTTTTTGTGTGTTGTCATTCAGTGTTATGTGTAAAAGCATCTGTATGTTGGAGTTTTAGGGTTTGTAAACGTGTTGCTCCTTTTTCATTATAAGAACTCCTTTTTTTAACAATCGTGTTTCCTCTGTCTGTGCATGTGCCCTGCAATGGGCCCCTTTGGTTTGCAGCCTCCCAATTCTGCCTGGAATGAAGTACTGAGGCAAACAGGAAGGTTTGCTGAGGGAAGAGTTTCATGCTAATTTCCCATTTCATCCAAGGTATATCCCACTTCCAGCTGATACACACAGAATGAGCACCACAGTTCCCATCAAGCCTGCTGAAACCAAAGCTAAGCAAGTAAAAAGGATAAACTAATGTGTTTCTGTTTTTGAAGAAGACTGACAAAAGATCTGTAATAATCTTATTCATGAATATTTCCCATGTCAAACCCTCTTAACAGAAGATGCTCCACACTGCCAACTGTTGAGCTTTGCCATCCGTTGTTTTAAGTAGTAAGACCCATTTTTGGGGGGAAATAGCATCTACATCAGGATACTGCTGCATGAGCTCAGTCATGGGGTCATAAATATCAACCTAGGTCTGTAATTATGTACAAGATAAATTAAATAGTCATGCCTTCCTTAGCACAGAATTTTGCACTAATGGAATAGCACAGATGTAACTAAAATTTTACTATAAACTGTAGATTAGCAGCAGTGTGGGATATTCTTTTTCCTACTACTTGGTTTGCAAACTGAGTTCTCAAAAATTCAGAAATTCCAAATTCAGAATTGCCCTTGCTATATCATTGGGCCGCTCAGCACAGTCTTACTCTCCTTATGAAACAAACGTTGCAGAGAAAATTTATGCACAGTTGTGTAATCAGAAAGGATCATAACATCCTGATATACTGACATATAGGTAATTGTAAATCTACTGTTTCCCAGTGTCTGGTTTAACCCACTAGACAGTGAAAATTACTTTTAGAAATTGTCTTTGAGCTACTTTGTATTTTAGAAGAGAAAACGAAGTAAAAAAAAACTTCCTTGGCACTCTTGAGTGCAGCATGCTGCAGCTGCTGCCCCAGAAATGGTGAGTCCAACTCCTTCCCATAGTTAGGGCCATCTTTTTCTTTTGAGATGTAACCAGCATCTTTCTGTGGAATGGGTGTGGCAGGGGAGATAGTTCCTTTGAGCACATCACTCACTTCCAAAATTTCAAATGTTTAACAAAAATAATGTTGGATGTTCTCAGGCAAAGGTCAGAGGAAGTTTTAAGATTGAAAAATTTAGCCTAAATATAGGACTGTGCTATGAGCTCTTAAAATATGTGAAAAAAAGGAAATAGTAGTGTTATACAATAGAATGTACTTTTGAATGCACTGGTTTGGGTTTTGGTGCTGGCCAAAAACTTGCTAAATACTTTAACTTATTAACAATAGAAAGTGAAGAAAGTTTGGGTTTGGTGGAAAGGGTATTATATACAAAAATATAAACAATGCTAGCTCTTGCAGCCTATCAGCATCAGCTGTTAGGGCCTGACATAATCTAATAGGCATGTCATAATTCTTCACACTGTTATATTTACAGACCAACATACTTAGGGCAAAAGAGTTCAGTTTTTTTGGAAATAGTGTCTAGAGATGCCCCTGTTACTCACAGTATTGGACAGGAATGGTCAGAGCCTACTCAATAGTTGTGTAGCTGTGTTCCCTTCAGCTGTGTTTATTCCATTTAAATAGTAATGCCAGAATTACTGTGTTGTTGTTCTCTGAGTACTTAGCCATTTACAGGAATTTGCATTTCTGAGCTGGATCCTATTTATTTTTTACCATTCAGCTACAGAATACTGTACTTCATTGTAAATGAGACTCGGACGTGAAATCGATTTATTGAAAGTGTTTTGTACTTTCTAGCCATTACGAAATGCAGTATATTTTTGGTGTCATGCTTAGCTCGTAGGCTGAGATAAGTGTATTGAATTAATTCCAAAAACGAGGATGACTGTTAACAATGCACAGTGACATGGCTTCAAATGTGTATGGATTTGCTTCCAGTTTGCAGACTCCTTGCAATCCATTGCATGCCTGAGTTTGTCAGTGCTGGAGGAGGTATCATTAGGTGCACAAAGCTTTGGTGTATTGCATGTGCTTTTCTAAACAGCCGGGTACGTGTGAGTCCCTGTGTCTCTAGGGGAGAATCCCTTTAACTCTTCTATTAAGAAACACCTGGGAGTGGCAATTGCATGCAGATCTCTGGCACTGATGTGGCTGGAAAAGGAGAAGGTAGAAGACAAGTGTGTGGTTAACTGCAGACCCAAACACAGGGAGTGGAGCTGCAGGGCCCCATCAGGAGAGGGGTGGGAAGAGCTGCCAAGGGGGTGCCTTCCTGGTGCCCTGCAGTAGCCTCGAGATCCTGAAGGGTGGGAGACAGCAGAGTTGAAATTGCTGGAAAGAGTTTGGATCAGGCCCCTCTCTGAGAACCAGCACTCTCCAGAGAGCTGAGGGGAGAGATGGGAAGCAGAGCTTGACCCGAACAAATCTCAGTCCCAGCACTGGGACAGCTTGGCCTGCAGGGAGGCTGATCCCTGGAGATGCTGGCATTGCATAAGAACACTTTGAACCAAACTCAGCACAGAGAATCTGCACAGCTCTAATTGAAACAGCCTTTTGTTGTAATGAAAAGAAAGCTGCAGAAGGGATGGTAAATGATGAATCCTTTCCTTTTATTTGGAGCCCACCATTGGCTTGCTAGTGTTATACAGAGAACGTTCCGCACTCCAAGTCCATTTGAAATTTAGTCAAGCATTGCAGTAAATGATGTAACTCACTGCTGGGAGCTTCTCCAGACCTCTACTGTTTTACTTGTTTGTTAGGAAGGCATGTTTCACAGTGAAAATCCTTTTTTTTCCTTTTTTTTCTTTCTCTTTCTTTCCTTTTTTTTAATTTACAGATTCTAAATTTGCTTTTCTCAAATATTTCCTACTTAAGTTTTTACTTAAAGCAATTCTAATCAAATGATTGATTTAATTTATATCCTTTAAATCATGGACTAGGATCTTTTTGACATGCAGTAATGTTCCACATTCATTAAACCCACAGCTCTTCAGCTGTAATAATTGCTTCCAGGCTCTTTGGAAATAAATTAAGGCTGGACTCTTCCATTTGATGCATTACTATATCCTTTACCATGAGCTGTAGCTTTTACTATTCTTTCTAGTCTTCTGCTTATATCATTTTAAATACTTTTTGATCTCGAGTTTTACAGCACAGCAAATTAGCTCGAGGGTACACAACTGAACTTTGACCTTGTGAAGGCATTCGGTCAGATGTGTTTATAAAGAAATTTGGGATCATTTGTGGCTTTTGAAAGCAATTAGGGAACTATGGGTTTCTTTTCTCCTTCAAGTTACATACACATATGCTTGTTTCCCCTGTGTGTAAGGGACGTGCTTACCAGTTTTATGGGAGAAAAGACTGGATACATTAGAAACACTTGACAAAATCGGTTCCAAATTTCTCTTTGGTTGCTGCAGTTTTCTACAATACCAGTTAGAGGGGTTTTTTGCTGAGCCAAACCCATGGTTTGAGTTAACAGGAATTTAGGGGCAGATTTAACTGGTTCTTTTCTCTACCAGCTACATCCAGCTTAACTAAGAGGCCTGTGTACCCCAAAAAGGACACTCCATGGCCTATTTACCTTTACAGGAGATCAGCCTTTAAGTTCTAGCTTTTCTTGAATACTGTGTGAATATAAAACTAGTCAGGCCTCAAGTCACTGCTGATCATGTTTTGTTTGTGTGCAAACTGGTCCCAGCAGCTAAACTTCCATAAATAATCTCCTACAAGAATATTGGTCTGCCTCACCCAGTCTCCCAGCTCCAGAAATTTTCCAGGGCTTTGCTGATCCTTTTCAGCCTCCCTGTATCTTTTGAAGACACCCATCAAGAGATAGTGGGGCTGCAGCAGGCAAATGTGAAGATAAGAAGCCAGGGGTTATATAGTCAAGGTGCAATACTTTGCAATGTATTGAGATCTGCAAAGTGTTGGCATCCCTGTAGATCCTCTTGGGCACAACAGAACCCAGTCTGTCTGATATGCTTTGTCTCCAAGCTTCCTAAATTCCATGATTATTATGACAGATACACAGATATTTGCAGTGGAGAGAATTTTCAGGAATATCTTTATCTTTAATTTCCATTGGAGTTCAGGTTTTAATGTTCAATACGCTCTTGATAGAAATTACTTACTTGGTTTGGAATTTTTTTTTAATCATCCGGTAAGAATTTTACAAAATCCACCTGGAACTCAGAGATTTCAAATGCAGAATGTTGAGTTGATCCACAACAGTTCTATTCATCAGTATATGATCATGTAGAAGATGTGTTGTGCCCCAAAATGTTGGCTTCCATATGCCAGAAGTCTTTGTTGTAATGCCATGTGGTTTTTACATTATTTGAGCTACTAAGAGATTAAATTGGATCAGATCCCATGTGGGGATCCTTGTAGCTGGCTAATAGATGTGATCTGTGACTTCTGGGAAGGCTTGTGTCAGAAAAGGGAAGGTTTTTACTACAGGTGTCTCTTGGTGGTGTGATAATGCAGGACGTATGTTGTATACAGACGACTGTCTGAGTTCCTATGCTGCTCCTTTTGTCTGAAAAGGATTGGTTTGTGTGAATATTATTTTCTTGCAACTGTTGTGGCAAAAAGAGAGTTTTCCTGCTGGGCCACAACAGCAAGAGTAGACCACACAAGACAGGAGAACTAGCCCAGTTGTGCTAAGCGTGGTAGCATCTCGACTAATGTCTCGGGGTTGTGGGTCTGCAACTCAAGCAGAAGTTGGCCCATTGAAGGAGTTCCAGATGAGGACAACAAAAATGGTCCCAAGTCTAGAAACCATGAGCTATAAAACAAAATTCAAAGTCTACTGCTTAGTCTAGAGAATTCTGAGGCCACCAGTGTAGTCATTGTCTAATAAAAGGCCACTGCAATCACAGATGGTCACTTTTCCCCCACATTTGGGTGGGGTAGGAGGACAGTAAGTTCTGTGGGCTGAAACTGCGGCAAAGATGGCTTGGATTAGGCTTTAGGAAACCTAACAGGATGGTGACTCACTGGAGCCCTGCAAACTGTCATGGGAAGGGCCTTTTAGAACAAATTAAGCAACTGTTGGTCAGGACAGACATAGGTATAACTGTTGTTCCATGTGGTGTACTTGTGTCAAAGACACAGGCCAGACGACTTTTTGTAGGTTCTTTTTAATCCCATGGTTTCTGTGAGGACCTGATTTTATTAAATTAAATTAAAGATTCTTCTTCTCTGGAGATCTTCAAAAGCCATCAGGACACAATCCTGAGTAAAGTGCTCTACAGAAGCCAGCTTCAGCAGGGAGGTTGGACTAGGTGACCTCCAGTGGTCCCTTCCAACCTTGCCCATGGCAGGTAGTTTTCCAGCATGGCACAGACTGAACCCTGACCCTTGTTGTTGGCAATTTGGTGTGTTTTGGAGCCTGGAGCTTTCCAGGAAAACTTATATGCTTATTAACCAGCAGCTGGCACTGCCTCCTTCCTGGCTTCTGAGGGAGATGCTGCTGACCAAAGGGAACGGGAGGTTCTCCGATTCCCTGCTTTGAGCAGCCATAGCACTCCAGGCTTCAAAGGGAAAGGAAGCTGGAATACTCTATATTCAGATATTAAATATTGCTGTCTAATAAAAATTGACTGGAAACACATTTCATAGAGCCAAACTCTTCTGTCGGAAGCAGTGGTTATCAGACCATCAGTTTGATTCTTGCCCAGTTAATATATGCCTGCTTTAGCTTATCTGAATTTAAGTCTTCTCAGAGAACACTGCTTCTCTCTCAACCTTTTTAGTATTACTGCTCTTTTCTTCCCAAATAAGGAAGCTTTAACCACAGTGTGTGCCTGCTAAACTTTAGCTTTTTGGAGCTGCAAATCTGAAGCAGGATGCTATCTGTTTTTATGAGGTCTTTCTGTTATTTCTATAATCCTCAGCCAGCCAAGAACCCCTGATTTATCCTCCTGTTCTAATCCTCCTGTGTAAACAAAAGGCAGACACAGTCTTGGTTCCAACTCAGCTAAAAATCGAGGCAACTCCATGTGTAAATATAACTTATAGATGGACCTATTTTCCAGAAACATGTATGTTACTTCAAAGAAATTGTATTACGGTTCTCTACTGTTTGAGAAACACCTGGAAAAATGTTACTTTCTCAAATACATTTTAATTTGTGCTAAAGGAGAGTCCAGAGGCCTCACTTACAATTAGGGTTTCATTATGCCAGATGTTGCTGAGCAGTGCCTATGCTGAAGAATTTGTTTACTTTAAAAACAGATGAACGTTTGTCAATGAAACTCAGAGCATGATAGTGAAACAATGAGATTATGTACATAAACACTTACTTGAAATGAAATGAAGTCATATTGGTAAAATCTGTAAGATTTAAAATGAAGAAACAAAAATAAACAAAAACCCTCACATAAAAATGTTGACATTACTAAATCTCTGATTTGTTTGTTGTGGTCTAGTCTAACATAAGAGGCATCCCAGCATTAATCCCTACTAAGCGAATGAGCACATAGGCAGTTTAAAACTCTTATTTTCAAACAAAAATCCCTGTGTGATAGTCTAAACGTTGATGCTTTCTATAGTTTATCAGTTTGCTTAAATGTATGGCTTTTGAAAATGTATTTAATAACTTTGTGGTGCAAATTATAAAGCCTTTAGTTTCATCGAGATTAGTTTTTTGTGAGTCCAAACTTCTTGGTTCTTCCTCCAACCCTTAAATGTTGCAGATACTGGGATGAAAATCTGAGCAAGTCAGAAGTTAAATTTCCGTTAACTTCATGGGGGATTTTCCTCAGCAGAGGAACAAGAGTCACACTGAGATTTTTGTTCTTCTGTAAGAGAATAAGACTTCCTTTTTTGCAATTAACATGTCCATGAGGTACCAAGGGAATCACAAAGCCCACAGTGAGGCAGGTTATCATTTGCCCTTTGTGTATTAGATTTGATTACAAATTGTGTTTAGAACATGGGAAAATTATTCTTATGTCTTGGTTACCCACTAATACTGCACTGTTGTGGTTTCCCCAGTTCCCTGGATGGATTTAAAGTACCATATCCTTTTCTGTGTGTTTAATATAGTAGAAGAGTACAGTTGGTTTTGTTTTGCTTCAATCTACAAGTGACATTCCCACTGATTTAAAATCAGTGATATTGCAAGGCACCTTGTTACCATGGATTTGTAAATGAACAGTGGGTATAATCTCATAAAACTAAACTGTGAGGTTGTATGAAAAATGTAAAGCAATATAGTTCATGAAGTAGCATCCTGGGAAAGGAGCATAAAAATAACTGAAAATAAGACTTATAAATGAGGCTGATTCTTATATTGAGAAAACAACTTGGAGATAAATGATATCTTAATTCTTTCAAAGCAGGCCAAACAGAACACCATCTCAGTAGTGAAAATCTTGTAAAATTACATAAAATCAATTGAAATAATCAACATATGAGAAACTTGGAAACATTTGATGGCATAATATTTGTCAGCGATCAGTAAACCCACTTAGTACTCTGTCTTTTGAAGAGGTTCCAGAAGCTGCACGATTTGCATAGTCCCTGACATCTCAGGGACAAATATTTTCATTGGATCTGTTTTCTACTCTTCAGCAAGACTTAAATGAATAACAGTTCAGACTTAAATACATTTGTTTGCTCCCCTTCCTTCTTAAAAGCAAAGAAAGTAACCTTTGTCTGAAGTAAAGCACTGTAACCTTGCAACAACATTCATCCTATGCCAGTTAATGCCAGCAAAGGATTTCAAGAGTTACGGGTATTAAAATGTCTTACAAATATAAAAGTAGTTTTAAAACATGGTCAGACAATAATGGCAGACTGGGGTCCACAAAAAGAATTAAAACTGGTTTGGAGATAGTTTGCTTTCAGAAAACAGCAGATAATACACAGATCCTACCTAAACACATGAGCCAAAACAACTCAAAACAAAGAAACACTAGAAAAGGCAAAGAAGCTGGGTATATAAATCCACTGAATAAATCATTAGTGAAAGAACTTGCCTTTTAAGAGCTGGACTAATTGCATACATTCCTCAAGCAAAATGGAACCTGACTGTGAAAATGTGAAGATTGACAAAAATCAGGACAAAATGAATCCAAAATATCAATAAACCTATTAAGAGCCATGTGAGAAACTAATCGATAGGGCAGGCAGTAGGGCACAGCTGCTGAACAGTCCACTTTAGTGCCATCAATAGCCCATGGGGATAACTCAGCCTGTTGGTTTGGGAGCATGAAATAAAAGATTAAGAGGAAAGAAAAAAAAAGGAAACAAAGTAAATACAGTGTTTTGGGGGGAAGGCATACTCCTTGCAAGAATTTAATTTATGTATGATTTAAGAGAAGTATCTGGTGCTCATTTGAGAGATGTTTATCATCTGCACTGAAATTGAGAAGGGAACAATGGCAGTAGTGAGGTAGATTGTTCAGAAGTCAAATGGCTGAGTTCTGGTCCTCTTCAGTTTCAGTGGCAAAAATCCAAAAACTGCAGTTAAAGAAGAAATGGATCAACACTTGGCTCTGCAGTGCTCCTTATTTTTTTTTGTTTGCTTGTTAATTTAGTTGTCATGCAGCAGCATTGTGGGTTTCTTTGCTAAAGCGCTGTTGGCAAATTCCATGTGTCAGGATACAGAGCTTGCATTTATTGTAAAATCTTTGTGGAAATACTGTTGAGGCAAACACCCTGGTGGAGCTGGGGGGATGACTTGTCAAAGTTCTAAGGCCTAAGGAAGTGGGCTTCACAAATATGGTGTGTTTCAAATGTGTCTCTCTCTATCCAGGTAGTTTCTATCACTGCCAGGTGCTTTACTCCAGAAGCGTGTTCCTTGTAGCTCCACAGGAACACAATCCAAATCTTCCCTCTTCTTGTGAGTTCCGGCAATCCTGGAGCAATTCCTTTACTGTTCCAAGGTGCAAAGCCCTCCCTGTGCAAACTGTAGATTTAGGAGTAGCTGCTATACATCCTTACAAAGTTCTTTAGTTCTGTTGAACATCTTCCAACATCAAAACCACGAAAGGATAGAATTTTTGACTCTTTGCGAAGTAAGGAGGGAGGTCAACAAAACATCTATCTTGGACTTCCAGAGGGTGGACGTTGGCCTCTTTAGTCACTGGTTTGGAGAGTCCCTTGGGAAGCAGTCCTTAATAACAAAAGGCTGGACATACTTAAACAAAGAAATCTTAAAGGCACAGAAGCAGGCCATCCCTATGTGCTGAAAAAGGAGCTGGTGGGGAAGAAGACCAGCCTGGCTGAACAGGGTTAAAAAAGAAGCTTTACAACTTTTGGAAGAAGGGGCAGGCAACTTAGGAAGAGTACAAGGATGTTGTTAGGTCATGTAGGAAGAAAATCAGAAAGCCTCCATCTGACCTTCACAGTGAAATCTAATAAAAAGTGTCTTTATAAATACAGCAACAACAAAAGGAGGGCCAAGGAAAATCTCCATCCTATTTTAGAGGCGGAGGGGAACATTGTCACCAAGGATGAGGAAAAGGCTGAGGTACTTGATGCCTTCGTTGTCTCAGTCTTCAACAGAAAGACTGGTTATCCTGAGGGCAGCTGGCCCCCTGAGCTGGTAGACAGGGACAGGGATCAGAGTAGATCCCCTGCAATGCAGGAGGGATTAGTCAATGACCTGCTGTGGCACTTGGACACTCACAAGCCTGTGGGGCTGGATCCCAAGGATACTGAGAGGGCTGGTGGGAGAGCTCACCAAGGCACTCTCCATCGTTTATCATCAGTCCTGGCTCATTGGGAAGGACCCAGGTGACTGCAGTGTGACACCCATCTGCGGGAAGGAGGATCCAGGGAACTACAGGCCTGTCAGCCTGACCTCAGTGCTGGGGATGGGTGTGGAACAGATTATCAGGACAACCAAGGGATCAGGCCCAGTCACCATGGGTTTCAGAAAGGCAGGTCCTGCTTGCCCAACCTAATCTCTTTTTATGACCAGATCACCTGTCTGGTGGATGAGGGAGAGGCTGTGGATTTGTCTACTTTGCTGTTTGTTTTAGTTCTGTACCTCTCTTGCTGTCTCTGACTGCCTTCAACTGTAAATGCCCCTTGTATATCCCACATCCTTGGCCTTATTGTCTTGCCTGAGATACTGGATTTTGACCTGCCATGGCTCTGCCATTTCTTGGGCAAAATCCCACAGGTGCTGATTTGAGTAGTGTAACTTTGCTGTCACAAAATTTTAAATTTGCTCTTTTTGGTAACCCTTTCCCCCTCTTCCTGAACAAGTACTTGGGACACACCTTCTTGCATCACCATTTTCTCCATAATATTTATCAATTGTTTTCTGACACCTGGATGGGAACCCTTCTGCTGACTGTGTGCATCTTTCTCTTAAAAGTTAGTGTAGGATAAAGGATATTTGAGGCCATCTTAATCCTACATCTGCATCTTCTCTACCAGTCATTATTCAGTTTTAAGTCTTTGATTCCCTCTGAGCAGCCCCAAATACTACTGTTGAATTTATTCTGAATTTTGCTTTTAATATTAAACTTTTTAATTCATATACCAGTGGCAAGCAACATAATTGGCACTGTATTCTGTTTTTTCAACCACAGAAACAATGATAATATTGGAAAGCTAATGGTTTATTGTCCCTGTGCTTATTCTTGCTTATTTATTCTCTTCCTCAGGAGAAATTCCCAAGTTATTCTATTCATATCTATGACCAAATTAATCTAGGTCATATAAAGTAGGATTTTATTGAAATTTATTAACTTTTAAAAAAAGCTGCAGTTTTTTTATTCTAACAAAAGAAATAAACTAAAAATATAACTGCAGTTCTATCTTAGTGGAGGGGTGTGTATGTGTGTATTTTTATATATATATATATACACCTTTTAATTTAAGTTATTGACCTTGATAACATGATGTCAACAGCTGACACATCTAGAGGTCGGAACGTTTCTGAGTGTGAATCACCCTGGACTTTCAGATCATATCCTAATTATGCTTTTGTGTCAGAGCATACAGCTTTAAAGAAAATGTGTTTTATTGGATATCTCAGGGCGCTTTTGTTTCAAATGGTTTTGTTTCTGTGACTATTAGTGCAGAATTTACTTTTCTAGCACATCTTTGCTGAAGAGAAAATTAAGTGTGTCTGTCTTGTTTTGTCTTTTTAAGTTTGGTTTCCAGGATTCTCTGTTCTGATAAAGTTTGTTTCCCACAACTGGAAGCAGTGAGTCCCACAGGACTTTACAGCAACAGCAGCAGAAGCTCAGACTCGATTTCTCATTACCAAAGTACTGCAGTGAGATCTGTATGTCTCAACTCCCCCAAACAAATTCCTTGTTTAATTCAGAGTAATTTTTGACCCACCTCACCACCCAGATTGATGTGCATCTCTAACATGAGGAGTACGGGCAAGCCCAGCTGAAGGTTAAAGCACTTTGTGCTGACAGGACACCCGGTGTGTCAAACAGCATCTCTGGCTGCTCCCATCTACAGCCTGCTGGCCACAACTGCTAAACATAGCTGGGCTTATCACAGTCCCAGTGAAGGGAAGTGTGGCATTCCTGGGGCAGGGAGCCAGCACTGGGCACTTCAGACGTGCCTTTCGTCACTCTCTTGCACTGGGATGGAAGCGGCATTCCTGTGTCTATCAACTAACATCAATTCTGGCCAAGCGCCTGCCAGGCAGAGCCCTCACCATTGTTTGGCCCGATAGCTGCTGAATTTATTGTGTGCTAATCAGTGGTGTTATGACACTCTGCAGTGAAAGAGGCAAACCAGGGCTGGAATAATGCAGGAATAACTACAATTAGTGTGTGTGCAGCTGGACAGATCTAGCATTGCATGTCACCATGACCTGTTTCCACTTGGTGAAGACAAAATGACCTTGAAACAGAAGGTCCTGCAGTGCGTTAAAACCAACAGCAAACCTGTGGAGAGCCTGGAGCTTTGAAAGATGGTCATTGTCTCCATTTCCTACTTAATTAAAAAGGAATTTCAAGGTGATTAGAAATGTAACAGAATTGGTGCCCTGTGGGTGATACAGACTCTGAATGCCAAACCAAAAGTGCAACTAATGTATGATTATTTTATGTATTTATTTCTTTTAGCATTAGGAAACTTGGACACACAAGGAATTTTACATCTCCCTTTCCATTCGTGCAGTGCTGAATTTGCACTTTCCAAAGCCACAGACAGTGTAAATGGCAATGGCCATTGTTGTCTGGGGCATGTACTGAGGGAGGCCCTGCAAGGGCCAGTGAACACCCAGCCCGAGTGCTTCAGATGCAAATGCCACTCCCAAAGGGTGCTGTGGAACTTGCAGGGCAGTGGAGTAAGTGCAGGATCGTGACAGGGGTTTCACAAATAGTTTGAACAAAACCTATGCAAGTCACACTTGACCTCCTTCAGTTTTAATATTGAAACTTAATAACAGGAAAAAATTTTCCCATTACATATAATTTATAGAATAATATATAATACATTATATATTTAGGGTGCATCCTGCTTTTCCTGGAGTTATAAATAGCATAAGGGCAAGCTAGCTGAAAAGCAGGAACATGTGTGTTTGAACCCTTGTTCTCTGAAAGCAGCACATCATCCACCAAATACTATTCTAAAGAAATTAATTTCCCATCTGTAGTATTGTGGTACTTCTGCTACATCTCTGCTGGAACCCAGATACATAAAATTCAAAAACTTGCAATTTATTTTGGTTTTAATCTGCTAAGCAGAAATTTGTATGGCTTTCTTCTAGATGTAGTTTGTACTTAGGGATAAAAACATGGAAAAAGCTCCCTCTATTATAGCTACCACATTCCCCTGAGAGAATTTAGGCTATAGAAGAAAATAGAAAAACAGGAGATTAATCAATATCTAAATTTGACTTGACTCTGTTCTGCTTCTCAGCAGAGAGGAACTGCTGTGGGGAGGTGACTGTGCTCTCCTGGGAAAGGCACTTGGCTGCCTCTCCTGCAGGGACTGGCTCCTCTCTAGCCACAGGAGAGGTCCTGTTGCCAGCTACAGAGGTCGCTGCTAATTTGCCCTCTGTCTTGAAATGGAAAAAAGGAAACATTGCCAAAGAAGTAGAAAAAAAATGCAATGGAGAGGAGGCAGTGTAAGGCCAAAGGCAGAAGTGTGGGTTGTTGTGGATATGCTGGAGAGGAAATGGCTAGAAAAGAAATGTGGCAAATTGAGACATGGACTGAACGTCCTGGGGCAGGATTGATGATACTGGCAGCCAGGATGTTGACAAACCACCCTCTTAAAGGGAAAGATCAGAAGGGGCAGAGAGCAGGAAAAGGGAGGGAACACGAGGGCAATGGAAATCTTTTATTCTTTAATGATTTTCCCTGTATTGTATCACAATGTGAACAGCATTGCCAGAGAGGTAATATAATGTTGTTTCTGGGTCTCTCAATACCATATGGTATCCTTAGGCTGTTAAAGCCAGGGCAGGAGAAGTTAAATTGAAATTAAGTTGCAAAATGTCTGTTGTTTTTTGAAAGGGAAAAAAAAAAAAGAGGAACCTAAATGTATATTCAGTATTTAATGAATCTCAAGGAATTGGTTGTTGAGCCGGTAAGATTGTGAGCTCTGGGAAAGCCATTAGCAAAGCTTCTGGTATCTGGCTTTGACAAGGAAAGATGGGTTGCTCTGCAGGAGCAAAGAGATGGATTAGAAAGAAATTGGAGATAATGAGTGGAGTGAGATGGACAGGTGAATATTTGGGTGCCTGGGGACCTGCCCAAATATCACTGTCAAGTTTTGTTCTGTAAGATTGGTCTTTGCCACCTTTACTCTGAATACGAAGAGTAAAATCACAGCTTCTTATTATTGTCTGCTCACGGCCAGCCCCTGAAGTCCTCTGGATGGGTAAGTTCTATGGACATCAGTGCTGTGAGCAAGATAAGCTTGATAGTATGGGCTGGATATTGTTTTGGGATGGGTTGGACTCCATGGTAGCACTGCCTGTTCCTTCTGTTGGCTCCAGAAGGAATCAAGGTCACCAGCTCAGATGTGAGCTTCTTACATTGCAGATACCTCAGGACCTGCTCATATGTCCCAAATCCTATCTGTACTCAGACTCAAATGTTCTGGCATGCAGCTGAAGCATTAGCAATGTCCATAGATATGGATGAAAATGGCATGGATGGAGGGACAACTTGCACGATTTTTGTTCAGCCTTTGGCGGCTCTTGATAAGGTGTCTTCCCATGGCATAAAAATTAACAACTTTTAGCTAATATTTGTGAACTAGTTTTCAGTGAAATGAAGCCTTTAGAGGTATTTCAGGTCTGAGAGGGATTATTCTGGGTTTGTGAGAGTGAAGAAAGACTTATACACAGAAGTACTAACATTTTTTTTTCAAGGGCTGTGTGGAAAGGCTGAGCAATTGAGAAAAAAGGCAAGGTTTTGGGTATGACATTCTGAAATGAAAGCAATGAACTTGAACAATGAACTATTGTCAGGCTGATTGTTTTTCCTATCTTTTTATAATCCTGTCAGTTCTGCCAGTGTGGCTGTGCTGTGAACCAAGTCAGGAAAGAGCACTCATTTTAAAGTAAGATTTCTGGGGTAGTGGAAAGCCAGAGGTGTTCTGTATCTGAGCTAGATCAGCTCTCCAAACTGGCTGATAAAATGGCCACCCTAAAGATAATCAATTTTAACTGGTGGTTTTGGGAGACAGCTGGGAGGAGAAAGTGGGATGGACAAGGCAAGAACCTCGGCAGCTGATAATGCTGGCTGGGAAACGACTCGTTGGACTTGGCATCAACTCAAATGCATTTCTTTCAAGGCGAGAGTGGCTTATAAAGTACTTGGTTCCATCTGGTTCCCAGCTCTCCTTTCTTCTCCCAGACTGTCCCTGGCATCAGTGTTTGTATAGCCACATGTTAAACAGATGTGAACTGAGTGAAAAATATTCTTTCTGTGAGGAGGAATATGTGTGAGTTCTAGGCAATGGAGAGAAATAGGAACTTACCATTCTCAGGGCTCACACAGACACATCTGTACTGGAGACTGCTAAAAATTGATAATATAAACTCTACCTACTGCTTCTGTCATCCAGCCTGGAGGATCGTGCTTGCACTGTGAAGGTACCCAGAGGGATAGAGAAGGAAGAACTGCAGAACAAGTAGTAGAAAACTGAGGTTTCCTGTCTCGTAGAAATCTCTCAAAATAGGTTAGTCCATCCTTGCTATGCAAGTATCAGAAAGATGATCTTTGAGAGAGTCCTGAAGGTAAGAGATAAGAGGTAAAATACAAGGTGTCTGAGACATGAGATGAGCAGGAACACAGCTGGGTTTTTTTCCTGGTGTACATGGATCCTAGTGACAATATTCACTACAGAAGTGTTACATTACAAGGATGGCTCAAGAACTTGCGTTCTATAGCAATTTGTCACTGCAGCAGACATCACAAAGTGACTGCATGAAATTAACCTTCAGGGGGAAAAATCAATGAGACTAGACTGTGTATTTTGAAATCCAATGTTAGTTCTATGTGTTTCTTAAACCAGTAATCATAATTAAATGGGTGAGAGGGAATTTTCATCTCTGTTCCTGTGCACTGGCTTGTGTTAAGGATTATAAAGAATCTGAAATAAAAACAAATCTATGTATAAAAGGACTATTTTTTGGAGAGACCCAAAAATCTATGAAGGATTGAAACTTGGATGGTTCTCCAAGCCTACAACTGCAGATTTATCACCTGTGATGTGATGTTTATTTAGTGTGTTTTATTGCTAACCAAGCATTGTGCACTGGAAAATTAGACCATTATAAGCACAGCAAATGGACAAATATCAGCCATATGAGGGGTGGGCATGTGTCTTGTATTGCAAGTTGCCTGTCGGTCATGAAGCCTTGATGATGCCTGTCTGCAAGGTGGAGGAAAGGAAGGCACTCTCTCTCCCTAGGAAGCAAGTGCTTGGCATAGCTTATGAACATGACTGTAAAAAGAGGCCACTTGCTGTTTAGTGTTCCTGAGACTCACCATGGGATCTTAAGAAGCCAACAGGCTTTTTGTCCCACTTCCCATTTCTGTCTTGTGAAGGAGTTTGATTCATCCTAATTACAGGGGGGGAAAAAGTTTTCTTTTTCTTGCCCTTCCTAAAACTGTAGGAGACTGAAAATGAGTAGATTTTTTTTTTTTTTACTGGGGCTCCAAAACCATAACACAGCTCTGAGCTTTTTCATGCATACATAGCTGAAATACAGAGCCTGAAACATGTTTTGCCTTCCAGCCTACTTAGAGCTGTTTTTCTTGGACATTCCCCATTTTCTATGCCTTCACAGCTCCAGACAGAGTCTTTATATTTTTGATCAAGATGAGAATATGAGTTTCCATTTGCTGTTCTTTAAACAGACTTCTGCTGACTCAAACTCTTACAGTACTGCAGTGTTGAGGTGAGAGGTAGCAAGGCTGTTTCTGGGACAGAGGAAGAAGCTGTCTGTACTTTGAGCAAACCAGAAGTGCTGTGGATGAAGTTAGCACAGTACTGAGCCCTAGAAATCATCTTTTAGGGGCAGGAAGAGATTACACAAATTTGTAGCAAGCTCATGTCTGTCTGAAAAATACTTCACTTCCAGAGATGGATGGGAGCAGGAACAAAATGCACAGGGTTTTTCCTCTGAAATGTAGCTGTGCTGTAGAAGTAACACACTGGTAATTTCTTAATACACCCTTATGCTTTTCTTCCATGACAAGAACAAATTTTATTTGCTGGCAGCTAAATCTGGGTTCTGCTTCCTGTTCAGACTTCAATGGAACTAATCATGCCAAACTAAGGGTTTTCATGCAATGTACTTTAAATATCCAAAACTATAAATTGAGTACAGGTGTCCACAAAAAAATTCTGTCAGGATTCTCTATCAGTGTCTTTCCCTTAGGCACATCCTAGTATTCATTCATTAACCTCACGATAGATAAGAAAAGGTTGGATTATATATTCTGTGGATTTTTTGTTTGCTTGCTTGCTTTTTGCCTGGCCTGTATTAGATTTGATGGTTGACAAATATGTGAGGTGGAATACTGAGCTTTTATCTGTGTTCCATGTTTCCACTTTATATCTGCTTAGGAGAAGTCAATAATATTTCTCTAGAGACTATCAGCTGCTCAATTTTGGGGGAGTGTTTGCACCTATTACCATGAGTCAACTAATACCTGACAAAATATATAGAATTTGGGGGAGTAAAATTGTGCAAAGGTGTTTCCAAAAGCTTGATCTTCAAACTCAGTTCCTACTAGTTCATAATTGACATCATATGGCTTAACTCGTTTTTGAGGAGGTTGTTTAAAACACGGAACAAACCAAAGAACAAAACTAATTCTATGCTTTTCTGTATTCCCAAAGACATTGTTCCCAGCCATGGCTCTGCAAAAAAAGTGTGACTTAAGGTAAGGAATGAGATGGTCAGAGAATGTTCAGAAGCAGGATTAATGGAAAGGTGGAACTTGGTCTAGAGACTTGGAACAAAATCAGAGGATAATTTTGACAGAATCACATAGTTAGGATCCATATTTATAGGAAGGTTTGTGGGGCTTTCTGTTTTACAGTACTGAGAATGGAGTACACCCTGCTATGAGCATCTTATAGACATCTCCAGAGATGAAAGCAATAAAGAAAAGAGAATCTCTTCTGAAATCATACAATCTTAAAAAAATCAGAAAATGTCTGGAACAGGAGAGCTGTTCACATACAATGGCTTTGTTCATGGCAGAAGCCTCATAATGACCTTTAGAGTTTCAGGGCAAAATTCTCTGTGTGGTTGACTTGGGCACCTTTTCTATGATTTTTGACATTCCTAATATTAGTTTACAATATCAAACTGAGTTGAAAGCGGAGTTTGCTCTTAGTCGTGGTGATCTCCAGTGTCTAATTCTGTTCTAAGTATTCAAAGATGATAAATAATTTCCCAATTTCTGAAGGACATGTTTTCCTGACTTTAAGAAGAAATAAAATTTGATACCCACTGCACTTCCAATATTTCTGTTTCAAAAAGGCTATGAGTAGATGCAAACTGAGATTGATGTGCTCTCCTCTGCCTTTCTTGGAAAGATGCAGCTTTTTTTTAGATGAGAATATTAAATATTTAAATGGATCTTAAAATGTTCTAGATGGTAAATATTTTTGTAGCAAAAGGGTTGAAATTCTTAGAAACAACACCTCAGCTAATGTTAGAGGATATTTCCTGTATGTCCCTCCTACTGCTTACTCATCCCAGCCCAGACATTGCTGTCTTACAGTTATCCACTTTACACTGACGAAGAACGTTTTCCATGGAAAAATCTCCCTTAAAAAAAACCCCCAAACATTCCTGTGAGTTCACTGAAGCTTACTTTGAACTTAGAAGACAAGGTGCTGCAGTTCCTAAGGTCTTAAGGAAACATTTGAAGTATTTGCCTGTCTCAGACATGAGAGTTAATTCTTACAGTTTCACAAGGACACTCCCTTGATTAAACTTAGGCCATGGGCTTTAAGTATTCTTACTGGGTTGTGTGTCTATTAAACCATGTTCCAGCTGCTGTCTCTCACTTATGAGACTCAGTAACATTCTTCTGCCTTTAGGAGCATACTTGAGAGAGAAAAAATGAACTGTTTAAAAAAGTCTTTAAATTAGGGTGTGAGGTGGGTTGGTTTTTTGTTGGTTTTTGTGGGGTTTCTTTTTGAGATAAGGTAGCATCATCTTTTATCTGATCTGGCTAGGCATGAACTTCAAAGCTGTGTCAAGATAAGGAATGTGATACCCAGATTGTACCAAAAGAATGTTTGCAATAAACGAAATTATTCAGAGCAGTCATTCGATCACATTGATACAATCTATCTCTGCTAACAAACCCTCTCCACAGCACCCTGCTGGTTCTCATCTCCTACACATATGCTGTTAGTGTTCATACATGGTAACTCCCTTTTTTCCAGTTAATGAAAAAAAGGGTGAGTTTGACTGGTTAAGTTAATTCCATCAGCTTTGAAATGATGTTTCAATTTTGGAACACATTTAGGTTTTTTCTTTATACTTTCAGAAGAAGCCCTTTTGTGTATTCTAAGGGATGGGGCCAATGGTGCCCCTGACTGCTGTCTTCAGCTACCTAATGAGGAGTTACAGACAAGGCAGAGCAGGCTTTTGTGGATGTTCACAGGGAAAGACCAAGCACAATTAAAATGTCATATCAAGAAAAACTCTCATTGTCCTCTCTTTCTCTACAGATATATCCTTACTGTCAAATGAGTCCCTCTGCTTCCAGAAGGGTTTGCCCTGTAACTGTAGTTTGTAGTCTAGAAATTATGAATACATGTTGGAATATATAAATTTAACTGCTCTATATCAGGAAGAAAAATCTAAGCCTGTTTCTTAATCTAACCTGTGTGAATAACACTGAGGGGAGGGCAGCATGTCTAAAGGAAACCATGCAGTTAAATCCTGAATGTCCTGTGTGTGACTGATTAATTTTAAATTGTTTTCATCACCCTGAAAACTGGCCTGGTGTGTTCTGGCATAAAGAGGGAAAACAGCTCAAATTCAAAAGATAAGTCAGTTGTTAAATGGTCGGAGTGGGGACTGTGGCTTTGACTCTGAACATAAACAAGCTTTTTCCTCGTTGCTTAATGCTGTGAGGGCAGTGTAGCTGTTCTAAATGGGAACCATGTGGACGAGGTTAAGGAGGCGACTTCTAATCTGGCAGACTGATTTGTAGGTATGTGATGATGTCTGATGTCAGCCAGAGTTGCCCATAGGTATTGCAGAGTGAAGGTGCTTGGGTTTCATTTTTTCTCCCACTTTCTCCAGGCCTGAGAATGCTGTTTGTGTTGTTGCTTGTTGTACAAAATTATGGGAAACAAGAAGGTTCTTTTTACTATTCTGTGTGACAATACCTGGAAAAATCTTGGTGTACTATTTGCCTTATGCTAGCAAGAGACTTCTATGAAGTTCTTTGGCATCAAGAAAATTAGGGCTGGCAGTTTTGGCTCAGTGCTTAGAAGATAAATTCCTTAAGTTGCATACCTAGACTTCCCTTGTGTTTGCCTTGATTAATGGGCTATGCATAGCACAAACCAGAGCTGCTAACCAATGCAAAGAGATCTCAAACTTGCCTAAAACTTGATTCCTACAAGTGTCTTTCTTATAGCTTTAAAAATTCTCCTAAACAAGGACTAAAATGGGCAGGTTAGTTGGTCACACAGATTTAAGCAGTGCTGTACTTAAGGGGGCATCAGCAGAGCACTGCTGGATGTAAGAGACAAAATATGAGGAGTGTGGTTATTCCGCCTTGCATTTTAAGGACATTAAAGAGAATAAAATTGACTCCTAGGTGAAAAATAATCTGGAAGTATTTATTTTCACTGGCTCTCAACTCATTTTGACTGCCAACTGTGGAAGGTCGATTGATTTCTCTTCAAAATTTATAGCCAGCTGCTTGAAAGGAAAAGTTTTGAAAATCTTAACAATACCAAAGGGGTTTCACTTCCTGGCTCTTTGAGAAGAAAATGTCAACAGTGGTAGAAGCGTTGTCATGGAACTGCAGTTTTCCCAGGCAGAATTCCTGGTAAGGTGATGGCCTTAACTCATAGGGTAACCCATGAGAATTCCTAGCAGTGCTCCACTGCACAAATGCAGTGTTAAATTTCTATCTTCTACTTACTACGATAAGGCAGGTCAAGGAACACAGTTCTGGAAGTTTGAGTCATACAACTGCATGTGTAATATTATCCCAAACTTGCATGTGTTCCTAATGAACAGGTAGGTTGTCCCATTAAAATGTCTACTTAGGCATCTAACTGCACCACAGATAACTTGGAAAACCAGAAGGATAACCTTGGAATGCCCAAACTGCAGAATGCCTAAGTTGCAAAAACTAGTGGAATTTTTTTTAGCACGTGTTTTGAACTCGGAGGTTTCCAATATCCCTCTTTTAATGGCTACATTCGTGTAGTGGTGTGGGGGGAACCAATCACAGGAAAACATAGTTGTTTGATTATTAAAATTACAGTTGTCTGAAATCATGAACAGGTCAGCAGCATTCATGACATCCCTCAAGCATTTCTAGTAAAAGGACAATAAGTTATTTACCCCAAAAGTAAAACACAGAGGTTTCAAAAGCCAACTCAAGATCTCCGCTCTCTAAAGGCTCATTTTCTTTTCTTAGTAAAAAGTATTGTGAGAGGCCCATGTAGGTGGAAGTGATACATTAGCACTCAGAGCTAGGAGTTATGTAACACTTCTTACTTTCAGCAGTGTTTGCTGCACTCACTGGTTGTTTATATTGTGATAAGGCCTAGAGACAACGTGTATTAGACACATGAAAGTGTCTCCCCACCCTTAGGATTAGGAAGGAATGAGAAATAGCAGATGTCCCAGACAAATATGTGTGTCAGAATACAGAAAGTCAGAATAAGAAAATTACTGTGATATACAGCATCTTACCTGTCAGGCTGAAACACCACAGCTCATCCCTTGTCATGTAATGCTTCCAGTTAATTGTGTCCCTGATGGAAGCTGTGAGATGGAGTTTGAGAAAATACAAGCACCTTTGCAACATTGGCTCAGGTAGAAGTGCTGTGAGACAAGTCATGATCCTGCTTCTTAGGTGAGTGCAGAAATTTGTGAACACTGGTGATAAGCCTCTGTCAGGTGTCACAGAAGGATTTGTCACCTGGAGCTTAAAGGAGAATCACCTTGTGGTGTGTTGGTCTAGACTGCCTCTAGGAATGGATAAGCCAAACTGGTTTTCAAAAAAAGGTTTCACTAATGACATTTGCTACCCACTTGAAGCCAATGTCCCCTGTGTGCAGTTTATCTTCACAGCATAGTTCAGCACAGATACACAAAGAGAGAGAAAATAGGCCAATAGGGTCATAATCAATTCTTGTTCTTCTCATGTAAGAGGAAAATACAAAGGAATACCTACATAGCAAGATGAAGGAAAAATGATCTCTTGATGAAGTTTTTCTGTGGTTAGGGAGGGTGAGTCCTTTGCTTCTTGCTGGAGTTAAAAGATCTTTTCCTCATGTAGCTCTGCTAACCATCTAGAAATGGGATTTTCAAAGGCTATGTTTTCTTTTTAAATTCAGTTTGTTCTGTTTAAATGAGCTACTGGCTCAATCCTCTTTTGTCCTTTTAATATATCAACTGATTATATTGAGCAAAGACAAATGTGTTCTATATCTTTATTCCTAAAAACGAGTGCCAAAAGTGAATTTCAAGCTGAAAAGAGAAATTAATTAATCTCCCAACCTTTCCTCTTCAGTGAGACCAAGATATGTGAGCTGAGTTATCAAAGCACTGAGATAGGCACGTGTCATGCATTATGTCCTGCAGGATACACTGCAAATTGAAATTCAGAATAGGTTTGTTTGGGATTTTTTTGCTTTATTTGAACAGTTCATGCAAGTCTTCAGATAAACATCTCTCTACAAGTGTTGTATTTAGTTTCTCACTCTATCAAAGAAGACTGGGTCGCCTTTTTTTTTTCCATTATGTTGAAATTAGAATAGTACTATGGGGAAAATAGTGAACTGAAAATTACAGGAATAGAATATTTACATGTTTAATGCAGTGGTCTTTCCCTGAGGGCTGATTAAGGTAGGGTCTAATAGATGTACTCATGTGACTGGGCAGCCTGCATTAAATGCATACTTAACTGTGTGATTAAAGGACTTCAGTTTAGTTTCATTCTCAAAAAAAAAAAAAAAAAAGAGATGATATCTTCTGCTCATTTCTTTATTTAGGTTTGTTTCCAAGAACACTCTTTTACTTGTCAAAGTAAATAAGCACTTTGATAGCAGCTGTGATAAGAGGTAAGATCAGCTACAAACAGGACTAAATATAGGATGACCAGAAAGAGAATAGAGCTGAGCATTCTCCTTGCTCCCCAGGTTGAAGCCACTCTTACAGACACCGTGGCGTGATGTCTGCCCGACATCCATGTCAGAGTAAGCACAAGACTACAGGTGCCCCTTGTATTTTCTACACTCTGTGACTCATCTTCAGATGCACTTTGTGGAAAGTGAGTTGGAACTCCTTTGGGCTGAGGGCAACACTGGCTTTGCATCTCCAGCTTTTGGGGGGAGTTTTCTCACCACCCATCTGCTCTCGAAGTGATGAACTGGCCCTTCACAAGATTCATGTGATCGTGTTGATGTCTATTTTAGCTGTGGCCTGTGCCCAGTGAGTGGTGCAAGCCTGTTGGGGATTCAAGTGCCACTCTGCCTGATCTTGGCATCTGACTGCTGCGTGCACCAAATTTTTGGTTGGATGTTACTGGGATCGTACAGACGTGGGTGGAAACAGAAATTGCTGCTGTCAAGCTCCCATAGTGACAATAACCAATGTCCTCCTTGTTTATGCATATGCAATGATTGTCAGCCCAGTGGGGATGTCCAGAGCAAACAAAGGTGAGTTTGGTCCTGAGTACACAGCACAAACCATTTGGGTGAATTGTTTGTGTACAGTATGGATTTATTCACTTACCCAATGCTATTAGCTGCCTATTACACAGTTAGGTTTTCATGGCTGATAACTGTTGAGTGACTGAGTGGTTTTCATTAGCATAAATGCCCAGCTTTTTGCATTTCTGTCAGAAACCTGCTAACCATTTTGAGACAGCTTATGTGGTAGCTTGGACTCTCTCACAAATTACTTATTCCCTTTTCCCACCTCTCCAGTATGCTGTTAAAGGACCATATTTTAATGCAATTGCTCCATGTGCTCGCTTGCTCTGATTCTCTCCATCAGTAGTTTTAATTTTTGGAATTATGATCGTTTTTCTCTGTGATAAAGTTTCAGAAGTGAGCCTCAAGAAACTGAGATAATAGTTTTGGATTTTTTTCTGTTAGCTGAAAGCTGCCTAGCATTTTCTTAAAGTGAAATGTACCTATTTATATCAATAACATCAAGGACTGAGTGAAGGAACAGCTCACAATTTGTATTGTACATATTGTGCTTCCTTTTATATAACTACCACAAGGCTTTCTGTTGGTATAAACAACACATTTCCTTCAAAACATTGTTTTCTGAGTCTGGGATGTAAATTATTTATTAATATTATTCCTGGCAATATTACATAGGCAATCATATGGGATGCTGCATCAGGAGCAAGATACCAAAATGTGAGCAGATTATGCAATAGGTAGGACAGTGAAGATTACAGTATGAAGAAGAGATGACTTCACAATATATTTTAGTTGTATTTGCTAATATTAAACAAGTTAACTGAACTGGAAGACCTTTGTGGTAGATAGTCAAAGGAAAGTATTGCAGTAATAAAAAATACTCTTTTAGGAAAGTACTGACAGTGTTGTTTAGTCTGTCCCAGGAGTAGCCCATCCTCACAGTATTTGTTTCATGTAGTTTTGCATCCTCTCTGCAGACTAGCCAGAGAGAGAAATAAGTTTTTTGTGACATCTATTTGAGCCAGTCAGACCCCTCAATAACTTACCCAGTAGAAATGTGTTTGCCTCTGCTGTCCACCCCCTGGAGCTCGTAGCTCACAGCAAACATTCCGCGGGCAGTCCCATAACCTCCTGCTGACATAAGGAAAATGCTCCCTTTGAACAAAAATGCCAAAGCATGCCCTCACTGACTGAATATTTATAGAAAGATGTTGTCGAAAGATGAAATAAAGAAATTAAGAAAGAGAAATAAAAATATTTTTGGGGGAATTTTTAGTAATATGTCTTGATATTTGGCACCAATTTGGAAAACACACCATGCAGGGCCTTAGAAGGGTTGCTCGCAGAGGTAGAAATATTAATGTAGTTCCCCAAAATTGCCAGTGGGCCTGTTCATGTGGGCACCCACCCACTGCTGTTCCACTGAAATCCTGGCAAGGATGTGGGCCTTTATTTTAGACAGTGTTTTTTTAGCAGCAGAAGTTAGTAGGGTACATTCTCATCTTGGTGTACACTGGGAAGGATGACAGATGCAATCTGCATAATGTTATTCTATTTATTCTTTCTTTCAAACCAAAAAAGTGAATGTCCGTCTATTAATGCTGCTGCTCACAGCTGGGCTACAGGCAGAGCCCTTCTGAAGGTGAAGAGGAGACCCGAAGTGGAAAAACTGTTAATGAACTCACATTTTTAAATGTTTTTAAAGGGAGACATGTCAGGTTCCCTTTCTTTGTATACATTTCTAAGCAAGTATAGATATATTTTTTTTCCACTACTGAGGATATAAGTTGCATATTGAAAACTGCCGCCTAAATCTATCTAGTAATTTAATAGCTGAACTTTATAGCCTATAAAAGGGACTTCATGAGAGCATTTGAAAGTGGGATCAGGAATGAAACAGCACTTGTCAAAATGAACAAAAATATATTTTGTTGCATAATAGTCTGTTTGGTTAGTTTTTTGGGGTTTTTTCTTAATTTATCTGCTCACTTAAAGTGTTGATTTACAAAATTTCTGTGGCTCACAATAGGACATAAAATCTGTGGCCAGTAGAGGGTTTTCTGATGTAATATATCATTCAGAACAGTTTAGAAAGGAGACATCTGTTTCTAATCTCAAAAAGCGATTGCAGAATGACCCAAGGCTTTCAAACATTAATTTTATAGGTTGCATGGTTTTTTCCTTCTATTGGTTCTTAAGTGATGGACCTTTTCTGCCACAAAACATGCATAAATTAAAAGGCATGTGTGAAAACATGCTTTCACTGTATGATGTGTGCATGAGTGCTTTTGGAAACAAGGCATTCTTTTACTGGAGTCGAATTTCCGAGGCTTGCCCCTTGACATGAGCAGTTCACTTCCTGCTCTCCAATTCTCAGACAGCATAAAGCTGGGATTGGACTTTTTTTTCTATTATTTTAAATGAACCATAAGAAAATTGATACCATGTGATGTGAAACCTTCTCAGCATGGCAAATATACTTATTTCTTTTGAGCCAAAAAGGATTGAAGTTAACATTTGTTTCCGATTTCCAGCAATACCATCACCGCTGTGTAATAGCTGAAATGGTTCCATCCATCCCATTATGAAGATACTTTACTTCTTGACAAGAAGACATTAAGTACAAGGCAAATTGGGGGTAGGGAGAATCAAAACTGTGTGAATTGTTTAACCTTCCACCACAGTTCAACAAAGTTTAAAAAAAACCAAAAAAGCCTTTGGCACACTGCCTAGATTTTGTAAGGCCACTCACGCTTTGTAAGCCCCCAAAGATCACAGCGTTTCTGGCTCAAGGCTGAAATCCCATTGAGCCCAGGCTGAAAAAAGCCTTTCAACCGTGTTGAGTAAACACTTCAAGAAACTGCTGTTTGTCGTGATGCTCTTAAATGTTGGATGTGAGCTGACTGCCACATCTTGGACAAAGATGAACAGTAATCATGAATGCGTTGTTTGACATCAAACACTTTCAGAAGGCAGGGTGGCACTCAGGGCTAGGTGGAACAGGGTGTCTGTTTTTTCTGTTGAAACCATGTGCTGGAAAAAGGAGCAAAATGATGAATTTGCTTACAGAACACTAATAATCCTTACAACTCAACTGCATAAATGATCTTGAAAAAAAATTGAAGCAAAAGCTTCTCCCTATAATAAGATTTCTTATTTCTAACACCCCATTTTCTACTTAGGAGCCTAGAAAAAATCATGTCTCCAAGAAAAATACTTCATTCTGAAAAATTGGGACAACTGATGAATTCAGTGTGGGGATCAGCTAAAAATGCAATTGGTGGTCTTGTAACCATTTGTGTGTGTGTGGTTTTGGTGATTTTTTTTTGGTTTGGGGCTTGTTTGTTTGGGCTCTCCTTTCGTGGGAGAGTTTGGGGGTTGTTTTTCTGGTTTGTTGAAGAAATGCTGGCAAACTCGGAAGTAAGCACTTTCAGTGTACCCAATTCTGTGGGCTCAGGCACCATCCACAAAGTCCTCTCAATGTATGCAGCAGTTTACAGAGCTAAGGTAATATCCTTTTGCTCACTGTGATGTCTTCAGACCATTGCAGTTTGATTTTAGCTAATTAATTTATAAACTAGGAAAAAAAGCTTGTGCCATATTCAGTGCTTGAGGGCAACCAGGGACAATGAAGACTGCTCAAAATCTCATCATCAGATGACTGTTTTGATATTCATGCAATTAATTTACTTAGTATACTTCAAGATATCAAGAAATGGGTGGTCGTCAAGTTACCCAAGCTGCAGTAATGCCTCACTCTCCTGTATGCAGTAGCACCAGTAACAGGAAGCTTAAAACTGCTGCTATTTTTTCCTGCTGAGGGAAAAATTTGAGTACTTAGGTGAACAGAAGTTGTCATCTCCTTACTTCTTCATGACACTCAGAATTAGCCCAGCATACTTAAATACCTAGCCTTGGATCACATTTAGTAGCACCCCTATCCGGGCTTTACCTTTTATATGGTAATTTTATAAATGGATTGAGTCTCTGGGTCTGGAAATCTCTATCAATCTCTCTTTAATTAGAAATACACCACCTCTTCCAGGTAAGAACTTTGTCCTATGAAAATCAAGAAGCATGAGGATTTGTTAACTTTTTGAACTTTTTTAAAGTTTGTTTAGGTTGCATTTCAGGTTAATATTTGAGATAGGGTTGAACATAAGCTAACTAAAATATTATGGGCACATTCCTTTGTATCTTGCCCAAGGAATACAAAGTTGTAACACTGGGGCACATAATAAAGAACAAAGAGAGAAGGAATGAGAGTATTCTGCTTGGAAATGGAAGCACCTACTTAAATGTTTGATTAATATGATGACTTCAGTTTTATTTTAAGCTCAGATTTATTGACAGATTTATTGTGACCAGGAATAAAATTGTCATATTTGCTCCTGCAGCACCAGTAAAAGGTATTCAGTTACATTGCCAGGCAGTTTGAAAAGTAGTTTGGCCAGTTTAGGTTCAAACAGCCAGTATAATAAAGCAAATGGCANATATATAGATATAGATATATATAGTGAAGTGTGATATTTGATGGTGTAACATCTACATGGCTTGGTACTACAAGTATTTGGTCTTCAGACTCACTCAGCAAAACATTCCTGGATCCTGCTGCTGTAACACTGCATGACACACCTTGTCATGTGTTTCTACTTAGAATCTGTGTCACTGGACAAATGTTTGTTATTAGCAAAAGTTTCTACAGATGAGTTTCACCATACATTTTCTGGTTCATTTCAATTTAACAACGGGTTTGTATTTTGCCCACAGGCTAGAAAGCTAAGTTTGTGTCAGAGACTTCTACTTTAGCTATCATAGTCCAAAATGAACACTTTGTTTTAAAAAGAACTTGGAAGAATTATTGCAAAAACGAGAATGTAATTTATTTTGACATTTAAAAAAATTAGTAAACAAATATTTGATTTAGGCTGTGCAATAAGTATTCAGTTTCACAGCAAATAGCTGATGATAGCAACAACTTGCTTTTATAGCAAGTTGTTGTGGTGGTCATAGCAACATCAAAGTTCTTTGCTAGATTTTAACTATTTTGTGTGGACTGCAGTCCAAGTTTGTTTTTCTGGATAAACTCTGTAACTATTGTGATTGCAGGGAATAATTCTGACTCCCAATGGCATCATAGGGAAATACTGAGTGTATGAAAACTGGTCATACCTTAGAAGTGTTCTCAAAGATGTGCTGAATCAGACACTTTTACATAAGGTTTGCAGTTAGATTAAATATTTTGTCTGTAAACAAATACTGGAGTGTCTCAACTTCATACTTAAGTAGTGACAAAACTGATTTGGAGTGTGCAGCCTTTTCTGGTTTAAGTGGTATGGATTAAAACTTCTGATAGATGTGCGCAGAGGACACGTCCAGTTTACAACATATCACTGAGTTTTGATCACTAGAGATTTAACATATGTGCACAGTTAAAGTTCAGGGCAGGTAAGGTAATTAATTTGTGGATGTTAATGTAACTGATGCACTCTGGAAGGCCTTTGTCCTCATTCCCATAACAATCTCTGACACTTTTTGAGATTTTCTGCTTTTGGACTAAAGCTNGAAAAAAAAAATCAATGAAAAGAACATTAGAAGCTTACAAAATTTTGAGTTCAATTCATCACATGGAAATGATGGTGATGATATAGATATAGGTATATATAGATATATAGATATAGATATATAGATATATAGATATATAGATATCTATATATCTATATATAGATATATAGATATATATCTATATATCTATNCATTTAAAAAAATTAGTAAACAAATATTTGATTTAGGCTGTGCAATAAGTATTCAGTTTCACAGCAAATAGCTGATGATAGCAACAACTTGCTTTTATAGCAAGTTGTTGTGGTGGTCATAGCAACATCAAAGTTCTTTGCTAGATTTTAACTATTTTGTGTGGACTGCAGTCCAAGTTTGTTTTTCTGGATAAACTCTGTAACTATTGTGATTGCAGGGAATAATTCTGACTCCCAATGGCATCATAGGGAAATACTGAGTGTATGAAAACTGGTCATACCTTAGAAGTGTTCTCAAAGATGTGCTGAATCAGACACTTTTACATAAGGTTTGCAGTTAGATTAAATATTTTGTCTGTAAACAAATACTGGAGTGTCTCAACTTCATACTTAAGTAGTGACAAAACTGATTTGGAGTGTGCAGCCTTTTCTGGTTTAAGTGGTATGGATTAAAACTTCTGATAGATGTGCGCAGAGGACACGTCCAGTTTACAACATATCACTGAGTTTTGATCACTAGAGATTTAACATATGTGCACAGTTAAAGTTCAGGGCAGGTAAGGTAATTAATTTGTGGATGTTAATGTAACTGATGCACTCTGGAAGGCCTTTGTCCTCATTCCCATAACAATCTCTGACACTTTTTGAGATTTTCTGCTTTTGGACTAAAGCTTCTCATGTTTCATTTGAACTCTGATTTTTGGACAGAAAAAATGGAGCAAAGGGAATGTAAATGGGCTAACATGTTGATGTTCCTCCCACACATCCCTTCCTTTTAATGCATGTGTAGGAGGGATGAAGAAAAAGCTATAATTTCCTTTACTTGCTACAGATTTTATTTCCCTTCCCAATGTGGAGGCCGAGACTGCAAGAAATAAGAAATGCTCTGCACTGTTTGCTGGGATTTCTTGTTAAAGTTTTATTGTTTGGGTTTTTCTTCCACAAAAACTTTTGCTAACTTTCCTTATAGAAAACACATGCCTAAATCAGTTCCTCCTTAGTCATCAGTCTCATGCAAGGATGTGTGTCTAGCTCTAGGAACATACTTAAACATTTTGCTGAGAGTTTGTTGAATTGCAGGTTGTATGAATTTTGAATTTTGTGCTTGGGCAGGCAGGCAATTCTGTTAAGACTTCCTTTGCCTAAAGATAGAGCAAAAAAAGAAAAGATTTACTGAAAAATAGACTAAAAGTAGACCTCATGAGATCACAGGCAAGGCAGGCTGTGCTGTAGCTGTGGCATTCCTGAAAACACTTCCCTCATCTTTTCTTGAAGAGTTCTGATGCCAGAAATGTTACAACTTTTTGGGTAATCTTTTCCAGGCCTTCACTAATCATGCCATTAAAAAGGTGAGCTTTTTTTCCCCTGTATTCCTGTGTAAGTCCACTATTTCTTTTCTATCTGCCATGGGCACAGTCAACAAATTAATCATTTTATTCATTGCAGCAGCTTGTGTGCTGTTGAAGATTGTTATCTTGTCTTTGCCAAAATACAGGCTCATTATTCAAAGATTTTTCCAGGTGGTATTTTCAGCTGTTCCCAGAGTTTTACAATCTCTTCTAAACTTCCATCTTTGGTCCTTCAGGAAGGATGATGGCCCTCTTCCAAACAAGTAAATATAGGAAATGGATCAAAAAGTACTTTCAATAAGAGGGTAGAGCAATCTAAGAAGACACCTGCCATCCAAATCAGTATGGCAGGTGGCCGTCTGGCAGCCAAGTATGCCAGGGGAGGAATTTCAGGTCCTAACCCTAGGATTAGATGCCAACTGACCACTGAAGAGGCCTCAGAGAGCAAAAACAAGCTCTATAACCGATGTCAGTTAAGTCAGAATCGAGCTGTATGGAAAATCTTGTAAGACTTCAGTAATTACAGCTATTTATTTTAGAAATAAGTTATAGAATAGAAAAATTAGCCTGAACGTGCTTTTTCTTTGTAGTAGTGGGGACTCAAAACACACAGACCAATGCAGGACCCTGAATTTTTTGGCAAAGGTCCATTGGCAGGTAAAGGCACATGTGTGCAAGCATGTTGTAGTTAAAATAAACCCCTTCAGTTGAGTTTTTAGTACAGTGTTAAATTTTTCAGGGTAGTAACCCTTCTTTTACTCATTTGGCAAGATACTGAAGCACATACATAACTCCAACCTTGGGGCTAGTCCAGTGAAGTCAGTAAATCTGTTCATGGTTTGTATTCTGTCAAACAAAGGAAAACCCAAACCTAGCAGGTTTCTTCTTAGGAAGGAAAAAATAATTTTAAAAGACAATAACCTTTTTTAAATACACCTTCCTGTCTTCTTTGTAGAGAAAAAGTACTCATCAGTCAGGAGTCTTTCTAGAGGGCCCTGCAGGAGCTTATTCTTGTTCCTCAGCTATTTAATATTTAAAAGCAACTAGAAGATAACAAGTAAAAGAATGGGAATCTATAAGTAAGGAAACAGGTGGAAATGGATCTGGAAATGGGACCAGAAAGTGATTGAGATTGCCTTGGTCTGAGCAACCAAAAGATACTTCATACAACAAAACGTTATTTAGGAACTAAGATTGCTGGCTGAATTTCTGTGTGAGATTTCTCCTTGGAAGCAGTAATTTTATGTATCGTGCATGCCAGGCCTTCCCCAGTCAGCTTTGCTGAGGTTCCAGGAGGACTTAGAACAAATGAGTATAATAAGCAGTAGAAATTCTTGTGAGAACCAAGTGATAAACATTACTGTGTTTGGTGCTAGTTCAGCCACTACTGGAACACTGTGTGATGTGCTGGAAGCCAAACTCCAAGTATTTCCATAAACTGCAAATGGCTCAGGGAGAAAACACCAAGGTGACTTGACAGATTCTTGTAGCTTGAAAAAGGTGTTGGATGGCAAGTGGGCACATTTACTCCAGTCCTGTGGAACAGGACTCGACAGTCAGAGGCTCTGTTATTTATATGATTTATTTCTCCCATCAATTTTTTCTCTCACTAGTTGTGCTAGATTTCATCCAACAAGGTGGTTTGGTTATTTTTTTAAGGGATCCAGACAAAAGCTGTCCTTCAAAGATAGTTCCTCCTTTTCCTAAACTATTTCCAGTTGTGGAACATCCCTGAGCTTACCTTTTGACACCAGTCCTTGAGCCATCACTTGATCCTGGCTGTTTTGTCCGGCTTTTATGATCCTTTTGGAGAATTGAAAAATATCCACAGAAAATTGTCTTAACCTTCCTTGGTTTGCATGTATTCTTCATCTGCTTCCATTGTTTTGTTCCATTATCCCACACAGGTTTTTTCCTTAAGCTGGTTATGGATTTTTGCTTCAGTTCATCATTGTTTTTGTTATTACAAACCTTTTGTTTTGTTTTGTTTTTTACAATTTCCAGCTTTGCATCTTTTTTTGGATAACTTGTCTCTGTCCTTGTGCCACCCTATTCCTTTAGCACATATAGTTCTTCTCTGTTCCTAGAACTTACTAGAAGTTATGTCCTGTCATCCAAGTTCCGGTTTATTAGGATAAACAAATTAATTTAATCTCCTTCATTAGGCTTATCTTGGTAGGATGGATGAAATGGGTTTATCAGATCACTTATCAAAGACTTACTTGTGCAGAAACATTCCACTGTCACGTATAAAAATGCTAGTCCTAAAAGAAAGCATAAAATATATCTGGGGTTATTCCACACTGGAAATCCACTGTGTTCATTGACAATATTACTGGCAAGCAGCTTGCTGCTAGGGGAAGAAATTCCTTGCTTACAATTAATCTGTACAACACATGAAATCCATGGTGCTACATTAATACATGATCTCTGAGAATTTATTGAAGAGGGATTAAGCAACGGGTTTTTAAAAATAATAAATTTGCCTTCAAAAAGGGCATTTTTTACGAAATGGTAAATGGTTGCAGCTGTTAAGTTCCTCCTAATTGTGGGAAGAATAGTGAAAGAAGCGGTATTTTTCATGAGACTACCCTTTCTTTCTCCTTAAATTCTCAGGCTCATTGGGAGAAATTAATGTTTTCATTTCCAAGAATTCTTGCTTCAGACTTCTCTCGTGTATTTGGAGCTGACTTGAGACCAACAGAAGTCAGAAACAACAGCCCAATGCAAGTCTGTCATTTTTCAAATAAAATTAATTTTTGAAAGTATATTATCTGGGGCCCTAATTGATTAGGCAGCTGGAAGAAGGAACAGTGGAGTAAAAAATTAGTTCTTGCTGTAGACAACATTAGACCTGTGTCACTTCAATAGCAGGTCAGCCCAGCTGGGGAAGGAATTCTTGCTGTGGATTCAATTCCCTTGACCATGTGGTAATCCATTGAGCCACTGCTGACTGTTGCCTCTCCATACTTGAGCCCTTCCTTGGCAGTGTCCATGTTCACTGGCACTGGGGCTGTTCCCATGTGGATGTTTTAAAACTTTCACTCTCATGTATATATGTGAAAGCGTGGGATCTTTTTACATGAGGGTGTAAATCCTAAGATAAACTGTGATGCAGAAGGCAGTATTATTGAAAACATAGCTAGAATTAAACTATTTCTGTAAGTTAAAGAAAAATAAGTCTTATGCCCTTCCTCTTTACAGAGATGTGTATACAGCCTCATAAAGCATGTGAGACAAAGTTTCAGTTCAATCAGTAGTTTCCACTGCAATCTGTAGGAACTTTTGTTGATTTACTCAAAATAAAAATGCTTATTTAACCTTAAAAATATCAAGAACATCAACTCATGACTTGTCTGTTTTTACTGGAGATTCCTCTGGATGACTGGAAAAAGTTGTTCTGAGTTAAAAAAAGAATAACATGGAGAGAAAGCCAAGCTAATGCCAGAGGACAGTTAAAACTGTTGAGGACAGATGTTTTGTGTGTTCTCTGGGTCACTCTGGGGAAAAATATGCTGCTGTGACTCCTCAGAAACTGAGTTGATACTGACAATTTGGTTTGTTTCTTCATAAATAGAAAAGCACCATATCAGTTACCAGTAGTAGTGGTATTTAAAATTTATCTATTTAGTTATGACTAGTTACATCATTAGTTTAGTCAAGATTTAGTTAAACTGTGGGCAATCAGAAATAAAAAAGACAAATGGAAAGCAAAACTAATCCCTATAAGCTGAGCCTTACTGAACTGGATGAAAGAAAATCAGTGAGTACTTAGAAGTTTTTTACCAGGACAGACAAGTGCCTGTGAAAACATTCAAAACATCACCTTTAAGGTTGTTTGGGTGGGCTCTGCTCTAGCATGGGTTGGACTGGGAGTAAGAAGTGTGGGTGAAGAATATGACTGGAACAGAGAGAACCTTGAGGCTACCCCACAAAGAGCCCTGTATTTTAAATCATGTACTGATATGGGTGATTGTCAGCCTCCAGAGCAGTGTAGGATTAGGAAAGTGCAAAGTGTGCTGCCTTCAAGGACAACAAGCATTGTAATGTCCTTCTGTGCTGTTCAATACCATTCCCAATGCCTTCTTTTCAATAAGTTCCTGGTCTTTCTGGATTCTACTGAATCATCTATGAATGACATGAAGGTGGTAAATCATCAACTAAGTGATGGCAGAGTAACTTAAGCATCATAGCACTAAGAAGAAATCAGTAAGATATTTGTGCTGAAAAAAGAGATGAAACAGTTCTCCTTACAGCTGGCAGTACACACAGGGCAGGGGGAGGGGTCTGTCACTGGAGGTTTCAGGGTTTTTAGCAGCTCAGAGGACAATTAGCTTGAGTTCCTCAAGGGGCACCCTGTGGAGAGCCAAAAATATGTTTGACTAAATTTGTGGTGCCTGCAGAGCACTGATGGGTTGTTGTGAGTCTTATGGAGGCTGGGAAATGAGGCTTGGAGCTGGACAAAGAGGAGAGCCTTCAGAAAGGATTTTCTGCTCCAAACAAATGTTCTGGGGAGCTACACCCATTGGGAGTCAGGGAATCTGCTGGAGCTCAGTAGCTCAGTCCCTGAGCTGAGAGTGGTGCTGACAAAGGGATTCTGTCTGCCCCGTGGTGTCTGTGTAGGTTATACACAAATGGGGACATTGCCTCCCTGTATGGGCTCTGCATGTGGAAGAAGCATGTGGTGCTGAGCAGGGCAATCCTGAGGGAACTCTTTGATGCTCAGTAGCTATCCAGTATGTGGCCTGGAAAGTGGTGTCTTTGGTGCCTAGAAAGCAAGTACCTGGCCCAAAACCTGACTATAAAGATTCATCACAATAGGGTACTGATCCTCCAGGGTAGCATCAGCTCTCTGAATCCTACCACTATGTCCTGAAACATCCAACATTTCTAAAACTCCTCCTGACATTAGTCTTTCCATACCTGTTTGAAAACACTCTCTTGCTAACAGTTCTTGGAAGGCAGAATTAATGAAGAAATGAGCTAAATGTTTTTCCGACTGATCTTCTGGCAATGTGGATGTGCATCTGCTGCAATCGCACCTTCTAGGCCAAGTGCACATCTGATCAAAACCCATCAGAGAAACAAAGGTGCAGCCCCTATTCCAAGGTAGTGGGTATCCCATTGACCTGGAGAAAGGAAATATTGAAGCAAGACTTTTCTTACTCTTGATGCAAGTTTGACAGCTTGCACAACAGGGCAAGAAAATAGCAGAACCCAAACAAACCCAGCGTAACCCTGTCAGAACAGAAGATGCAGCTCATCCCCTATGATTAAATGTATTGTTTAATGATTTACTGAAGCTTCGAGTTTTCCTCTTTGGCCTGAAAAGTCCTGAATGTCCTATAGAATGGTAGGATATAACCTAAGTACCATGGCTGCAAAAACCCTCAGCACCATTTTTAGGTCTGCCTACATTGACTTAACCGGTTCTTTTAGTTTTCCTCAGAGAAATGACTCTTTTATGAACATGTCATCTTCAAACTGAGGCAAAGCACTTTCCAGACTGTTGTTGACTACTGCAATATAAACTTCACAGTTAAATGTCTATACTCTTGTCTACAGTAGAAGATAATTTAGACTTTGCCTTAGACTAAAGGATCCAAGGAGATTTGTTAACTTACTGATTTTACAGTATAGGGCACATTTACCACATTTGTTCTTTGATTTGACACTCCAGATATCAACCACTACCAAGAAGAGAAATAACTATAAGAAGCTGATATTTATAGTGATACTCTGCCCTGTGTAAGCAACAGACTCCTTCGTCACGGAACAATGACCCCTGCTAAAGCAAATCACTTATTTTTACTATATGGAATAGTAGCTTCCTCTGAAATAAACAGTTTCACAAGTGCTTTAGATGAACTGTACTGAGATGAGTCAGCAGGGAATGCCATACATGAAGGAATACCCTTCTTTCTACATGCAGTGACTCTGATGTGGGGATGCCCTCTGGAAACCCTAATAGGAGTTTCCTGCTGACACTGTGCAAAGCAGCTTTCCCACCGGGTGACATTTGAACACCCAGAAACATTTACAGCTGTGGGAATGCTGTGGATTGCCCTTAAACTCTAGGAAAAACACCTTAAAAGTGGTTTATTTGCATAACTTGAGAATGTAATTTCAAAGGGGGAAGACAGCTCACAGCTGTGTATTCTTACTCACCCTCACCTGTGCCTCACAGAGTGCCTGCTCTGTCCACCAGTGCATATAAATAGAGTCCTGTTATCCCAGAGCATGGCAAACACTCCAGTGATATCAGTACTGCTGTGGCTTTATCCCTTAGCAAGCAGCTCAGCCGCTTTTATTAATAACCAGACATTGTGCTTAACTATTTCACTTGCGGTGTTGCACAGCTCTCCTTTAAAGGGACCATCTCTGTGTTTCCATAGCAGTTTTACAGCCTTAATTCAGAGCTGGTGATAAATAAAGCTGTTCCCAAACTTAGAAATGCCGAGAGCCAAGAATCACAGTTTCTCAAATCTCCAAAATAAATAAGTCATGTGTCAAACTTGCCTATCCATTGGCAAGGGAGTGCCATGAACACTAATGTCTGATTGTTGATAAGGGAATGTGGATGTTGTGAAGTGTTGACTGATATAGCACTCAAGGGAATGGAAAAGAGAAAGTGGTGGAAGATGCAAAAATGTGTCAGCTGATATCTCAGTAGGGCTTTTTTTTTCTGGTTCGGTGGAGATACTGTTCTGATGGGTTGCAGAGGAGAATAACTAACTTCCAGCAAATCAGCTTTAGGAGTTTTATTCTAGTGATTTTGTGGTGATGCACAGTCTGAGTAAGGTGGACAAGGTTTTTTAAAGTGCATATCAGGTCTGGTACCCTTGGCTTTTTTCTTTTGTAGTTAGGGTTGCTTTTCACCTATGATGAATTATGACCTTCGTTATCTTGATTAGAACATCCAAGAGCTCGTGTAACAGAAGTGATGCTTTGCCTTGTTCTGTACTCCATTTACTTGTCTGTAAATGAGGGCAATTGAATTCAAAAGGAGAGTTTTCCATCTTGTTTTGTTTTGTTTTGAGTACCTTTCCATGCATCTTAAGGCTTCTCTTTTCTTTTTGGTACTTCCTCTCTAGAACTGTACTTGTTCTGATAGGGTATGTCAGTCACTCATTCTGTTGCCTGTAAATCCGCCAGGATCACTTCCAGTAACAGAGGCCAGTGTCATGATGCACTAGCACTGGTATCCCACAACTATAAATAGATTCTTCCATGGACCTCAGAAGGGTAAATACACATTCAGGGCTGCTGCAGTCATATAGGAGAAGAATAACAGCTCTAAAAACTAATGCCAGGACCCAGTGTTTGGTTATTCAGAGGGCTGCTTTTTCTCTCAGAGGGCTTGGCTTGTGTAATTCTTTAGACATTTTTAATATTTTTTTTAAGTTTTATTTTATTTGCTTTCTTCTGGCACGTGGGCAAACTGCTGCTACCTAGCATGTGCTGTAGTGTTGTTACTAGTTTTTAGGAGGAAAAGGAAAGGTTTCACTGTTATGGTCATTTCTGGTTTTCATGTGTCCTTTTCACAGCTTCTGTCTCCACATCTGCACAGATGTGTGTTTAAGAAGCTTCCCTGCATGCTGTGTATAAGAAATCTGCTACTTGAATCAAGCAAGAATCATTTCAGTCGGGGGGACCCAACAAGTATTTGAAAATGCTTCATCTGGGCTTCCTTGAGTGCAGGAGTTGTTGGTAGCACATTAAGGATATGTGTACTCTTTTTAAGAAAAGCACTTGTGTAGTCAGAAAACTGCTACTTGCTGTGATATACATGCTAAGCCTAATTTCCCTCCTTGCCATCTTCTAGGAGACAGCAAATCAGCTGGATGTCTGTAAAAATTTCTCTGAGTTTTCTGATTTGGGCATTTAACAGAATTTCTGGTGAATCTTGATACGGTACCTCAAACTGTCTCTTTAACCTGCAGCTCACAGCTGCATCTCTGCTGGAGGTTTCTGCCTCTAAGCTGAGTCAAGGAAGTGCTTGGAGTCTTAGCTGTTGCAATGTGAAGCATTTTAGCTTTAAACAGTGGTGAAAAAGTGTGTATCCCCTTCTCGTAAATCAGATTTGTGAGTAGTAGGTTTGGAAAGATGCAAGCCAGGGCTGGTAGAGATACGTGGCTAGGGCTTAAATCCTGACAGCTCTATTTGCCTCTTACGAAAGCCTGTGACAGGATAAGCCTCCTAACCTTTGTTCTAGTACAAAACCAAAAAGAAGAGAAGCCTTGCTGACTGTAGGGATGACTAATAAACACAGGGCTCACAAAAGCTTGGGCTTGGCTAAAGAAACTTCCTGTGTCCCACTTCCAGAGGTCTAGAACCCATGTACTTATGGAGAAACTGTACTGGATGGATCCTCAGAAGGTTTTTGTCATGTACTTAATGTTTCCTATTTTTCAAGGACAGTTCCAACAATTGAAATTTCATTTCTTTTTAGAAATTTTGGGTCGACTTGCATGGGTCTAATAAAAGACCTGGGCTGCAAAATAGTTCATATTTAATTTGATCTCCTTGTGTAAGTTCTCCTGTATAAGTTCTGGACTAGAACAAAAAGTGACCACATTTTGCCTGTGTTTGCTCAGCACTCCCATTTGTAAGGCTCTTGTTTCAACTGATTATGATGTGCCAGCTTTAAACCATTTGGCCTTGGCATTTCCATGGCATGTTTTCCCAGTAAGTGTCACTATTAGTCTGAATGAAGCTTTCCAGAAACAGCAGAAGTGATTCAGCTTTCTGAGATAGAAAGGTGGAAAAATATACTTTGCCAATGTGTCCAGAAAATATCTCATAGTCTCTTCAGTAAGTGGTTCTTGATATTTATTTATTTATTTATTTATTTATTTATTATCTGACATGTGAGGTGTTGTGGTGTTAAGGATTTC
>VZTH01014758.1:5930-214841 GCA_013397815.1 Aleadryas rufinucha | reverse complement strand
TTTTTTTTCCCTGGGAAAGCAACTAAACATGTATCCTGACTGGAGCCTTTTTAGAGTTTGTCATATTAAGTTGGCATCTATGGAAAAAAGAGAGGATGCTCTGAAATGCCTGAGGGATGGGATGCTAGCCAGAGGGACTTGGACAAGCTCGAGAAGAGAACCCATAGGAAACACGAGAGGTTCAACAAGGTCAAGTGCAAGCTGCTGCACCTGGGTTGGGACAACCCCTGGTATTAATACAGGGGGATGAAGGGATTGAGACAGCCCTGCCCAGAAGGACTCGGGGGTGCTGGTGGATGAGAAGCTGGGCATGACTCAGGAACATGCATTTGCCAATTGTAACATAATGAAAAAAAAAAAAAAAAACAACCCAAAACAAACAAAAAAAAAAAAACAACCAAAAAGCAGCATGACCAGCAGCTCAAGGGAGGTGATTCTGCCCCTCTGCTCTGGTGAGATCCCACCTGCAGTGCTGCATCCAGCTCTTGGGTCCCCAGCACAGGAAAGACATGGACTTGTTAGAATACGTGTGGAGGAGGCCTTGAAGATTATAAGAGGACTGGAGCACCTCTCCTATGAAGACAGACTGAGAGAGCTGGAGTTGTTCAGCATGGAGAAGGCTCTAGGGAGACCTTATAGCCCCTACAATACCTAAAGGGGCTACAGGAGAGCTGGGGATGGGCTGTTTAGCAGGGTTCTTTGGGATAGGACAGGGGACAGTAGTTCCAAATTGAAGGAGGGTCGATTTAGACTAGATACAAGGAGGAAGGGGGATGAAACTCTGCAACATGTTGCCCTGAGAGGTGGTGGATGCTCCATCCCTGGGAACATTCAAAACCGGTTGGAATGGGGCAACCCAATGTAGTTGAAGATGTCCTTGCTCATTGCAGGGCGTTGGACTGAATGGCCTTTAAAGGTCTTTTCTGACCCAACAGCCCATTCTGTGACGGTGACTCTGTGACCGCCGTGGTGTCTGTCCCTGTCCGTGAGGCACGGCGCTGTCCCAGGGGAGACAGACAGATCTCCTGGGGGAGACAGACAGATCTCCCTGGATCGCCGCTTCCCGCGGCGGGCCATGAGGCGTGTGAGGCGCCCCGTCCCGCCGCTAGATGTCGCCGTTGCTCTTCGCCGGATTCTCGGCGTCCTGAGAGCGGATTTCCAGGGAACGAGGTGTTCGTGGAATCACAGGGTCTTCAGGGCTGGGAAAGACCTGTAAGACCTCCAAGTCCAACCGTTCGCTCAGCACAGCCAGGTCTGTCACTAAACCGTGTCCCCAAGTGCCTCATCTGGACGTCTTTTAAATACCTCCGTGGTGGTGACCCAAACACTGCCTTGGGCAGCCTGTCCCAATGCCTGACCACAGCTTTGGTGAAGAAATTTTTCATAATATCTAAGCTAAACCTTCCCTGACACAGCCTGAGGCCATTTCCTCTTGTCCTGTCACTTGTTACCTGGGAGAAGAGACTGACCCCCCCTGGATATAACCTTCTTACAGGCACTTGTAGAGAGCGATAAGGCCACTCCTGAGCCTCCTCTTCCCCAGGCTAAACACCCCCGGCTCCTTCGGCCACTCTTCACAGGATTTGCTCTCCAGACCCTTCCCCATCTCCATTGCCATTCTCTGGACTCACTCCAGCACCTCAATGTCTTTCTTACAGTGAGGGGCCCAGAAATGAATAGGGATTTGAGGTGCAGCCTCACCACTTCCAAGTACCAGGGATGATCACGGCCTTGGTCCTGCTGGCCACAAAGCACACCTGAGGAGCAAAGTTTCCCTACAGGCTCCAGGCATGTCTGACACAAGCACCTGTGTGTGGGGTAGGCTTCCCAGAAGTGCAATTTTAGTTGGTTTTATCTAGAATTGTAATGGTTTGGGGAGAGTGCTCCTGCCTATGGATAAAACATCTAAAATCCACATCTTCCACTGAGTTCACTATGCCTGAAAAACACAAATGGAAATAGTGGACTTGCTTGGTTCTGTTCTTACTGGAATGATTTATGATTGTCTCAATGCCAGAAAATTAGTCAATATCATGTAATTAAGTTTATCTTTGGCAGAACTTTATGCTGCCGTTTGTTCTAAAGTAACACGTCAGGTTACAGTTCCCAAACTGGTACAGGATGATAGAATTGTTTGGGCTGGAAGGGATTTTTAAAGATGACCTAATCCAAACCCCCTGCCATAAGCAGGAAAAATGGGTTGCACTTTGGTTCAAATTTTGAGTCTTCGTCTCTCCTGTAAATTCTGAATACTATGTATATGAGTTTATAGCATATTGCGTTCAAAAATCGGGGTTAACAAAGCATTATTAAAGCTGATAATCAAGCCCAGGTGTTGAATTTAACACTGTCGATGCATCCTGTGTTTGTTCCTCTCTACAGAAATAGAAATTACAGTGTCTATGTATACAAACACACACTGTTTATTTTTGCCATGCCAGTGCATTTTCATCTTCAGCAGGGATGGTCTTTACTTCACCAGCATTCAATGCTTTGGTTTATCTTCATTGAAAAAGATGAGATATGATATTTATATTGTCATGATGACTGAATTAGGAATTTCTTGTGGACAGTTCTGTAATACTTCACAACATCCATTCAAAATCAAACAGTGTTACTGGGCAACGTGGGCAGTGTTGTGAGACAAGGTTTAAAATTGTCAAACAGCTATTAATTCTGGTGGTCATAGTGAGACGTCTTGAAAAAGCACTCTGTGTTTTTATACTATATTAGGCATTCAGAAAACCACTGTAATACATTAAACTTTGGCTGAAACTGTGAGTACTCAGCAAACCTGGCCAGATGTTTCACATGGGATGTGTAAGAACTTAGAGAATTTGTGGTCGTCATGTTATTTAAGGTTTCTGCTTAATTCTGCCTCGTGTTATGTACAGAAGCAGATATGGTATCTCATTTTTTAGGCAGCATTCAACTGTCTTCACCCTGAGAATATACTTCTTTTCTTGTTACTGCTATACTGATCTCCTAAATAGCCACCCATCTTCTGCATTATTTAAAAAAAAAAAAACAAAACCAAACAACAACAGCAAAAACAACAGAAAAAGAAATGAGACAAAATTATAAGGACAGTAGCATTTGTTATCACTGTAGAGCAATGTGCATCAGAGGGAGCATGCACAGAAGGGAGCACATTAAAAAAGAGCAGGCATTTTTAATCTTGATACTGCTTATCTTAATACTTTCTTTACTTGCAAGCACAATATTGTTTTTAATACTTTGTGTAATTCCCTAGGTTTTTAGAAAAGTGAAAACATTGAGCTAGGTTTTGTGGGATCATAACACCCCCCACAGGGGTCATCAGCAAGATGGCAATCTCTGGATGCCTCTGACAGCCATCTGCTACTTGAGCTAACAGTGTCACTGACAGCAGTAGCAGGGAGTTATTTTCATACTGTCTGTCAGTAGAAAGGAAGAAAGGATGTGCATCCTGTGGATTCCTTAACCTCTTGCCAGAAGTGGAGAAATTTTCCCATCCCATCTAAGTCACTGGGAAGGAAGTCTTAGCTGGTTGACTGGATCCTCAGAGGCTGAAGCTTTCTGTCCTTGTCTGACTACTCCTCCTTTCCCTGTTTCAGCCTTCCATCTCATCCTCCTCCCTGTCATTGTATTTTGTGCCAGTATTCTTCCCTGAATCCTTCATCTCATTTCTCGTTATCATGTGCAGCTACCTCAGTGCCCCCTCCAGTTTCTGGGCTCACTTTTGGTTCAGGTCTCCCCAGTTTGCTGTCCTCCAAGCCCAGCTCTCTCCAGCATTGTATTAGATCACCTGATATCCCTCCTAAACCTACAAGTTTCCTGTTACCTCCTGATTACTCTTGATGTCAGGCTCTTACCCCAGGTAGTGGCATACTTGCCACTCTGCTTGCCATTTTCATTTCATTTCCTCCAGCTCCAGTATCAGTTTCTCTCACCCCATCCTACATAACAGGGTCCATTCTAATTTTTGGACCATAGGGCCTGAATAGGCCCTTCCTTGCGAGCCAAGTTGTTATCCTGCCTGTGTTTAAGTTAAGTAATTTTATCTTCAGATCTGATAAACTTCCGTTCTTCAGTGTATTCTTTCCTAAAAGCAGTTCTCACAGATGATGCCTTCATAGCTGTTTAAGTGAGAAGGGAGCATAGTCGAGGACTGTCTTAGATTCTGTCTCAAATTTTCTAGTTAAGTCAGCTTGGTCATATTGAAAGGAGACAGAAGGGGGACAGCACATCTTCCAGCTCCTTCCCTTCAGTGCTAGGTGTCACTAGGCCAGAGGGGATGATCAGATCATCTTGTTTAACTCTTGCATGCTGCGAGCCTTTCTGTTTCACTCCCTTCATGTATATTGGAGCTGATAAACCGAATTTTGACACTGAGATGGTCATAGTTCCTTAAACGAGGATTGGGAAGCCTGAGGATAAACACAAAGGCTTGTCTGAGAAACAGTGTGAATCACTGCCTTTGTCAATATGATGGTGTTTTTCTCGGAGCTGACATGATGGCAGTGTGTAATACAGTCATGAATAGATTAAACAGGTGATGTCATAGCATGTATATGATGCTTTCTGTCACATTTCTTGTTGCAGGGCTTTTTTTTCCCACAATTTTCTTCTATTTTCTTCCAGTTCATCAAAATGTAAAACTTAAAAATTCTACTAAAACTCTGAGTAGTTGTGCAGTTTTCTTTTTTTATACAAGCAGAATTGAGGAGCAAACTTTATTCTCATTAAGCTGAATTTTATTTGATCTTCTCTTAAGTAGAATTGAGTGCCATTTAAATACTCCATTATAAACCTACAGAAAGCAAATAATGCCACTGAGGACATTCCCTGAAAACACATGCAAGTTAAGGATTGTGATTTAGTTAAACTTAAGTTACTCATTTTTTGTCAACTCATCTCAACAATGAGAATATGGGTATTTTATTTGGAAAAGCCTTATAATATTTAGACATTGATGAGTGGGGTAGGTTAATTTAAAGAGGTCTGATTTATAGGGTTTTATGCATAATGCCCAGACAGTCTAACTGATTTTGAGAATTTGTGTTCTCTTAAAGCTGTATCATGCTTAATTTAGAAAAATTTCATGAGTGCTGAGTGCATTAGTACACACCATTATTAGTTCAGGATCTGGGGTGTTCAAGTATTTTTGTCTTTGAAATACCCTTACATTTATGAACTCTCTCAGAAACTTTCATTTTGAAAAATTCTCTTCTGAAATGACTTTCAAATAAAGAACCACCCAGAAGTTTGCTGGTTTTGTAAGAACAAAATTCGCATCCAAATTCTAAATAGGCCTGGCACTTTAAATGGATAGAGGAAGGTGATGACTGTTTGAGTTAATATTATTATTGCTCTTTTGATAGCGCTCCTGCATACCCCATTGGTGACCAGCTGCCCACCGAGTATTGCATGCCCACATAACAGCCCCAGGTGTGCAGAAGGTCAGATGAGAAGGTGTTCTAGTCCCGCCTGGCCTCAGCCTATGAATAATAGAAGACATTTTCTCCCAGTGTTTGCAATGAAAATAGACTTGGCAGGTGGTGAGGAAATGTGGAGGCACCCTGAATTCCCACTTTATAGCTGGATAACAGAGACTGGTTGGCGTCTTGCCCAGTGTCACAGAGTAAGTTGAGTTAGTAGCAAGATTTAGACTGAGCTTGGCCATAATCCTGGCCTTTCTCTTGCAGTGTCTCATAAACAGACTGATCAGGCCAAAGGCTGGATACGATTGCCAGCTCCTCTTTAGTTCCCTTTGAGGAAGTTGCACTGCTATGAAGCAATCTTTGTTGTTTCCACCTGTAAAGGATGCACCAAGACCCAGCCCTTGGACTCATGTAAATGTGCTGGAGCAGGACTTTGCAATTAACTTCTTTTCTAAGGCCTTAATGAGGGCAGGAAATAGCCTCATGCTAAGCAACTGTATTCATAAGTGCATTTAGCAAGCCAAATAAACTAACTTCAGCAGTGATGATTTCAAGTGTAAGTTTTCATCAGGGACTCACTGTTCACAGAGGTGCCTGCCCTTTGGACTGCCTTTGTCCAAATTTTATATCTTTGCAGCATCCCAAAGGATTCTCACTATACATGATGTTGGGGTTTCTCTGCCCGTCCCAGCTCCTGTGCTCTGCCTTCTGCTGTTCTTAGAGTGGGGTCTGCAAAATACATGAGAGAGGGTAGAAAATGCTGCTTCAGCTGCTCAGTGGTTGTGATATTTGCCCAGGAAAGCTGGGATGTGCTAAATGTGACTCAATGTGTCCTGTGTCCCAGAAGAATGGTCTAGTTGCCAAGCTCTAACTCCCTGGGTTGGGACTGTGCTCACTTCCCTTTATTTGCCACAAAATGTAATGGGGTTCCTGCTTATTATGCTGGGCTGTTTTTTAAAATCTCAGTTCAGAGAATCTACATTTCTCCGCACACTAGCTTAAGGAGCACAACAGCACTTCACAGGGAGGACCCTGTAACCCAGGACTTGTGACTTGTGCAGAGAATTTTCCATGCCTCAGGTCCCAAAATGTGAACTGGAAACAATGCACCTTATGTGGGGGAGGGCAGAGAAGAGGAATGTTTATTATTCTCCCCCACATATGCAAATCTAGAAAAATCATCTGGAGAAATGAGTGCTGTTAAAATAACTGTACTGACACAAAATATTTTTAGGTGTTTCACGTTCTGTTGGGCTTGCGGAGGAAAAGAGTTGCTGCTTTTTCCCCATTTCAAACCCTACTCTTACGTGATGCAAATCTAAATAAGGCTTTACAGCAAAGATTTCTGATGTAGTAAGAAGTGAAAACGATGGTGAAATTTTCCAATATTTCCTCATTTGCTTTTTCTGGATCTAATTGCATTTGTTACTGCCTGAGTTGTGTGCAGACTCTACAGCTGGTTTTCCTCCTGTGTAGTTGTGATCTCTTTAATATTTATTTCTGAAGTCCCTGGGAATACTGCAAAAGGGAGAAAAGTTGAGATGCAGTTACAAGGGGCTGTTTAAGGCTAAAATTTCTTGTCCAAACTCTGCATGTCCCAGACCACAGAAGTAACCATGGTAAAAACTTCTTTCACGTGTATTTTCTCTCGCATTTAAACCATGGAAAAATCTCTTTGTGTCACAGAAGCAGTGGGGTCACAGGCTGGAACTCAAATGACCAAATGCCCTAATTTTCACAGTTGAGCGTTCTGGGTTTGGGTTGTTTTTGTAGAATTTTTGGGTTTGTTTATTTTTGTGTTTTTCTGGTTTGCTCTTAGCCAAAATGCAGGACATGGACAAAGCTGAAGTAAAATCAAACCTTTTTCTTTGAGGAAAAATTTGAAGAGTTGTTTTGCACTAACAAAAATGGCTTTATTTTCTCTGCCTGTGCTCTCAAAAGACGTTGGTCTTAATGGATAACAGAGTTTGGGATTTCTTGCTTGTTAAGAAAATTTTGAATTTTTCATGTAATCAAAGGCAAATAAACATTGCACTGAGCTGCTTGTCCTTTGATTGTGTGTTTTCCTGTTTGCTTCAGAGAAAGCATCGAGGTTGCTTTATGTTATCATGGAGGTTTGCACCTACAACTGATTGCATGCTACATTAGGGATGTAGATAAAAACAAGAGTAGTTTGAAGAGGACAAAGATACAGCTGCATTATATAGAGGCACATATATTATATGTGTTTTACAGGTTTGATATTTTAACTCCTGGTTAAAAGTGAGTCAATCATTGTAAAGCTGGCACTAGTTTTGGAGCAACAATTTAAGGTTTGCAGGCTGCTGTTCTTCTCTTCTTTGGAGTGCCTTTGGGAAAATACCGTGCATTCAAGTGACTTGTGTAGTTTCAGTTGGACTCAGTCTGTGCAGTTTATCCATGTGCTTGGATGTCAAATAAATGTGTGGGGGAGATAAGTGTTCAATTAATGCATTTAAAGAAAACCCAACTTGTTAATCTAATTAATGCTTAACTTATTTTGACTGGATAGTTTTGCTTTTAAAAACTTGGATGAAATTCAGCACCAGGCAGCTTGAGGGGTATTAATAGTTTTTAAAGTTTTGTGATGTTGAGTTTTTCAAGATTGCCTGGTTCTTCAAATGTTTAAAAAAAAAAGTACAGAAGCATTATTGAGGATGTATTCCATTTCCAGGAGAGGGAAAAAAAAGAGAAAAAAAAAAAGAAGGGGAAATCTATTATTTAAGAAAGAAATACAGCCAGTGTGATAAAAGTGCCTTCCCACGTCTTGTGGCCAGGTGCTACGTGCATATAAATGTTTCACGTTAAGCTTTAAGATCAAGGAAGAGTCTGTGGGGAACCTTGTTTCCTGGAGATCTGCTTGCTGGAGTAGCTCCCAAGTACTGACTTCCCATTTTTCATTTGGTTATTAAGGATGAAAGGCTACATCATTTTCTGGAACAGCGTTCCTTGCATGCCATTATCTTTGTCCACAGCTATGAAACATGCATTTCTATAGGTTCATGTGGATGCTTAGCCTCACTCAGCTCAGCCACGGTGACTCCTGCTTTATGTAAGTTTAATTCAAAGGATCACCTTTACGTCGTCCTGTAGACTGAACAAAAGATAGATGGTTTCATTAGTTGAGAAATTGTCTTTTTTACATACAGCTGAGTATCATGGGTCTCCAGCCTATGTAATGCAGGGCACTCTGTTACTGCTGAAAAGGAAACTTTGAAAGTCTAATTTTCTGCCATGATTCACTCTGGGCAATGTGTGTGTATGTGCAAATTGCCAGTGTGAAGTTTCGCACGCTACCAAACATGTACAGAACCAGGAGGAAAAATGTGATTGCAGTCCATTTGTACTCACTTTGCATCAGCAAATCATCCCTGGGATTAGAAATACTGGCGTTTACGTATTTATCACAGCTGCCCTGCATATAGATCCCTTTGACAAAGTCAAGACTTTTTTTAAAAAAAAGACTGGCTGATTAACAGATATTTAAAATATAACAAGTATAGCAATTTTGGGGTTTTTTGCTTGAAAAAAAATCCTGGTATAACTACTATTTTTTTTTAATTTAGCTAATTATAATATTTCTACTAAATGCTATCAACATGAATGTTTTTGAAGTTAAAACCAGGCACTTGCACTACCTCTTTTAAAAAATCATGTTTAAAAGACTGTAATAAAAATTTTAAGCTAAGAAATCACTGCAAAATATTAGTACTCATATAAATGACAGAAGTTCTGCTCAATCAAATGCAACATTCTGCTGTGAGATGGTAAATGATAATCATTATACAGAGGTAACAAGGAAAGCACAAGAGATGGAGAAGTTTAGAATGAAACAAAACCCTTCAAAATGAGCAAAACCTGTTAATTTACCAAGAGTAAGGGGAGAAAGTATAGGTTGTTTGCGGTCTTTCAGGAATGAAGGATCCAACCTATAGATACTGCTTCTACTCTGACCCATGTGCTTCTGTCTCACTCTAATGTAATTGAAGGTACTGAAAATAGGTGTCAGGGAGTTGCTTGGGGAAAAGCTAATAATGGCAATCTACTGTCTGGAGAGTTTATGCTTGTGCATTTTCTCTAACATGACACTCATATCAAATATAAACTTAACAAGGACTGATCTATATTCTGTACTCTTCAGATGTCGTTACTGAATCCATTTCCTGATGACTCTGGGGAAGAGTAATTGTGTTGCTCAAAATCAGGTACGTGGTTGGTATTGTATAGAAAAGGACACATATTTTTGCCTAAACCCAAGTTTTCCTTGGGGAACCAAGAAGGCCATGTATATATATATGTATTTATGTGTATGTCTGAGTGCATCTATATATATAAAATTCATACTTCTTAACCCTTCTGTCGCAGACATCCAAGTGCTGCCAACTTTGAATTTAGTTTAGAGGATAAACACAGATGAAATCACAGTGACCACAAACCTGCTATCCTTGGCAGAGGAAGGAGACAGATACTCTGCATGGTTCATTGCCAGCAGCTTTTCATTGCAGTAAGTGCTTCAGTTTGAATACTGTTTTTAGAATAGTTCAGTTAAGTTTCTGAAAACAGTGTAGGAGTAAGAGCTTGAGGATTTCTCACAGATTTCTCAGACCTGGAAGGGAATACAGCCCATCTGACATGAGCAGTAATGAGCACTCGCACTTATGCTCCTAATTTGAAAATACATTTCCTACCTCTAAGGATGTGTTTGACTACTACACTGAGGAATACATATAAGTTTGTGAATAGCTTCACTGAGAGAAATGATGCATCCTAAGGGTTGTGTTATCAAAGGAGCTTGAATTGAAGTCTCCAGTATCCTCTGCTTTAATGTATCTTTGGATGGCAGGTCAGTATCAGTAAAGGTAGCAGGAATAAATGTTTTCCTAACTTTCCTGTAAAGCATGGGGGTACAGTTTCTGAGCATTTTAACCTAAAACACCTCTTTTGTGGGGCACTATGATACACGTTCTACTTTGCTCTCTGCCTCAGACTTTATTTTGGTGCAGTAAGCATTTTGTTTATTTAAACACTTGGTACATGTTTCGTGGTCTGACATGAAGTGAATACTTGGTGGGCAATTCTGATCTAGGCTTCCATAACATGGCTCTCTATGACTGCAGGATGGCTGAATTGGGGAACAGTGTGAAGGCCTATGTCCTTGTTTTACACCTTTCTATTTTCCTTCCCTCCACATGCATTCTCATTCTAATTTCCTAGGTTTTTTCTGGTTTGTTTGAGGTTTTTGTTGGATGGCTGGTTGGTTGGGTTTTTTCCTTCAGGAAGCTTTTCGATTTACTGTGGGTGTTTAACATTTTCCTTTTTTCCTCAGACTTATGTTAATCTTAAGAGAATCATCAAAGTAAATATTTTTATTTCTAGTTTTTCCTTTTTATTACTGTACGCTTTCCCTCTTTTTATTGTTTCTAATCCTGTGCTTTCAATTCTAGCTTCTTGTCTATCTCATGTAATGTCATGTAATCTTCATTTTCCTGCTCTACTTCTTCTGTTTCTTGATTTATCTTTAATTGTTCCCATAGGAGGGTGTGATTTTTTTGTTCCTGCAAAAAATGTAATAGTTCTATATCTATTTTTTTTTAATTAAAGCCTGGAAAATAACTTTGTTTTGTTTATTTTATTTTTTAGGCTCAGATAATCCTTCTCAATTTTCACATTATAGAGGGACAAGGTGGAGTCTTGTACTTCTTTGAAAGGATGTACAGTTTGCTGGCATTTGCCCACAATGAGGAATAAGGACCTGCACTCAAAAAATAAAAAAGTAAAGAAAAATCCAAAGTGAAGGATCCTGGAGGAGCCCCTTGAGAGCTGAAAACCACCCTCCCCTGATGTGAAAGATGGCATTTATGCTGCTTCTAGCAGGTCACTAGTGCTGTGAGGTAAGCCTTGTTTATTGATAATATTTGTTAGTTTGGTGTTAATTTGGTAATGCTTTGGTCTGTTTGTAACTATGAGTTTCAAAGGTGTCTGCTGGAAGGGAAAGGAAAGTTTTTAAAGTAGTGTTCCTGCTTGGAAAGTGTACCCTGACAGCCAGAGCTTGGATTCAGCTGGATGCACCCTCGTGCTTTCCCTGCAAATGGAAGTTCCTGGTCATTAACACAGTGAGTCACAGTAATGTGTTATGATCTGATCTGGCATTTATAAGGAAAAAGAGCGTCTAGCCTTGGATACCTCTCCTCCAGGTCATTTGTCCTAGTGATAAAGAGAGTGCTTGATCCCCAGAGGAAGCAAAGCTGCCCATTATGTCAGCTCACACCCTGGAAAAGGCTACTGATTTTGGTGCCTCTGTTTGAGATGTGCTCTCTAAACGGGGTCAGTGTTATAACGGGGAGGGGGGAGCAGCTTCAGCTGTGAGTGAGTGCTCAGAGAAATGGTGTAACTGACTCTGTCAGAGATGAATAAAAAATGTAGACAAGCGGGCTTGTTTTATATTCACTTTTTTTAAAAAAATACATATATAATGATTTGTTTTTTGGATCATTGATTTATATGTCAGACAGATGAAAAGCAAAATTTCTGTGATGCCTTTATCATTATTCTGACAAGGACTGCTTTTAAGTTAAAGAGTGATAAAGAATGCCAACTTTTGACATTACTGGAACAGCCCTATCAGCCTTAATTTTCTTTTGTTTTCTTCTTGTCAAAGAAAGGCCATTAGAGATAAATTATGATCTCAAACTGGTTAATCTAGTGACGTGCATTTTTTTCCCGTAAATTACCCCAGCCACTTTCTAAAGCATTATATAATATCAAAGAGAAGCGAGCTACAGAAAGTAGAAATTGCAGATATCCAACGTCATCCGTCTTTAGGCCAGGGGTTCTGAAACTCTGGGTGAGCTGCCCACAGCTGAGGCTTTGTGTCACAGTGCACAGATGGATGTGTGGAGCCGTTTGTTCTGTCCGCCTGTACTTTTGTGTGCGCAGCGTTCGTGGCATGCCAGGCACCGCTAGAGTGTGCTCGGTTACAGCTCTGATCGGGAACACACGCCGTTGGAGCACGGGGGGTGTTCAGGGTTGCTGAAAGTTTATTTTTTCCACTAAATTAGGAAGCTAGTGCTCTTGTCATTATAGATCAAAGTTAATTGACCTCATGCCATTAGCATCAGTGTACTTAAAGCACAGAGTTTATACATAAAGCTGGAGAGTTTCATTTTGACCGGTCTGTGTGTCTACACTGGTTTCACATTTCAGGTGAGGAGTAGCTGTGCGGGCTGTGAAGATTTCATGCAAAAGTTTGTTGCTTTGCATCTCATTTGGGCTTTGTCTTCTGCTGTTCCAAAGCTGTATTTTCCCCCTTTTTCTTTATTTTTCTTCTTTCTACCAATTTACCAATTTGATGAGTGTTCAGTGGTGTTTTCTATAAAACATTATTGACAGCTAATAATAATTTGCACCTCTTTCGCCAGGCGTGTTTTCAAAGCCTTTGTAAACATGACCTGAATCAAGCATTACCCAATCAAGAAAGCCAATATTATTCATGTATTTTGACAAGTAAACCAAGCTAGAAAACAAAATCAGATAGTTTCCTTGAGACCACAAGACTGTGCAAAAGCCAAGAAAACAGCGTGTATCTTTTGACATCTATTCCTATACTCAACCATAAAATTGCTTGAGTTTTTCCAAATATGTGTATGATTAACATTATGATGAAAGGGTTATGATTAACATTCTTTTGGGAATAGATAATATGACTTTTTTATATCTATACTAGAAGCTTTCAAGTGTAATATATCATCCTGAGTATGTTATAATAGGACTGGCACAAACAGAGAGTACACTAAAAAAAATCCTTCCTGCAGCTCAGCTGGATGTTAGCACATATATATAAGGCAGTATGTGAAGTGTAAGAGAGAAACAAAGAATTGGCTAGAGAAGATGCTGGTAAAATCAGCAGAAAATATAGAAAATGACAGGGAAAAAAAGAGAAAAATTGTGAGGAAATATGAGTCAGGTTGGATTTATTTATACCCAGGGCTAAATTATATATTATAGATACTATATGCAGCATAGAATAATTAGATGTTATTTAGTAAAATAAGGACATAGAGCCTAAAATCACCGAAATTTGAAACAGAAATAGAAATCGTGTTTCCTATGACAGTATGTAGACTCTGCTGTCAGTCTACCCTGTTTTTAATGCATTATGGTAATGGAATGGGTATATTCTGTATATTTCACTATCGTGATGTGATATGATATATCAATGTGTATCATAGCATATCCTATTATATGTATGTATTAAGAATTGAAATATTTGGAGAGCAAATTAATTGAGCAGTGAGTAGTAGCATACCTGTAGAAGGACAGAGCCCCAAAATAACAATACCATGCAGAGAGTCATTATAAATATAATCCCCCTGTATTTTAGCTTGCAGATTGTGTTTGCAGTATCCTCTTTCAAGACTTTGGTATCACAGAATAACTTTTAGTGTTTAGTCACTTTCTGCTCCAGTGATTCCATCTGATGGGGATTCGATTGATTTTTCACATCTCAGCATAAGAAGGCCCAGACTGTGCCCTCTTGCCTGCGAGTGTTTGGTGGCACCAGCAGTAAGGGATGTCAGGAAAAAAGCTTTTAGGACAAGAGCAATGAAGATGGAAATACCACAGAGAGATTTAAGGTTTCATGGAACTGCTGACATTTATCTGAGCAGTTCAAAATGTGGATTTTACACAGAAAGAAGCTTTGCCCTGTAAAATCTTGACTTTTTACTTAAAACATTAAGAGAAAGGGTGTTATTGTTGCTTAGTTTGAAGCTGCATTCATTTCCTTTTACAGTTGCATTTAATACTCCTTAAGCATGAAATTATTTCATATTATTTTCTTAATCCTGTTAAAAGATACTCCTGAACAGTATATCCTTCCTGGGAAGAGCAGAAGGTTAGGGACAGATGTGGGACCTAATGCAACTAAAGTGTATTTAGTTGCTATCAGGGCACTTAAAACTTCTGAACAAACTGAGAAGAATAATATATTCTCCCTGTGTCCTTCCTGCTCTCCTTTGCACCTCTCTGATCTCAGTTTCCTAAAGTGAAATGAAAACAGATGAGTCCAGTGGGACTGTGGTGGCACTGTGTGTTAGTGAAATGAAAAGTGGGACCACCAGGAGCAGACATGTTGAGAAATATCCAAGGTTTGGAACAGGATAATAGTATCCATTTTGTGAGGTGGGGTGGGGATTAAGGGAGGGAAGTAGTAGTGGAATTTTTATGATCATGGAAGCTTGAACTTATCCAAAGACCAAAAAATGTCCACTGGAAAACCAGACATTTGAATACTGTAACTTCTTTTCCCAAATTTATTTTCCAGTGAAGTCAGGTCTTGGATATTCTCTGAAGTAAACTAAGGTAGATTTTTTTTACCAAATCAACAGTGAACTAGCAAAAAATAATTATGTGTTGTGCATAGTTTCACTGAATAGCAAGACCTAAAGGGTCTGGACATAAAAACTACATTTAGAACAGGTTCAGTTTTGTCCAAATCTCTCTCTGAGAAATGTAAAAGATAAATCTATGTTTCTGGGGCCTTAGAAAGGCAAACTGAAAAACTGAGGCTGTTTAGTGAGTGCTGGGAAGCATCTGTATTTGAATGGGGGGGAGGCATATAATAACTGAATCAAAAAAAGTTTTAGCAGCAAGCAAGATGAGACTATTAGGAAGGAGTATAGATCTCCCTGGAATGAGTCATCCTAAACTATGTGTTACAAGTAAGAAGAGAACCCAGAAGGAATGCAAAAGGGAATTGGTTAGGAGGAAGAATTATGCCCTGGAGGTTAAAAGATACAGAACTGAAACAAGAATGGCCAAAAGCTGTGTTAAACCAGACTACTGTTAATTTCATTTCCCTGCAGAGCTCTTCAGCTTTGCAAACAAAAATTGAACAAGGAGGAAAAATTCTCATCCTATATCTTTTGCAAGGAGCTTGCTCACACCATGTAGAGAGATGTGTTGGTGGTTTTAAACAACACCTCACACACCTGAGAGCAGATTCCTTGTTGCTGAGAAGTGCTAAAAGAGGGACTGTTATCTCAGTGCTTCGTCATGCTTTCTCCCTTTGCCAAAATCTGCACCACAGTGTATTTTGGAAGAACTTCTTCAGGGGGCTTGTATTATTTGCTAGAATATCACTAAACAGATCTTAACACAAGCTCTCTGGCTTGCCAGTCGGAGAGTTAGGCTGCACAGGACTTGCATATGGCCTTGCTGTTTCAAGGAGAGAATTTGAGACTGAAATACTGGTTTGTGTGTGTGCCAGGTGACACACTTTGACTTCATATCCGTAGGGGCTTTCTGAGATTGAATCTATGGGTGTGGGCAGAATTGATTGTTATTGCAATTACTCTGAGACACTAGTAAAAGCTTTGCCACTGAAAGTATTAATTTAAAATTTTAATCTTTATTTTATCTTAAGAGTTTTCAAATGGCATAGTAAATCCGAGTTAAGGGAAAACAAATTAGTAGACTGCAAGATTTGATAAACTACGAGCAAAAAGAGAAGCTACCACTATTGATATTACATATTATTTCTATAACATTGTGCAACAGTATCTTCATCTTGCTTTTATTTGCTCTGCTGGGTGAGTCCTCAAGTTTCCAGCATCATTTTAAATATTTTTAAGGAAGGACCAGCACTTCAGCAGCTCCCTGGCTTCTGTGATACAAGCACAGTTTCTTCTGTCCTGGTTCTTGTCTGTAATGTGCTCTTGCTGCATGTCTGAAAGAATAGTGGATTAAAGTGAACTAGAACTATAAAGCATGCTTTGTAAACAGCATCATATCAGCAATGCTGCTCATAATGTTAAAGAACAGAATTAGGGGTTTGTTTTTCTTTGTTTTGTTTGAGTGTTTTGGGGGATTGTTTTTTACAAAAAGGATGAGCTTCTGAAATGAGAGGAACAGGGAATATTCATAGATATTCCAGCACATCTGCCTTTCCTGAGCTCCTCTTTCTCTGAGATTCGTATAAAATTTGACTGGGTTTTTTTCCCTTTATTTTCTACCCTTAAATATTGTAAATCAAACACTCAACACATTCAAAACATATCAGTCCTTTGAATCTTCCTGGAAGACTCCCTACTGTGCTCTCTGAATTTTTAAGCCTTTCAGCCTCTCATATGACAAGTGTGTTTTCTTGCAATGGACACGTGCACTGCACAGTCTGTCGGATTTTCCCCAGCGCTGTCGCTCACCACAAACTTCAGCTTTGCTCATATCAACTTCTTTTTGAATGCTGGAAGTGTTCAGGTCTTTCTCTCAATGAATCCTGGAACCATAATTTTTGCACTGCAAGAATAAATGCAGATTCCTGTAGCCCCTTGATTAATCTTTGCTCACATTCAGCTTTGCTTGCAGTCTGGAATCACCAAGGCAGGCAGTGTTTTTTGTTTCAGCCTAGCTCTCTGTGCTTCCTCTGATGATCCAGCCACATCAAACACTTCCTTCTGAGGGAGGGAGAGCTGGAATTTCCCAGGTGCCTCACAAAACGTTTAATGAAGTGTGTAGCACAACCATTTCATTACAACATATTGTGTACTTTTGCCTTTAATAACTGCATTCCTCATCTAAGATGTCTCTATAGCTTTCAAAAATGAATTACAGCAGTATTATTTTTCTCAGAATATATTTTTCCATGACAAGAATAGCACTTTCCTAAACTATTGTATTTATTAGCAACCTGTTACCCTCTGACACTACTGTCATTTTCATCAGCTTGATAAAGTGAGTATCATTTAAAATCTCTTTAAAAATTATTAAACCAGTTTTAGTGGTTTCCTTTTTTTTTTATTTCTTTTTTTTTTAAATTCTGATTGGATGGCAGTCAAAAAACCAGATTAGCTTGAGGGTAAAATAATTTCCTGTGGTGGTGCAGAGGACTCGCACTGTCCTGATGAAGAACAGGCTGAATTAGAAGGTGTTGTCCATCTCCAAGCCAAAGTATGAAGCTCTCTGCTGCTCTACTGCTTCAGCTTCAGGAAGTGCTGCTGGTTTTGCCTCTTTGCTCCTTCACTGCTTTTGCACATTCCTTTAATACAGTGCATTTTTCTGGCCACTGAAGATGTGAAGATAGGGATGAAGATTGTATAGAGATGGGGAAGAAAAACTTGTTAATTAATTAGCTTTGTTCATAGCAGATGAATTTTACCCCATTAGAGGGATATCATCGAATCACAGAATGGTTTTGGTTGGAAGAGACCTAAGAGATCATCCAGTTCCAACCCTCCTGCCATGGGAAGTGGCATCTTTCATTAGACCAGGTTGCTCAATACCCCATCCAGCCTGGTTTTGAACACTTACAGGAATGGGGCATCCACAGCTTCTCTGGGCAACCTGTTCCAGTGCCTCACCACACTCACAGTAATAATTTCTTCCTAATATTTAATCTAAACCTACTCCCTTTCAGTGAAGCCAATCCGCCTTGTCCTGCCCCTACCTGCTCTTGTGAATAGTCCTTCTCTCTCTTTCTTGTAGGCTTATAATGATGGCATCAGAGAATTTGTCCCTTAAAAGAGAAAACAAAACAGAGAAAACATGATTAATACATTGCCTCTCTGTACCTTACAGTATCTCTCCTTTAAGTAATCATTCCTAATTTAATAAGCAAGTTTTTAAAAACAGTTAAATAGCTACTGGTGGACAGAGCTGTGAATTAGTTACCGCTGGCACCTCTTAGCTAGGCTGTGGAATTAAAGGCAAAGAGATTGAACTGCCTTTTGATCCGAAAGTCATCCTTCTGAAATATGCTCTTACATCTTTGGAGAAATCATGTGTGACCTAGTTGCAGTGGACAGGAATAGGATGCATACTACTTCCAAAGAGGTCCTTTCAGTTCAATCCTCTGTAATAAGTGTCATTATGAAAAGCCTCACCCACTGTGTAATTCAAAGGAGTTAGAAGAGTTGTGATCAAAATAATTTTATTTCTCTTACAGTTCCATAAAATTATTAGAACAAACTATTTATTTTTTTAAACTTTGGCTTTATTGCCCATATCTTAATTCTGTCCTTGGAGCAGCAACCAGCAATTCTACATTGAAAACAATCTATAGTAGAAGCAATCTGCAATTAGCCCGATAGCAAATTTTGTCCATTGCTATTGTACATCAATATTTCCATACTTTCTGCTGATCTCTCTCTCTCAATTAATTTCTGCAATTGAAGAAAAAAAAAAAAAAAACACTTCAGAAAATTTCCTATCGTTAAGAATCAAGGAATTATGTCATGCAAATAGAGAAAGCAAGCAAGAAAGTTGTATAGACTGCTTTCCTTGTGCAAGTCAGAGACAAGGGGGATGTGAAAGCATGGGAGCATTCCAGGTCTACCAAAAAATGTGAACTTGCTCAGTGGATGGTTCACATCAGCTAGAAATGAGCATCTCTTGAGACAACTAGGAAGAAACTGCAGGAAACAGCAGCTTTTTCACTTGCAGGGATGGAGGTAACAAAGCTGAAGAGATTTCTGTAAGCCATAAAGAAAGATGATACTGTATGTGAGATCTGTGCATATTAGGTTTTTCTAACCATTTCTTTGAATGCTTCATAAAAACTGAAACCAAACCAAAAAAACCCAGTTTCTGGGTATCAAACAGAACCAGCCCAGCAAACGAGAAAACTGCAGAAATCCTTGTGAAGGCTGTGGGCTTCAGCAAGGCAGTGATGGAGGGGAAACCTGTTCCAGAAGGGAGGCTTAGGAGTTTTAAAATGGATCTGAGCACATCTTCTCTATAATCATTACACAGCTATTCAAGGCTGGTTTTTTTTCTTCAGTTTTTTGCAAAACGAAATAGTATCTCTATTTCCCCTTTCCCTACTTAAATTTCACTATATTAAATTCCTTTTCCCTAAATGAGCTACTTTTTTCCCACTGTTTTTGATCTGAGCAGTAGCTTTGCGTTTTTAATCTGTATTTAGCATTCTCAATGCTTTGCCAAAGGTGCTTGACACTCCTCTGCAAATCACGCAGGGTAACTAATACTGAATCCTCCTCCCTCATTTGTGACCTGAGTCCAGAGAAGTTCTAGTGGAACCTAGAGAATGTGAAGCCAGTGTTTCCATGTATTTCAAGTAAGATAAAGGTAAATTTCCATTTTACTGTAAATGTAGCCTTGCACTCAAGCCCTCCCCCCAAACCCTGAAACCAGCAAAGAATAAAATAACAGAGGAGTTGATCTGAAGAGTTACATCAGTCAAATGGTTCTCCAGAGCAAGGGAGCAGCTCAAATACACTTTTAGCACCTCTGCCTTTCAGAACTCAGTTGGATGTAATGTCTACATCAAGGAACTGACAGAATGAAACTAACTGGTGTGAAAAAAATCCACTCCTTCTGAAGAAGCTTCTAAATACCAGTTGTCTAAATCTATTGATAAGCAGGAATGCATTATTAATGAAGCCTGCAGCCTGCCTAGTGCTGCTCAGATGGTTCAAGCATTTAGTAGGAAATACTTCTGTGAAGTGCTGCACGGAATAATGACAGTGTCTGTCTTAAATTGAACAAATGACTGTAGCAAGCTCTGGGGAGGCTCAGAGCAAGCAGATGCTTTCCAAGTGAAAGGCAGTGGGGTACCACCTGCTGTAGGCAGGCAGGCAGGGACAGTCCACTAAATATTGACTTGTTAATAATTCAAGACAACAGGAACCCCTAGCTCTTCGTGCATGGCACTGCCCCTTCATCATGTGGCTTTTCATCACCCTAATGAGCTACTTGAAGAATCAGACGCTGAAATGTCTTGCAGATATTCCCCAAAGACTGGGACTCAAGCTGCCATAATTCTGAATAAGAAGTTTTTGACAGTACACAAAATCAAGAGAATTTAAAAAATGGCAGGATCAGTGCTTTAGCTAAATATTGCTGCTTGTTGTGTAGTGACTCAGTCTGTGGCTTGTACAGCTCCTGAGACAGAATGTCTGCCTTTCGTGACATTTCTGTGGCTAAGAACAATTGACATTCCAGTTCATAAATGGTGTATTGATAGTTTTATTTGCAATAAGGAATATCTACAAGAGATTACTTGCAACAGGGATTCTCAGTTAATACTCTGTAAAAATGTTTTAGTATGTGTTTGGGACCCTCCACAATCCCTACCTTCATCATGGGTGTAAAATCAGCATTTTCAAATGAAGACTCTTCAACTGAAATTTTTGAAATTGAATAACCTGTTCAAAATTAATAACCCCTCAAAAGTCAGCAACGCTTCTATGCAGACTTTGTGGGCTTCTTGGTTTGCTATCAACAGCAGCTTGTCCTACTGCAGCACTGCAGTTCATGATGAAATGCAGGAGCTCCTGTATTTGTTGTATATATCCTGGTGACTGTTGCTGTTGCTTCTCTTTCAAGATTCAACCTTAACAGAACATTCCCTGGGTTTGAGTCAAGATATTTTTTCCCCCAAATATAATTTTAGTTTAATTGGAATGATATTTCTTGTTTGTGTGATTTTCCTAACCCTTAAAGAGTTATCATTCAACTACCTGACTTCTTTGCAAACTTCACTGGATATTTTGCTGCACTTAATCAAGATAACTAGGCTTCACTCCATGGACAGTCTTAATAATTCCAAATGGGGTATGGTAGGCTCTTTCATAAAGCAAGTGATTATCTATGAGGAACTTAACCCTGAGGAAATTAAAATTACATCAAATTCACTAGTGTTGCTACAGAGTGCTTCTTCTGTGTCACAGGTAGTGAAAGTGTCTTGTGGCTTTCCAGCACTGAGCACAAAGCTTTGGTTAGAAGAGCCAGAAGTGTGTGTGGCTTTCTCTGCTGCACTGCCGAGCATCTGCTTATGGCTTCCCAATATTTTGGTCATCTATAAAGTTGGCACTCATAAAATTCAGATTTGCCAGGACTTAGAAAATGACCCGGGCTCCCTTACCAACCTAATTGAAATTGCCTCCAGGCCTCCACAACCATCATGGTTTTGTCTGTCATTTGTGCTTTTAGAATACTTTAGCAATTTGCACTGCTCATTCAGTGGTGGCTGGGGCTTACTGGACCACCTGGAAGTGATGAGTGTGAGATCACTCTGTAAAGAAACCCCAGGAATTTAGACTGCAAACCATAGTTTTTTCCCACGTATTGGTTGTTTATTCATGAGAAGTTCAGTAGGATAGAAAACATCTTTCAATTTCCTTGTAGGATGGGAATATGTGGGGTTTATTTCAAGTAAAACTAACAGCTTAAGAAAGCAGCGTGTAATGCATTTCTCTTTCCTCTGCCTGGGACAGTGCTTTATATTGTGGCTCTGGTAGTTTATTTCTGTTTGTATCATTATTTTAGATTCTCTTCTACACTTCTCAGCTGCAGCTGTTGCAGGTAACTGTGACAAACTCCATACATCATAAATTGTATAGGGAAATGAGAGAATCTACCCTGCAAAAGTAATTTTGCCAAAATAGCTGGAGGTTGTGGCAAGGCTCTGCTGTCCTCATCGCTCTTTTGAGATTGTGAGGAGATAGATGTTTTCAGTGCCACTGATCCAGTTACTGCTGGCAAATCCTTATCTCCGGCTCTTTGACAGCTACAGGACTGGTTGGTCTGTGTTGTTTCCCTGACTTGCTCAGCATCTTTCCCTGAGTGAGGACATCAGTGTTAGCAGTGCTCCTGTAGTGCTGGATATGCAGCTGCCATTGCAACACTGAGGCAAGTATTACCCTTCCTTCTGCCCCAAAAATGCAATAGCTTCTGCTACACAGAACTGCTGCTCTTTGTATGCAAAGGAGAAGCAAAATGAGCTTTTACTGAAGTTTGGGTTTTTTTGTTGCTTAGACAAAAACCTGTTTTACAATAGATCAATTGTCTGGTCAGACATTATTGCTAGAGAGTATCATTTCTTCTACAGCTTAAAAATCTCTTTATCGTGCTTGCTAATTCTGGAATAAACCTGAAATGCCAGAGCACTGGCCTGTTGGAGTGTCCTAGGTGTCTCTTTCCCAATTTTGCTAAGTGGAGATTACTGGTACTTCTAAAAATGGTGCATATTCCCCATTGATGCCTGAAGAGGCTACCTGGAAACAGAGACTAGACAGGAGTAAGGGAATAAAGGTGATATTTATTTGAAAGGCCTTCAAAGGTACACCCTGAGAGCCCAGAGGCTGCTGCCAAAATGGACCCCAAGATGGACAACAAGTCACGAGTTCTTCACACTTTTATAGGTTTGGTCCATTTGCATATCAGCATAAATTTGCCAATTAAAACTTTAGCCACTGATGTAAGTTCTCTAAGCTCAGCCCCCCTTCTCCAAGATACTGGTTTACACATTTCTGGGTCCAGGGCGGTCTAGATGTCCTTGGACTGCAAACCTAGGGACTTTGTTATGTCTATCATGAAAGTACAGCAGCAGGCTGCAAGACACTTCAGAGTTTTACAGTAGGCAATACAGAATATAAGAGCTAAATCTCAAGGCATCACCATGACTTCAGATAAGATTAAGATTAAAAAATATCAAAACTTCTCATGAACAGATACATGTAAAACCAGAACCAGATGTGTTTGTATGATGTAGGTAGCTGTAAAACTTGAAGATACTGGCAGATGAGAATGCTAATTCTTATATATTTGCTTGCGTGTTTATTTTGCATGCAGAACATGGAAAGTCAGATTCAAATCTTGTGGAGGTGGCCACAGGTGCTAATACTTTGTAATTTGATTTTTTTTGTTGTTGTATTTGAGAAAACCAAGTATTTAAAAGCCAAGATCAGGGTTTAGACTACAAGAGAGTACAACCATGTAACGGTAGGTCACAGACCCGTGTAAGAAAGGGAGCTGAGTTTAGCTGGTATCTTTCTCAGAGCTCATTTTCTTGGTGGGAACAGCTGTTTCCGTCCTGTCCTTGCTCCTCAAACTTGAGCCAACAGATAGGAATTAAGGCCCACTAGTAGGCTGCAATATACCTAATTTTTATCCCAACCTCTTTCTCCCCTCCTGTCAAGAAGAGAAGTTCTGTTTGTCGTAATGGCAAGGACAAATAATCATGTAGGTTCCATGGGCAAATTGCACCTTTATTCATATTCAGCTATTTTGTTCAGACATAGATAATAGTAGTTCTGACCTGAATGTTTTTATTTTATGCTAATAAATGCAGTCTGGATAAAACACAGGTGAGAATTTGTATGGCCAACCATCATTTATGGTGAACCACCTGGCACCTGCACAGAGCTGTCTGGATACATCCTGCCTTTGCAGACGGGAAAGCAAAGCAAAACTGGCTAGAAATTTTCAAGTCAGAGACTGAAAATTTTGTCCCCAATTTTATTTTCAAATAGATGTTACTTTCAAGGTATATGACTACAAAGTGGCAACTACATGTTTTTTGTGCCTACAATGGTATTACTAAACATTGATCACTTTTCAGCTTTCTAAATTAAGCAGTGGGATAAACAGCAATCTGATTTTCTCAAAATATTGCTACATGTTGTCACATCCTGAGATGTCAACACAATATGTGACATGGCGGAGGAGCTCTGTGCTTGCAGTTTGCATGTTTCAATATGCTTCACGAGTAGAAGAAATAAATTGCCGAATTCCTCACCAACACTGCCAAGCAGACAGGATTTAAGGAGGAGAACATAATAGTGTGATTCAGGAGTGCCTTTGATCATAGGAATCTTAAGCTTTTGAAATATCTTGCAACTGGCTAGCTTAGAATGAAATTTTTAAAGGCTGCAAGGATCTTAAAGCCTTCAAAGGTGTGCTTTCTGTCAAAAATGGCTGTGATTGCTCTGCTGTGTGAGTCTTTGCTAACAGGAGAAATGCTTGCCTAGTACGTCAACATTAGCATCTCCAAAGGCCAGAAATGCTGTCAGTAAATGAGTTTAAATGCCCATTGAGCTCTGTAGCCCTGCCAGAGAGCCATCAGTGCAGCTACCAGACAATATATTGAGGTAGATGCTGCAAGGGTCTGGGAGAAAGCACAGTTGGCAGACAAGACTGTCCAACACTGAATATGTGTTTGGAATGAGATATGGCACAAGCAGGGACATAATTAACTCTGAATTAGGCATTTCTTAAAATGTTTCCCTGTGTTTTTAACCAAGCAGAAAGTAAAGCCTTCATTTTCCAATAACTTTAATATGATCAGAAACAGCACTCCAAAAATCTCTACCAAAACATCAGAAGAATCCCAACACGCTCTTCGCAAGAGGCAAAGTTGCTGAAAAGGGAACAGAGTAAAATATGGCTTTTTATTAATTCAAACTTCTTCTGTGATTAAAATTGTAACTAGTTTTCCTCTACAAAACCAATTTTGCTTCATCTGCTGTTACTCATGTGAGTGCTCCTTTGACAAAGGAGAAAAAAATTGGTGGGAATTCTCCATTGTGGCAGTGCATGAGATGGCATCTCCTTGGCGACACTTGCTGCCCTATTGTGGACTACAACTGCTGCTCCATTTTAAAAGTCTCTATCCTGCCCTTCCTCACATCCCTGCTCATTTTATTGCTTTTGTTTCTCTCTGAAGAGAGAATAGTGCTACAGAATGCACTAGGTTAGGAATGCATATATTCAGTGCCACCTCTTAATTTGATCTCATTTTTCTTTAATTGTCTGGACTCTCCAACTCCAAAACCAAAAATATCCTCAGAATTTATGCCATTAGACATGCAAATGCTTGTGCTGATTTTGCAAATAGGTTGACTAATAGGTTGAGGGGCTTTTAAATGGAAAAGGAATGAGCTGTTCCCCTAGGACAGCTGGAAGTTCAGCTCACTCTGTTGCTAATCTGCCTATGTCCTGGTCCTACTGCTGCCTTGTTCTTGTGGTCTTGGGCACATCCCTTTCTCTCTTCCTCACTGAGCCTTACAGGTTTAGGGCCTCATTTAAGTTATTTCTATGGACTGAATTGTATAAGCTGAAATGCACATTAAGATGAGAATCTGATATGCAGACTGAAGAAATTAATCACTGTGTTATGCAGGCCTGCTGTAAGAACTCGTTGGGAGGATGTTTTGAAAGGATGCTCTGGAAGAGCTACCTGCTCTGGTATCACGATCAGGACTCTTTATACCTTATAGAAAAAAGTGCAGTATTGGCATCAGAATCTACGCCAATCACTCAGGCTTCATATCTGTCTTTTTCTATATATTACATTAATTTAGTTTGCAAGTGGGAGTAATTTTTTAAATGTCCATTTTTTAACCAGGAAAGAATTAACATTGTACAGTTGTACAACAGTGTGACAGAATGGTACAGCATCCTTTGGAATGTGAGACAGCACAGGAGTGGTCCAGTCCCCAGGAATATTGCTTTAACAAATGCCTGTTGTGCACTATCTTCACTTAAGGCAAGAATGTCAGACCGAATTCTGTCGCCACAAGATATTGTGGGGCAGGAAAATAACACCCGGGATTCCTGACCAATGCAGATAAAACCATGTAGATGGAGAGTTACAGTTCCAATTAAGCTGGAATATTTATGTTCAAATTCACTTTTTTTCCATATTTGTTAAACAGTAAGAGTTCCTGGATCTCTTATTTATTCAAGTAAGAAAAATGAAGCACAGTTATGTGGACTAAAATTCTTGGTACCCAGATGTTATGTGTAAGAACATACACAGGACTGAAGCTCTCACCTTGTGCAGCTTTGCAAGAATGTTACATGAGGAAAACATGCCAGACGCTACTGCACCCACAAGGACACAGACCTTCAGAGCCTTTCAGCCTTGATTTGCTGACTAACAGAAATATATGGATGTAAAGAGAGCAGGAAGCCATTTCCACAAAGGTTTCTGTCAAGAGAGCAAGAGTGGAGAGCATGATGCAGTGTAAGCCTCATACAGTATACATTAGCTCTGACTATAGATAAATGGATTTGATCATCAGTGGTGTCACAGCTGTAATTGTCTAAAGACAGAAATGAGGCAAGGCTTTAGAAAAAGAAATCTCTTCCATTAGGTGTCCATGCAGAGTAGCTTTCATGTGCATGGATCTCTTCCTCATACTTCTATAACAGGGTAGAACCATTACCCACTGCAGCAAGAGCTGGAGTCCTGGCAGCTGCTGGCTAGTGGGGAACATCCTCTTTTAGTGAGGCCACCTTTCCTCCACAAAGAGAAGGAAACAGCAAATGGACAGGGTCAGGAGTTGTCCATGCTGAAGGAGACTAAAGCTCTTTACTTGGAAGGCTGATAAAAGCCAGGACATATGCTTTATAAAAAACCATTTACATTTAAAAAAATCTTAGGAGATTTTTGTTTAAAGTGGCTATGTATTTTAGTGTAATTGGTTAAACAGTCTATCACCTCAAAATCATGCTGTTTTGGTTTGGGAAATGCTATTTCCTCTTCTAGAAAATGACTGTTATCTTTTTCAATCATTAGCAAATCACTACCTTACGAACAACTTCTCCCTCCAGCTTTTCAACAATTGATTGGTTGCAAACTACTTATAATGCAGTGGGAAACTTGCTGGTTCACAAAAACACGTGGAGTACTGTTTTCATGATAGAGGAGGGAAAATATTCTGAACTCACTATCAATTTTGTTATATTAGACCTGAGATCACATTATGTTAATTCTCTCTCTCTCATTTTCTTTTTTTTTTTATTTCAGCTTTTGCTCAGTCACTTTATTGCGACTTTCAGAAGTGTCTGGATGCTTCTTTCAGCAAACTGATCTTTCTAAATGATCTATTTTAATGCTAGTCTTCCTTTCCTTAGCATTATTCACTATTTGATACTATCTTTAATAATATGCTGAGAAAGAAAGTTTTAATAGCAAAGGCAATTGGTCAGTGAGAACATGGCCATGCTATTTAACCTGGTTCCATGTTCTGTATAAAAAACTTTTACCAGAAGAAGGACTCTTACTCCTTTTTTTCTCATTTTCCTTTTAAAGAACTAGTGCATTTTTAAGTACATCTTAAATAAGTTTGTAATTTTTGGCATCTTAAGGTGCCAGAGCAGAGAAATGAACCATAAATTAGAAACATCAAAAGTAGCTTAGAAATTTTTTTTAATATTAAAGCGATGAATCACAGGCCAAATTAACAAGTAAAGGAATCCGCCTATAATGAAATCTTTTTTTCTAACATAACACTTCATTATAAAGGGAGTTTTTCTATAATAGTAGCAAGTGTAATTACATTTTTATATATAATTAGGACATTATTATCATTTCACCATATCAAAGTTCATTATAAGACATCTCCAATGCATTTTTCATAGAGCAAAAATAAAAAGAGAACAGGGGTCCTTCAATTAGACTGGTATAAGGACATCCACAGAGACTGAGGGAAGCTGATCAAACAGCTTAGCCCAAAAGGGACCAGGTAGAAACTCAATGCTGCTCTGGCACAGGGAAGTTGTGTTTTTACATATCCTACTTGTTATTAATTATACTCTTCACCCGTTTCATCTACCACTACATTGTTTGAGAGACAAAAATGGTTTTAAAGTTGTAAACTAACTGAACTGAATATGGAAGATATGCAATACCTGTATTCTATGAATTTGAGTCTTGAGATCTCCTCTACCTGCTTGTACATGAGGCTGTTACGCCCAGGAAGGTACATCTCTGCCACCAGAAGGACCTTGCAGATGGAATGCATGGGAGGTGATCCATTTTCTAGATTAGTTTCAAAGTGTTTAGGTTATTTTCTAGTTTGAAAAACAATTGGACCCTTTCGTCTTTCAACAATCCCTTTCTTCCTGAGTAAGGTGAGGATTAAGGAGCTACTGAGAACTGGCACAAGAACAGTGAAATATCATGTTAATTATTAGTTTGTCTATTCCTCAAACACTGATAAAACTATGCATAGTTTGATTACGCCCCACTTATTTTCCTAATCCTGTAGGATTTTGTTTGCTGATTCACCCATACACACAAATCCCTGTATGTTTTTCTAATCAACAGGAGAGGCGTGTTCTCTTTGTCCTTCAAAATGCATGTTAAATCTCTCTGTCAGAGCTATGAGCTGAACAGTGTTTAATTTTGAATTAGCATTAGGCTGAGGGTATTACATCCCATTTATCTGTTGGTCTAGAAGCAGGAGAGAGGTAGGTTAAATCACAAATTGAGTAGGAAGTGAGGTATTTCTAGTCTTGTTTCAAGCAATATATTTCAGGCCTGCATTTTGGAGAGTACTCCATTTCTGTGTCTGGCAGAGGCTGGAGGTGAAACCCCATCCCACACTGCCAACAGCCCTGACTGCTCACAGCCTTTCTCACCTGCCTCAAGCTGACAGGCAAATGCATCAGTCCTGCAGGGCTGAGAACAAGCTCAATCCTTTAGAGCAATAGTGTAAGACAGGCATTACATACCTAAATTAAAACAGATGTTCTTATGTTTCATTTCTTCACTTATTGACTTTCACCTTTCTCTTCTCTCCTTGCAGCTTTCATTAATTGTTTCCATTTAGCTTGGGATTATTTCCTGTTTGCTTGTTCTCTTCTCACTTCTGGACTTAAAGCCCTTCTACATAACCATCTATAGCCAGCTGTATTCTATAGCCAGCTGTATCTGACTTTGCCAGATATCACCAGGATTTTTGTCCTGTCAGGACAAAAGTTAAACTAATTCAGTTGTTTAAAAAATGGGGCAGCATTTTTAGGGATCTGCCAGTTCTCTCCCAAAAGTAGAAAAGACAGAGAAGGCAAGAAAGGGATGACCAAATCTGCAGACCACCTATGTAAACATGTAGACAACTTCTGTAAGTAACCACAGGCCTCCACTAACCTCACAGTTGTGTTTGAAGCTCTCTGTAACAGCATAAATGACTTTTGAAACAGGTCTAGAAGGAAAAATAATGTGGAGGCCTCAGCTTCAAGTTGTGTTGCATCTTTTAGGCTGACACAAGGGCTGCTGAAGGCCACTGTAAAGCTTTTAAATTCCTGCTGCTTATTTAAAAAATACAGAGTGACTCCCTTCCTTATTTACCAAATCAGCAAAGGCAAAATCATGAAAATATTGCCTGCTGTGTAGTGCCATGTGAGTGAGGTTTGGATGATTTAGGAAATTAAAAACCAGTGAACTAAATAGATTGTATTTACTGAGGGACTTCTTCTAACTGCTAAAAGAAGGAGAGCATGACACTTCATCTTAACAGTATCTGGTAAAAATCAGGCTAATTACCATTGTTAATGTATCATAGCATATAGAGAATCAGAAGTTATGCACATTTCCTATTTTATTAATCACATGGAGCTCAATTATTTTGTTGCACTCATAGCCAGAAAAAAATGGTGACGTGGAAAACTGTCAAGGTTCCTAAACTCCTGCTGTGCCTTCTCTCCCTTGCAGAGTGGCTTTATTCTTTGAAAAAATAAAATACTAATTTTTAGACAAAAAAAAAGGACATAAAAATTATTTGGTAAGGAGCAAATATATGTGAAACCAACCATGAGAGGGGGAAGACGAAACTTCCATATCATTATATTCCTTTATTTCCAAGAGAGTAAGGCAACAGATGATGTTTATGACAAGTCTGAAGTGTTTCTAACTGGATGATGTGAGGCTCTGCTGCAGCCTGGGCAGCTGAAGCCAAATAATCCCATTACTGTAATGCTGCTCCTCGCTGCAGGGCCTATTGCCCCAGGTTCATCAAAGCACTGGCCATGACTGCAGGATTTCAGCTTGGAGTGATCCACACCTGGAAAGCCCAGAGAATGAGCAAAGTGGGCTCTTGTCTGTTTGAAGGACTGTAGATGTCCCCGTAACCACTCACCACTGCAGAGCCTGGCATTCAAAGTGTTTATGCAGCAGCTGTTTGGCCTTTGGCCTTTTTTAGGGAAGATTTTTTTTACACTCACATATATACCTGGTGGCAGCACTGTGGATTTCTGGTGCAGGAGTGCTGAGCTAGAGGAAATCAAATCTCAAAGACCTCAGTAAGATGCTGAGAGTCCAGTTTCTTGCACAGAAACTTTTAACACTTGGACTTCTGCCTGATATAATTTGAGTTTAGTTTTCTGTGACAACGGGCATTGACACAACTCTTCTTAGCTGCAGCTGGGAGAGGCCAATACCTTAGGCCTCTAAGGAGCATAGGAAGAGAACAGAAAGAGAAAATATAGACCTGGGCATCCAAAATGCAAGGGACCTAAAATGAAGACCAATAAAAATGTTTAGGCTAAACTTCTGTCTTGGTTTTTCCTCTCTGTAAAGTAAGGAGGTGAACAGCTACATCCCTCAAAAACTGATTTTAGGAATTTTAGTATTTATTTAAGTCCTGAAGAAATCTTATCTCTTTAATTAAGTTCTTGGGAAGAAAATGAGTTTGGTGTTAACATGATTCTGTCTGCCTTTCCTTTTTCTAGAGAGATATTCCTGTCCCCAGTAAAATGTCCATATTGCACTAGCAATGTGGCAGGTAGGAAACAACTTGAAATTTTGCCTAGGGGAGCTTCTCATGCATAATTATTAACACAGCTCTCTGCAAACTTAGGCAGGTATCCATGATTTTTTTTTTTATACTTACATCATATTCTGGAACTTTTCTTTATGACCAAGAGTTTTAGAAAAAAATTTATTTCAACAAAAGTGTGATTGTCTTGAGCTTGATGAACTTTTCATGAACCTTGATTTGGAGGTACAAGCCTGTTGTTCTTCCTATAGCCACAATTCCTGGTGTACTCATCCTCAGGAGCCACTCTGTGCAGGGAGGGTAGGATGGATATGGGAAAGGAGCAGTGTCGAGCACCATCATTGTTTCATCCACTAGTTGAACCTTATTTCTGACATCAGTTTCAGTCAATTAAATTTCCATTGCATTCTCTCTTTTACTGTTCTTGATCTTTAGACAGTCTCAAGTTCAAGTGATTTCTGTTTTTTGGAGGACAGAAGGTACCTTTTAAAATCATTGAGGTCAGAGATATCCCCTACTGTTGGCATTCTCCTTTCCTAGGAACACATTTCATCATGAACTGACTATTTTAAAGTTGACAATAATGTGTTTCTAGTGATTGTTTTCTTGGGCTGCCCTCTTCTTTTTCTTGCTGCCCAGAGCAGCCAATCCACCAGTGCCCAGACAATGAGGTATTTCTCAGAAGATTCGCAAACATGCTACAAATGCACTGGCAATTGTTATATTCTGTGAATCCTCACCCAGGTTTTGACCACCTGAATCACTCTACAAGTGCAGGGTATGCATTACCTCAGCTATTATAATAGGACAATCCAAAACACAGAAGAAGAAATAAAATCAGTCAAAGCAAAATACTCACCATGGAACAAAGTTATTAAAAGATTACTGAGAGGTACTTCAAGGACTGTAATGTCTATCAGATATGTACTAGAACTAAATAAAACAATTCACCAGATGCATTAAATGTTATCAGTAGAAGCAAGTGGAAAAACTCAGTGAAGAGACACAGTCCTTGATTTGGATAAGTAGCATAACATCTGGTGAAGAAATGACAAAATCCATTTGCGTAGAGCAATTCATTTATTTAGGATAGTACCAAGATAAGCTTAGTAACAGATGCCTGCAATTGAGGAAATCATATCTGAATTGACTGGAAAAGTACAGACTGCCTCACAACCAGGCAATTTTGTATTAAGCAAGCAATTGTTTACCTTAATCTCCACACTGCAGAGCATAAATGGAAGGCTGAGAGACAATGTGGATTCAATTTTCTGTAGAAGAATATTAATGCTGCCAGCCAAATGTGCTAAGAAGGCTCCTTGAGATAAGTATCCTGGTAATCAGCATGCTCAGATCTAATAATTTGAAGTTAGGGTAAACTCAAGGTAGATCACATATGCAACATCCTTTTGCTTCTACGAGCAAGCTAGGGAAGCATAACTAAAATAAGGGAAAAAGAAGAGAAGCAATGACTGCCAACAGTGTTATACAGGGGTCACTTGCTCTCTGTTATGAGTATTCCCTGAACCTGGCAAGGCTAAAGGAACACAACAGCCACCCACACCTGAAGTATGCCTCCTTCCTACTGAGGAAGAGCAGACTGAGAGACTTTTAATATCCATAAGTTTTCTGAACTAAATTGCTCCCAAGCATTTAAGGTGTCAGTTGAACAAAGATGCAACATGGACACAACTGCTTCAGGTTGGTGCATGTGTATGTCACCCTGGAGCGGGTGACAGGCTGTTCCATGCACAACTGCTGGATTCAGAAGGTAGGGACAGACAAAAAACATGATGCCAATGAGAAGGTGTCTGGAACATTGCTACTCCAAAAACACCAGGCAGTTTTCATATCAAAACTGCTGTTATCAATAGAATGCAAATTATGACAGTAATGAATTGGCTTTTTTAATCTAAAATTTGGTTGGTTCAGTTTTACTGTTTGATGATTGCAAATCAATTTGAAAATGAGTGTGACTGTCACAACTTTTCTTAAAACCAGTAGCAGGTGGCATCAAAATGCTTTCAATGCATGCAGCTGAAATACCTATGTTACCTTGATTAGGTACCAAGTCCTATTGGGTATTAGTCAATATCAGTACCAATTGGGTATTAGCCCCAATTTAGACTAATCCAACAAGGAAAAGATTATGGTTTATACCCAACCTTGAAAACAGTAGAATTACAATATTGCAGTAAAATATGTTGAAAATTTTCAACCTGCAAGAAGTACAAAAAATGTGTAAAGTCTCCAAATCCATCAACAGACAGTTTTAAAAGCAGCTGGAAACATCCAAAGATGAGAACAACAACAAACAACTAAATGTTTTTTGATCTGTCAGTCTGGCCAAACATCAGGAGCAAAGGACCCCACGTACACAGCAAGTTCAAAGATTAAGAATTATCCTGGTAACTCCTAATACCCAGGCTATTGAAAACCTGATCTCTGAAGAAGAAAACCAGCTCTCAGATAGAGCTGTGAGTGCTCTGGAGTCAGCACATGCTGGCCAGACATCACCCAGGTTAGCAGTGTCTTGAGAAGGGAGATTTCCCATTACCAAAGCAAAAGCTGCCAAATCTGTGTTTCTTTCTGGTGTCCAATGCGTAAGATAAATATGAGAGCAGAAAAGAGCAAAGTCAGGCACAAAGTGCGTGAGGTGTTGTATCTAAAAAGGAGGGCTGGACGGATTATTGCACTGTCTCTTTGCAGCCTTGCCTTCAGTAAGAAATGTTTGGTTCTCCACTGTAGAACTGTTTGTGTATATTTTATTGTAACTATAGATTTGTAATTATCATCATCCATGGAGCCAAGCTGACATTTCCTAATTACATTTTTTCCCCAGTTATCTGAACAAGTGTGGCAGTGCTGTTTAGATTAGGTTTGCTCTGTTTCACCAGGATATTTTAGAACAATGTGATTATGCATAGTTGCACCTAGCTACTACTATCATGACAAGTACAGAAGTTAAATTATGAAGCAAACGTAAGCTTTGAAGAAATTTTTATTTAATCTGTATTCCCCTGTTTCATCTGCTCATCCATCCAGCACAATCTGCATCATTATTAACCACACCATATTTCTAAAAAAGGAGTATAAAAAGTAAGACATCTGTGTTATAGCATTAATATATTCAAAGGTTTTTACTTTCATCTTCCAGGCATTAACACTATGTAAGTGCAATGTAGGCGCAACTTACAGCATCGATGAGATACCACGAGAAAAATGTACTAAGTGTCAAAAAAGAAGGAAAAGAAGATACAAGTAGAGCGAGTATTATGTAAAAAGAGGACTTTTATTCATAAATAGAGCACTTTCGCCTATTGCTCCTATATACATTTATTTCTAATTGCTACCACAATTTTTAAGGCACTGAGGCAAGCCTCCAGCAGTGTGCTGAAGGTGTGTTTGTGCTGTTATGCCCTCTGGCTTTGCTGCCAGCCTATTCCCTTAGATCAGAGCCAGAAGGCAGACTGTTTTCGAATACCGATCACCTCACCCGGACCTAATCCTTTGAGTTCTCTTTGGCATCTATTCCTTCTGCCAGTTTCCTCTTCTGTTCCTCTCTTTTCTTCTGAAGTTGACAACAAAGACATCCTCAGGGCCCTCCTTGATGTAAGACCACTCTTGATGTTGTTACAGTGTGGTTTTTTTTTTTTTGTACCCTAAAGTTGTGCTACTTTTATATTCAGCTAGCACAATATTTGCACACCAGAAGATAAAGAAAATGAGAATATGTTACACAGAATGATAGTTTCTTTTTTATTTGTACACCTAGGTCCTTTCAGTGGAAACCTTTTTTTTCTTTTTCTGTCATTCATCTACATACCTGATCAAGAACCTAAAGGTATCTTTTTACAGGCTGTGCTGCTTATATACCTTAAATTGGCCTGACCTGCCACTTTTAATTTTAAAAAGATGGCTGTATGGGATGTGGATGAATATGGAATTTCTATGAAGCACAAAACTTTTGAACGGTTCCTGTCCTCTATGATAGTGAGTTTTAAAAGGGAAATCTCCAAAGAGCTAATTAGTAGACAAGTAGAGCTCAGGCTGAACAAAGCTGAAAAGATAGCAGATAACTAAAAGGACCTGGCCATAGCTGACAAAAATCAAAGCACTGACAGAGAGCTGGCAGTAACCTTGGGCTGCTAACTGACAGGGACAATAAAAAAAAGCCTCTGAGTGTGGCAGAGAGTGACAGCCACAACTGGAGGCTCTCTGAAGAGCCTGAAACCTCCACCAAAACGAAGATATAATCTTCTGCCTGGCAGCACCACACATTTTTCCCTCCCATTCCAAATTGGGGAAATTGGAACTTGTCTAAATAATTCTGTTGCATGAATGTGAGCCAAGAATGGAAACATCCAAGACTGGTATGCAAAGTTTAGTGGCAAACCTATGATCTGAGGGGGCAAGTCTGCAAAAAATGTGAGTTTGACTGGGGGCACAGTGGTTTTTCGCTTCCTCTGACACTTTTGCTGGAGCAGCCACAGAGTTGCTTGTCTCTTACTCTCTGTAAACCTTCATGAGATAAACATTTAGCAGAAACTATGAAGGACATTTAGTCACCATATGCTCCCTGAAATGTAATATAAAATGGAAAACAAAATTAGCTTTTCTGCAGTTGGTTGGGCAGGGGGAATGCTCATTGCTGCATCGTGTTCATGGAAGAAAATGTGCTTGATCTACTTCTGGAAGTCATTTAATAAATGGTGGCAATGCTTTGTATTTGTATGCCCTTACTGATTGTAAACATTTGCACACTGTGATCAAGAGCCTGTGAAACCCTGTTCAGCAAATGATCTCTCACAGACTAAGATATCGAGGAAGTGCACACATTGGACCAGCAACCATGCAAATGGTTGTACAATAGAAGTCATGGAGGTCATTTCAAGAGACAAGAAGAGATGGTAACTGCAGGGAAACTAAGGCTGCAGAGGGCAGCGAGCATTTGTTGCTTCTGGGCATATTAAGACAGAGATTTCTAAACCTTGATTTTCATATCCTGGTGTTCTACCTGCAACCAACTGGTCTTCTTTCACAGAGTGAAACAATACAGACCATTTTCAAAAGTGGCCAGTTCCTTTTATCCTAAAAGCTACAGTGAGCCTACTGTACCTCAACTATCACCTTGAGTCTTTGAAAATTGTAACACAATTGCTTGGGAAATCTCTCTTGTTTTCTGGAAGAGATGGAGATGATTTTAATACTGAAGGAGAGCTGAAATTTTCTTTATGGACTCCAGAAAATCTTGACAGCCCTTAACAGTCCTTGGTTTACCCAGTCCTAGACCCATCACTGTGGCCCACTCTCTTGTATATGTGTTTAACTTGATCTTTCAGCTAAAGGCTCAGTTATGAAATGTCTTGCATGTATTTGAAGCATTAAATAAGGAGTAGAAGTAATATCTGCCCCAGATGTGCAAGAAAAACTCATATACATCAGTATTATTATTTCAATTTGCTTAAAATCTTAAAAGCATCTAAGTTCTTTTTTAAAAAATTAAGACTGCTGTTTAGTAGTTTCCATCTATCTGCAAACCAAACCAAATCCAAAATCTTATAGAAAGTGGCTTGCAGCTTCTCAACTTCATAAAAAAGATAGCCTTTTGCTTCACTTATAAATGTAATTTCACATCTTCAATACTGGGAAATTATTTTATTTAGAATTATTGAATATTAGTATTTTTGTAAATGTCGCTCATCCTTCTCATCATCTATTTTCATTCTTGATTTCATAAGACCGAAATAGCCTTTGACTATGCTGCATTTCTCCTTCTTCTAAGCCATGTTCTTCCTTCTTAGTCTTTGGCCTCAGCTGTCCCTGTAAGATTTCTTTTTCCCTTCTTTCATGCTACATGTCTTACAGTCTCTTTTCAAGCCTTTGAGTTCTACTTCATGGCTCCCACTTTCTTCTCTGCAGGTGTTCCTCATTCCTTGCCTACATATATTTCACTTGCACCCCCTGCACAGGATACATTTCCCTTGCCTTTCCCTTAGAAAGTAACTTTACTCTTCCAAGTATTTACTCTTTATTCATATTTAGACACAAACCTGTAAACACATATGAACCAGAATGGTATGAAAGGGCCAGCAGCAATATGGCCATCCCCTTTCTTTCTCAAACTGCAGTGTTTTCCTCTCTTTTACTGCACTGTGTTAGCGACTGCCCTCCCCTTACAAAAAGGTCCACAGCTTCATCCTCTGTTCTCACACTGATACAGCTGAAGAGAAAAGCTTTTACAGTCCGGTTTTGTTAATCTTCGTGCTTTAATTCCTCACTGGCTAAAGGGCTGGTACTGGTTAACATGCTAACACATACATATACTAAAACCCTTGTAAATTGGTTTTGGAAGGTAACACTGTACTGCATTATACTCAATGCATTCAAAATGAATACAGTTTGTAAGGGTGACATTCATTTCTGGTAGCAACTGAAACAAAATTGGACCAGTTTAACTGAGATTGACATTAATATATCACTGAGCAGTTAGTTATATCACATGAATTAGATATTACAAATTCAAGAATCATTTGTTATGCTTTTAATACAAATTTTCCTGACATAAGTGAGATAGAGATAAATAGCCAGTCACAACCATGTCATTTGGTCTCTTGGGGCTATATTGATGATTCCTGCTAAGAAACTGTAGCAGCAGTTTACCATGCAATAAAATGTGGAACAGGCATCCATGGTTTTTGTAGAGGTCTTTTATGATTGGTTCCTCTCTTTTTAGTATTGATTTTTATGAGAACCATGTGGGAGGGGGTGTGTGTGTGCGTGTGTGTGTATCGGCAGAAGAAGCTCCAGTGAGGAACTTTGGAGTCTCCTCCATTTAACTAACATTAAAAGAAATGTCATAATGTAATGATGAGTTGTACTTTGTTACTTCTTCCAGTGGTAGGAGAACAACTCTGAGTAATGAGGTTTTATTTTGGGTGTTAGCTCAGATAAATCTCTACTTCTCTTCTCTCAGAACTACCTTGCACAGCCCTTCTGGATGTCAGTATATTCACTGTTCCAATAATTACCTTCAAACTGTTGATACCTAAAAAACCCCAAGTTAATGGTTATTATTTGCATGTCTCATTTCATTTCTGTAGATAGCTTCATGTATTGCTATGTATTATTACGTGATGTTGAGCTGTTCAAAATCTTCTCTCCCTGAGGTTTGTGGGAGATTAGGAGGAAATTCAGAAATGCTGCCTTGTTCTGCTTTGAGGCAGAAATTCAGAAATGAGACAATGTTCTCTTGGGTAAATATCCAAGTATAAGTATCTTCTCATTCACCCAAACGCTGACTTGAACCTGTGCCCAGGCTGTGTAATCCTTCTCAAGTACAGCTTGGTGACTCTGGGTCTTGTGGGCAGCACTCGCATCTGGGGAACATTCCTGGTACTTGGAGGCAGCAGGCAGGGGCTGTTTGTCTACAGGTGCAGATAACACCAGCAGGTGTTCTTGCAGCACACGGGCTTCATTTCCCTCAACAAAAGTATCCGCTACTCAAACAATGAACATCGTGCCCATTCAAATAGAGATGTGCATTAGAGATCAGCTCTTTTTATTTCTTGTATCCTTCCTGGCACAGTGTGAGTCCTCCTGTCAGGATGTGAGTCCTCCTGTCAGGCTGCCTTTTCCCCGGGTCTGCGGAGTGGCTGTGTGTCCTCTCTGAGGCTCTCTGTGCACACAGAACCCGTGGCATTGATGAATAACTCGATGTTGTTGTGAGCCTGTGAGGACTGGGGCCTCATGGGCCTCATCTGACTCTTCTGAAACTACTTCTACATTCCAGTGATGTAAATGAAAGCGCCCCTCTTACAGCAGCGAGAAGCTTGAAGTGCCTTTTCTTTTCATATGCACATTCCTTGAATGCTGCCTGAAATGACCAACAGCAGAATGTAAAAAAAAAATTAAAGCTGGAGCTCCTTCTGCCAACGCAATCCCAAATCATCTGTTATGGCAGGACTGAATATTTACTGAAGAAAAATAGTCACAAAATTAAATTAATATGAGTGCCGCCAACACAGCCTCGCAGAGAAAATGTGGAGAAATCTAAAAATCTCTTTTCTCCCAGCCATACTACACTGCACATCCTTCTGTAGTTTTTTCTTTATACATATAATAAAGCTATCAGACACTGTGTGCATACTTTGGTCCATCATACAGAGATTTTCCAGGGCTATCTTTAAGCAGCACCTACAAGGGATAATTTTGTGTATATCTGGTTTGTGAGAACTGTGTCTAAAAAATGAATACATAATTTTCTCTTGTTATAATTTTGCAGTAGTTACTGTGGCATTAGTCAAATTGGATCTTTTTCAGTCTTTTCAGTAAAAGAATTTCCTTTCTTCTTCATCAAAAATTGTATTTCAATAAAAATCTTTTATTTAAATGAAAATCAATAAAACCCATATCGCAGCTATTGCTGTTAAGTGCATTTTAGAGAGACACTAATGGTTGCTAGAGTTTTGCTTTTTATTATGAGGAAATGGCTTCTGGTAAAATACACCTGATGGAAAAGACATATTTTTGCTGGAAATGTATGCAAAATGTTATTTTCCCTANCCTCCTGTCAGGCTGCCTTTTCCCCGGGTCTGCGGAGTGGCTGTGTGTCCTCTCTGAGGCTCTCTGTGCACACAGAACCCGTGGCATTGATGAATAACTCGATGTTGTTGTGAGCCTGTGAGGACTGGGGCCTCATGGGCCTCATCTGACTCTTCTGAAACTACTTCTACATTCCAGTGATGTAAATGAAAGCGCCCCTCTTACAGCAGCGAGAAGCTTGAAGTGCCTTTTCTTTTCATATGCACATTCCTTGAATGCTGCCTGAAATGACCAACAGCAGAATGTAAAAAAAAAATTAAAGCTGGAGCTCCTTCTGCCAACGCAATCCCAAATCATCTGTTATGGCAGGACTGAATATTTACTGAAGAAAAATAGTCACAAAATTAAATTAATATGAGTGCCGCCAACACAGCCTCGCAGAGAAAATGTGGAGAAATCTAAAAATCTCTTTTCTCCCAGCCATACTACACTGCACATCCTTCTGTAGTTTTTTCTTTATACATATAATAAAGCTATCAGACACTGTGTGCATACTTTGGTCCATCATGCAGAGATTTTCCAGGGCTATCTTTAAGCAGCACCTACAAGGGATAATTTTGTGTATATCTGGTTTGTGAGAACTGTGTCTAAAAAATGAATACATAATTTTCTCTTGTTATAATTTTGCAGTAGTTACTGTGGCATTAGTCAAATTGGATCTTTTTCAGTCTTTTCAGTAAAAGAATTTCCTTTCTTCTTCATCAAAAATTGTATTTCAATAAAAATCTTTTATTTAAATGAAAATCAATAAAACCCATATCGCAGCTATTGCTGGTAAGTGCATTTTAGAGAGACACTAATGGTTGCTAGAGTTTTGCTTTTTATTATGAGGAAATGGCTTCTGGTAAAATACACCTGATGGAAAAGACATATTTTTGCTGGAAATGTATGCAAAATGTTATTTTCCCTATTTTTTATGGACAAATAATAATATTTGGAGCCAAGAGTGCTCTCTTCCTTCATTCTTTTGGCAAAGAGAAACACAAATTTTCCTTCTAGAGATTCATCTCCACACTATTATGCATTCAAGCCAAGCTAAATCTGATGTCTCTTCATGTCGTACAGGGCGTGTGTGCCTGCTTGCTGTGCTGGGATTGCTCACAGGGAAGCTTGCAGTTGTTTTCAGATTGTTTCCAAACACAAGAGTTTTATGGTTTGAGTTACTGATTAAAGGTCACTTCTCTATTTGTATTCTACTTTGACACTTCAGATGAGATGAAATTCTTGAATTATAAAGATATTTAGGCAGCTATGAATTGTGCTGAGCAGCGAGAGCTCAGAGTTCAGCTCCCTGCTGACTGAAAAAGCCCCAGATTGTTCCCCTAGAAGCTTCAAGGGCTGATTTTTAGAAGAGACTTTGTTGAGACCAAAATCTGCAATTTTGGAGCAGTCTTTTAATTGACAGTGGCTCCATTAGTCTAATGTATTTTAATACCACACATGATTTTAATCTCATAAGCATATTTTATAAATCAAAAGGGAGTCATTCTATTGTATTTAAAGCTGTTAAAGAGAATACTAACACTATTTAAAAGAGAGACTACTAACACTATTTAAAAGAACAAAATAGCATATGGGGATAAGTATGAAATAAAAATGGAATATGAAATAAAAATTACACAATAACCTCTTTGCGCTAAAAATGTTACTCATTCACATGAGAAAGGGTTAATTGCAATTAGGTGTAAATTACAATTAAGTATCAACGTTCCCTCTTCTCGTCTGTTCACTGACTGCAGTAAAAGGATTCCTGAAATGGATGTGGCCTAGTGACACTCACCTACCTGTGCCTGATGATTTGAAATGATGCTTCTGTTCTCAGGTCACCACAGTCTTGTGGGGCACTGGGCTGAATTACTCTGGGACTATCAGAGCTCTCACTCTGCTGGGATGATAGCTCCTTCCTCTGTGCCTTCCCCCAGGATCCATCACATGAAAATTGATGGGAGGGTGACACATAGCTTAGGCAAAATGATCTTCAAATCATATAATTTAAATCCATTTTGTGTGTTTATATTTTCATTTTTCATTTTAATTCAAATTCTTAAATATTGCCTCATCACAAATTTCTGCATTTCATTGTGGAGGGAGGCAAGGGGGGAAGCTGTGTGTGCACATCCAAATAGCTGTCAGAAAGACACATGCCAGAATTTCAGTGAACACACTGGTTGTTAACATAACTATTCAACTGCAAACCTGCAGTTTAGCTTAACTGAAGTCCCAGTGGTCTTCCCTTTCTTTTCCCGAACTACCCTACATGTATAAAGCAAACACAGGGGAAGTCTCACACAATAACTCAGGGAAGTGTTTGCTTTACTCCAGTGCACGGGAGACAAAAATGTGCTCTGAAGAGTCTAACTCTACAGAGTTGACAAATACCAAACAGTACTTGGTTGGTATTATGGCTTTTGGATGCACAACCAGGTGTGTTATCGTGACTCTGTTGCTGTGTAATGCTAAACCATTGTGTTGATCCTGCGTAGAAGTTCTCAGTGAGCTCAGTCTTATGGCACTGAGCACCAGTAAAATCTATTAAGTACCTCATAAATCAGATAGAAAAAGCAAACAGTTAAGTACCAAAGCTGCTTAGCAGGACGTGGCTTTTAAAAGTTATTTATTGTCTGTCTTTCTAACTGTAAAGTGCATGCTAAAGGCATTTGATTGTAGTTACCTATTGCTAACTGCTCCATTTTAGTGGGAAAGAAAAGAAACCTGCTGCAGCTTTTTAATTATTTTGCAGCTTTTTAATAATTTTTCTTCTTTCTACAAAGACAAGAAAATAACATTTTTAGATTGAGCAATAGGGAACACAGGTGTTGCAGTTCACTTTTTCGCTATGTTTTTATTAACATTTGTTATAAGGGTGATATATTTTTATATTCTGGTCCTTGTGATCTTCAAAGTCAAGCTTTCAGTAGTTATAGGCCTGCGAAGATTTTTTTAAAAAAGACACATATTAGGGTGGGCGGTTTGGTTTTTTTCATTTGCAAAGTGGCTGTTCTGTTTCAATTAGGCCAACTCAAAGAGTAACATGAATTAAATCTGGAAAGGCACCCCAACTAGGTAGAACACTTCTCAATCTTTAGGAGTGTATGAATTATGATAGCCTTTGGCTAATCATTTTTCAAGATTTATAGCCATTGCATATTCAGTTGCAGACTGTCAACCTTGTCAGGGGATAGAAAGACCAACATGATGAAAGAATCTGCTGCTGCCAGTGGCTTTTCTCCACTATTCTCAAAAACACACCTCACGATGAGAAGTCAGAAAAACACAGAAGAGCCCAGGCACCAAAAATGCTTTGAGTGAAAGTTCTTTGCATCTTTCTGAGAACCAGCCCAAAGGTCTACTCCAAGTGACTCTATCTAACAATTCAGACGTCTTGTATGTTACAAAAACCACACAATATAAAATCCAGACCACCAAGAGTTGATGGATTGGTTCTCATCATAGATGTGTTACAGTGCTCCCCTACCTCTCAGTCGAGACACAAGAGAATTCAGCCCAAAAGTCTTGGCAAAATATTGGCTCAAACATTCTGCCATCCATTGAAACAATAATAGTGATATCCCCTTGATCTGACAGATACCTGTAACAAAAAAAAAAGGTGTTTATTTTCCACCAAGTTTGTTTATGTTTACCACAGGGAATGCATCAGCAGTTCAATGGTCAATAGGAAAACCTGGATTATAATTTGAAGACTTGAGTCAAAAACATGTTTCTTGCAAAGGTGTAAAATTTGCCTGGGAGGACAACCATGCCGGTGAACTCATAAAAGAAATGTACAAACATGTAAATATTATTGTATGCTGTAATGATTATGTCAACACTTTAATTCCCTAAAATAATGACTTTGCAGTCAGGCTATGCTTTACTTATAGAGTTAGCTTGCTTATTTTGTTTTGTTTTGAATGACTACCTCTTTCTTATTTTAATTAGTCACATTCTCCTCTAGTGATTCACTAACAGAAATAGACAAGAGAAGCTTCTTTATATCCACAAATAATCCAACAAAAATTGCTTGACAGCCATAAACACTATTTACTCACCTCCATCCTTCCAACAGATCTACAAACCCTTAATGATAGTTGCTGTATAGAGCAGAAACACAGTATAAACAGGCTGTATAAAGCAGAGACAGAATGGCACCTGCCACTCAAAGCTGTTGAGTTGAAAACTACTCTTCCATCAGTCCCTACATATTCCAGAAGTAGTCTCCTCAAAAATCAACCCCAATACAGACATCCCAAAACACGCAATTTGAGGGAGACTTTTAAGACATAAACCAAGAAGTGTAATATTAAAATAAGGCAGATTGTTCTTTTCATCTTCATATAATGGTAGAAGCATTATTAATTCTATGGCCAAGTTTCTCTCTCTTTGGTTAATAATTTTGTGTCATATGTTGTTAAAACCTTCTATCAAGATCAGGAAATTCAACCTTTTTTATAGTCCCATCATAACTCTTCAGTATGAGATGGAGTAAATTGTCTTCTACTTCAGTTCTTTATCAATAAATGGGAGAAATAGTGCATTTCACAGCAAACAGATGTTGGTGAAAATGGATTGGTAAGCCTGACACAGGCTCAAAGCATGTGCTTTAAAAAACATCTCACTTCTTTGCTGGTGTTGGTCATTCTGGGAAAGGGTAAGTAACAAATGGTGTCTTTTTTTTTTTTTTTAATTGGTTGAGAGAGTTTTAGAAAAATGTGAACTGGAAGGCAAGGAAATTTCTAAGTTGCAAGACTTATGAAAATAGAAGTTATTAAAGAGTGAGTGGTAAATATAGTTGCTTAAAGGAAACTGAGGTCAGCTGCTTTCCTAAAATTAATCTGTGCTTTTTAATATCAACTCCACATTGGTCTAACCTGTCTGAATTCAGATTAGGTTAGCTATAAGATAAGGTTTCAATTACTAGAAGATTGTTGTAATTAAACCTGCAATGGATAAGCAATTTTTAAAGATGGTAAATGACCCTTTTCCCTGATACTGCTGCAAGCAATTCCTGCTGGTGAAAAGGGATGTATGCTCCTTGCAATTCTTTTCTGAAAAATCATTTATTCTTAAGCAATAGTGAAAATAAATGCAGTCTCCTACAGCCAGGTATGCTGAGCATCAGGCAATTGTATCCCAAAGACTGCAGATAAAAACACTGACAAATTTTTGAAGATAAAACAACTGCCTTTTAAAGACATACATAAGTGTTGATAAAAATAAAATTGTGTATCTAAATAACATAGTGGATGCAACTAAAGATTAGGGACACAGGTAAAGTTACTCTTGGGACTGGTTGTTAGCAATACTGAACAAAAGAAAGGAAAATATTACAGGTTTTTGGAAGAAGATCAGTTTGGTAAAATGAGCATGAACCTAGTGGAGATGTAAGAGTTTCAGAGCTATTTTCAGAAAGGAAAACTATTAAAGCTGTTTTTACCAATAACATCAGATGATGTACCCTCTTGTAAACCAGACAGATTACTTGCACATGTGCCAAGAATGTACTGAGACTAGGAAGTGACCAAAACAGAATGAGGGGAGTTGGATATTTATTGTCTTGGATACTGCAGAGATGCCTCTGTGTGTGTTATTTATAAACAAGAATGTTCAATATAGTTCCTTCAAATGGCCAAGCCTAGATTTCTCAAGCACAACAGGACCAGGTGTACCAACACAGGAGAAGGAAGATTAAAATAAATAGATTAAATTAATTGCTCCATTCACACAGATTTATGTGTTCTGTCTATCTTAGTGGCCTTTTTCATCCACTGAAAGGTGTTGCCTAAACTTGGGGTACCTTGGGGTTCAGGCATAACTGATTCGAGTTAGAATAGTAACATCTATTTCTCTGAAGTGTTCTTATGTATTTACAAATAAAATGAAAGTTCTTTTGCAGGTCGTACAGATGAGGAAACTAAGACACTGAATTTTTTGTGATTAGGGTAAGCTTGTCCTGCAAGCTGAGGGACAGGGTCCGCCAAACTCCATGCTGTTGCCCCTGGGTCATGTTGATGCCCCTTAGGTTAGGACTGCATATATGAGGTGACAAATGTGGGGGGTTTTTTATGTATGGGATTAAACAGAATATACATAACAGAAATACTGATTTATGTTTTGGACACAGAACAAAAGTGAGCACAAGGGCTCCCTGACTCAAGCGAGTCAAGGTCAAGCTATATAATAATAAATAACTTATGTATCACACATCAAAAACTGTCTGGACCTCAGATCACAGAAATTTGCTGTGGGAAAAGATATTTGAGGTTATCAGTTGTCTCTTGCTTGGTTATGTGCCTTCACTTCTCATCCTCCATCTCAGCTCTAGTTTCATCTGAAACCTTCTGCCTGTGCCTTTATATACTTCTGCCTGCACCAGATTCCCATTTCTGAGGCTCCACAGGACTCTTCTACAGAAAGACAGCTCAGTGGTGCAAAGGAAGCATCACTGGGAAGCAAGGATGGGAGGCATAGAGCTTAATCCAGTTTCCAACCCTGTCTCTCCGTTCTCCCATGCTGCAGCTCCAACCCACAGTTCTGCCTGTGCATGGAGTTTGGAGGGGCAGTCACAATGCCACAAGGGGTGCCATGGCTGCTGATTGTCTGTTCCTCAACCTTAAATGTTTATATATGACAGAATTAAGAAAGATTTAGGTAGGACCTGTTCTACTCTTGTTCTCTTTCCATGCACCTTAATATGACAAGAAAGCGTACATGCAAGTGTTTTGTTAAAAATGTGAATGTTCCATGTGCTTTTCCAGACTCCTCACCATAATTATTCCATTTGTGTTCAGTGCACGTGTTTCAGATCTGATTAAAAAAATGTTGGAACTGTTGGGCAGAAAGAGATATACTCATGTAGGACTGAAGGTCCCACTGAAGTCAGCAGCTGCCACATGTGCAGTGCTGAGCTGAGCCCAACAGCCAATCTGACAACAACAAATGCATTTCGAGCACTTGGACACACGTAGAGTTTGAACATACTGAGCTGCTGACATACACCTTTCCAGAAAATGCTTTTGCAAATTTAGCTAATGTACTGTATGCAGCTTGTATTAACTTTGTTTGCTGACTTCACTGACCTTCACAGAACTAGTTCCTCATACTGAAGCAAAAACATTTTGTATCTCCTTTTCAATTAACTGCTCCTATTACTCCAAGTAATTAACTTCTAGTCACTTATTCCTAACAATTTACCTATGGAAAGCAGATAATAAGAGCTATAAAATAACACTGAAACACAACATATTTAAGCAATGAAGTCTGGGGCTGGAGCTGGAATTTTGGTCAAGTTGGAGCCTGAGGTTTTAGTCTACAGCATTACAGAAATGGCTAATTGCAAGTTTAACCCAGCATTAAAACCTGGCATAGTGTGGTTCACGTGATGGGAAAGATGTAACAATCCACTCCCAGGTACAGAGATGTATTTTATGGAATTTATCCAAATGCAAATAACTGTCAAGAATGGGAATATTGTTTTTCCTCTATTCTGTTTATATACTCACTTTCTAAAGTCAGATAGGGAGATTACATTCAGGACTTTGAAAGAAACAGTTTTCCCAATCACTTGTCCAAATTTATCAAGTATTGTCTGTTGAGACACTGAATTCATTTAAGGAAGAAAGCAAGCAACTCTTCTTCACCCCTTTTTTTTCATTCTGGAGGGAAGATGTACTCCCTTCTAGGCTGTCCCTCCAGAAGGATTTATTTCTACAGACTGCAGTAAATATTTTGCTTATACACTTTTATTTAGTAATTTTATTTAAATTGACACCAACTCAGAGATGAATATCGTGAAAGTGTCTTTAAGTTTGTAGGATAAAACAGCCTCTTGGAACTTAGAAAACCCATACTTATGTCTCTTGTCCTACAAGCCTAATTTTCAGCCTCTTGATATAGGAATAATTTCCTTTCTTACCTAAAGCATTTATGTACCAAATAGTTTTTACATTCTCATTTTGCAAGCAGTTTGTTGAAATATTTTACTGGGTTTTGTTGACGTTGAGTGAGATCATATTCTTGCTATTTCTTCACTGGCTGAGAATAACTTTTAGCCAAATTTCTGGTGTAAATACCAATATATAGGAGTCTGCTACCTCTGTGAAAGTTGCCAGCAGAACACCTGTGGAACTGAATTTCTCACCTGAGGAGGTTGGGAGAAACAGTTGAAAAAGTCAGATTTTGTTTTTTGCGAGCATAGATGTCTTTGCAAAGTTGTTTACACTTCTTTAACCAGCTGGATAATGCCTTCTTATTTCTTTAATCAACTGGATAACTGTAACTGGAAGAAAATTAACATGTCCTGTGACATGTTCCTCTGAAAGATTAGATTCCTGATGGAATGAAGTGTATCAAGGAGCCTGCACATGCTGGAGCATTCTGATTTCATTTCACTACATCTGAAGGCTTACTTGAATATAACCCAGCATACAATCTTCAGTGATCCCAGACCAGTCAAAATATTGCCAAGTAATTGTTGATCATAAGTGACTAGATAAAGAACACTTATGTTTGACAAGTTTGTGTGGTTATCACCTGAAAAAATGCGCTGAGGAAAAAGAGCTTAGGGAATTCAGCAGCTCAGTGGACGCAATTGGAAATTCCTCTAAGATTTTTGTTGTTTTCAGAAGTAACTAGGCAACTCTTTGAGCAGACGTGAAATTATTCTTTTGCAGCCCCCAAATTCCCATAAAATGATCCCCTTTCCACTCTCCATTTGGATGACAGTACAGTGCAGAAGAAACAAGACTGTTTGCCTGATGGGCTATATGTTTTTATTCACACATATCCAGAAGTAATGGAACGAGTCCCTCAAACTTTCAAAAAATAATTTTCATCCAACAGAGACCTAAACTATGAAAAATTTCACCCAGCAGCCAGAAGTTTTCAGAAAGTTATGAGCTGCTGAAAATGGGGATAGCATGGCAAACGTCACACAGCCTGAGCAGTAGTAGTCATTTTCTCTCCTACTGTAATATGTAGCCATATAATTTATTCATGTTCCAAAATACATTAGGTAAAAGGAATGAATTCCTAGTGCTGGTAGACTTAACTCAAATCCTCTAAAAGTCAGTACAGTTTCTCATGTGTAAGATTAAAGTGGGGGGGTTGCCTCAATTAATTGTTTTCCAGTCTCACTAAATGAGCAAGATTCTGTTTTGGTTGGAAATACAAAGTGCTTGTCAAAATGCCACTTCCTACTGAATTTCAGCTTCCTGCCCTGGGAAAACAATCCTTAATAGCTTCCCCCTCCCTCCATTCACTAGCTCTCTTCATATTTTCTCTGCTTTTTGAAAAAATTATGGCGATTCCTAAGAAAAAAAATGCTTGCCTGCAAAGTATATTGTTTTAATTTAATTCTTCAGAGAGGAGAGCTCTTCAGTAATTAAAACATACTCTTTTCTACCTATTGAGCTACAGTGCCTCCTTCTGCTTTTTTTGTGATCATCTCCACTTTCCATACTGAAGTGAGCTCCTTTTGTTGTTCATTTCACAGAATTCCATGGCTTGAATTTTTGTTGGTTTATTTTTTTACATAGAAATTAGATTTTTTTCCCCTATATAAAAATCTGTATACATAGGATCAGAATCAGATCGGGGCAGGGTATGTATTTAATTACCCAGTAATGTCTTATCATTGGAACATTAATGGGTAAAGACAAAGTTTATTTTCACCAGAAAAAAAGCTAAGCCCCTAATGTATTTAAATCATTTTGAGTTAATAGGCAGCATTCACTGCAAAGTTTGTTTTTATCCTACCTTTTTTTCTTGAAACCATCAGAAATTTCTGTTTTACAGTAAGGATTGCAGTCTGTTCTAAGCAGGCCAGGACTTCCAAAGCATTATTTAAATGCCTCAGCTGAATACCAGCATTCTTTCATCCTGTTTCACACACTGAAGTACCAAAAGGGTAAATAACTTGCAGTATCATTTTTGACTGACTTGACTTTGAAAAAGGCACAATCTACACAAACAGCTGAGCAGTTGTTAGGTGCTTAACTGGATCTCTAAATGATCTCATATGCTAGTCTGCTAATGCTGATAATGATTATAAACACCTCAGTTCATCATATTAATGAGTTATAGCCAATAGAAAAGGACAAAATATATAACTTTTCCACAAACTTAGTTAAATGTCAAGGTTTTTAAAGGCCTAGTTAGCAAGTATATTAGATGAGATATGTCAGTTTCCCAATTTACGACTCTGACTTGTCTCTTGTGATTCCTTATAGCCTCTAGCCATTCTCCTCTTACCTGAGGCATTCTCTGGCAAAAACCTGATGCTTCCAGTCATTCTGCATTCTTGTGTTCCTTCAAAAATAATTGGACAGGCACCTCTCCATAAACAATCATCATTAGTCACACAAGGTACACAGATAAGAATACCATACAAATAAGTTTCAATAGAATGTCTTGAGCCAAATAATAATAATAATTTGGCCAGCATGCTAAAAATGTGATTGACAGGGAGTTAATGCACTTAACACTTTTCCAGCAGGCTGTTAAAATTAGTTCCTTGATGCTCAAAAAGTCCTGCTCCCAGAAAAGTGACACCGACATTGACCAGTGAGTTTGTTGCTGTTCAGTAACCTGCTCCATTTCCAGACTGTATGATTAAAGTCATTATGGGAACTGTCAGGAGGAGGGAAAAAAATGAAAACTGTCATAAGAAGCAACTGTTGGAAATCTTGGGATTTTTTTTTATAATGCTAAACTATTTTAAAATATTGTCTGTAATTTTAATATCACGATATCCAGCCACATAATAAGGATTCATATAATAAAAGAAATCCTTTGAGGTTATACATAAAATGGTATATGTGAGCATCTTTATTACATATAGAGTAGGAAGAAAATTAATCATGAATTTCCTTCTACATTAAAGGAGTGCATTAGCTTACAAAAAAAAAAGGATTCTTATTTTTAAATTTACTATCAGATTTAAATCCTCTAAATTAAATAAGTAAAATAGAGAGTGGGGGAAGGAAAAAAAAGGATTCATAATTGAAAGAATTTTTTTTTAAAAAAAAGCTTGTCTACAATGTAATGTTTTCTAACATCAATCCTACAGAGCCAATGAGGTGCATCATGTGAATGTGCTAAATTAGAAAGTTAAAAATATCCTAATTTCAACTTGCAACTTTTGTAAATTTATTTTAATATTTGATGCAACTATATAGGCATAATTTTACAGAATATTTTATGCTCTTAAATAGCCACTAAATTCTGGTTTTGCCAACCCACCAATTGCACTGTAAATTGTTGTTAGTTATATAGAGATTGCAATATATGTTGTGTGTTGCTCAGACATAAATTATATTATTTGTCTTGTATTGAAAATTGATTTAACAAATTCTCAAATACTTAAATTTTAAAGTGTTTCAAGATTAGGAGGCTTTACATTTCAGCATAAAGATCTGACCCTTTCCTTACTTACGTTTAAAATATGTTTATAGATCCAAGAGGGTGCTTAAGAAGATAGTGTCTCTTTAACAATAATACCAACACTATAATTATCTTATATTTATTTTTCTTTTCTCACCTGCTACGCCTAGGTTCTGACATTAAGAATATTGCTTTTGATATTTTCAGCATTAAAAACCACTTTATGCTTTGGTTCCATTTTACTCCCAGTCAGAAAGATCAGAAAAAGCTCAAGTCACACAGTGAGAAACTTTATCCACTGAATGAGACATTATCCATTCCACCAGACTACAAATCAAAGAGTATCTCTTAGGCTGCTTAAAAATTCATTTTAAAATCTGATCCTGATTGTACTTTTATGGTAATTTCATACCATCAATCATCCTTTTACCTTTAGTCTCTAGGTCCACTGCTTTCCCCATAGATCTCATTCTCTCTACCTCATTATAATTCTTTAGGTGAGAAAACAGGGTAAGAAACCTTAACAGAAAATGAGAGAAAGATGTAAATTTCTTGAGAAAAGTCAGGTTCACTAAGAAGCACAGCTAATGATATGTTCTGATCTAGGATTTTTTTTAAAATTAAAAGATGGAGTGAGATAGAATAGAGTGAAAAACACATTTGCCATGCAAATAGTGTGTTTGTAATCTGCATTCTAACTCAACAATATCATTTGTACAACCAAGCTGTCAAAATATCTTCTTAGATGGAGTTCCTTAAAAAAAAAAAGAATAAAATAAAGATTTTTGAGTCTCCACAGAACTTTTCCTAATTAAGTGCTGAACTTCCTAAAATTCTGCACTTTCCATTACAACAGAGGCTGACCCATCTTTGCTAATACCATAGATTATGAAAATTCCAGTAATTAGGAAATGGAACTAACTGAGGAGTGCTAGAAACATACTGGTCAAAACCCCTTTCTTATACCTGAAATTTAAGGCACAAAATTATGTAAAATGAACATAAAACCTTATTGGTATGTTCAGCAGTACTGGTGCCTTCATCAAGCTGATCACAGGAAGGGAAAGCTGCTCTGTGGTGTTCTACCAGTTCTTTGTGGCAGCTGCAATTCTTGGAAATCATCAAAATCTGGTCCACTTGTGGTGGCTTCTACAAGAGCCATACTTTCCCAGAAGTCACTATTATAGCTTCACTCCTTTCATTTGAATCCTGGCCATAATGAAAAGCCTTTTTTTACAGCATTGGGAGATATAAGAAATAATGAAACCACTATTCGAGACATCCAGGCTGGAAGAAAAACTATTGTTAATCACAAGGGAAAAGAAGGATTTTTTCCAGTACTGTGGGCTCGTCCATGTTACAGTTCCTAATGTCTTTAACAAAATGTAGCCATAAACCACTGAATTCTGGTAATAGCAATAATCCCTCCAAAATGGTTTGTTACCAGCAGTTAGTGACCAGTTTCTTAGTTAATGGCCTGAGGGGAAAGGCTTTAAAAAAGCTGTATGCACTGTTTCCTCTCAGGCAATTTAACTGGCTGCATTAAACTGTATTTTCATTGAGCTTCCTAACATTTGTACTCTGATAAAATTCTAGTCAGGGAAGGGAATGAGGCAGTGGTGGAGTATGTCATCACTCTACTTTGCAAGAGAAACATGGAAAAAAAAAGCTATCTAGTGTCTTCCTAATCTGAATAATGTTAGGACTTGGTTCTGATGGTAATAATAAATGTTAAAGTCTTCAAATATCATGTAAAATTAAGAGTAATTAGCAACTTTATCTGAAGAAAGATGAAAGAGTCTTCAGCTTTATGGTATGATACAATGCCCTTGAAACAGTCAGGGAATACAAGAAAAAACATTATGTGCTTTCATGCAAAATCAAAATGCTAATCTGAAATGCTCATTTATTTTCATAAACCGAGTAAAAATAGTGCCTTATTTGGAGGAGTATCACACTAGCATGATACTTGATAATATTAAAAAGTTAATAAAACATGAGTATAGGAGGGCACATAAAGCAATTAATATACAGTTTTCATTTGTATTTTACTGAGTTAATACATTGTTTCATAAAGTGTTTTCAACTGTGTCACTGATGTACTGACTTACACAAGTGGGAATTTTTTTTTAAATATACATGCTTTATCCATACTTTATAAAAAACATTTTCAGTAGATGAAAATATTGTACAGCACAGTGCTCCATTAAAAGGTAAAACAAGAATATTCCTTCACTATTTTAGTTGTGTAACATGCTGGAAGTCAGTCAAATCCATAAACAACCCTATGCTGATTCCTCTGCCTGCTCCACAACTCACTGGGCTTAAATGGCATCTCTTCATTTTCTGCTCACATGGGTAAAAAAACTCATTAATCAGAAAGTTTTTCCCAAGTATGGCAATAAAGTCAAAGGAATGATTGGCATTACACAGAACATTCTGTAACATACACACAGGAATATAGGCTCTCATTAGGCACAGCATATTAAAAAAAATCCAAAACAAAATACTGTATGTCTTTGCTTGCACTATATAGGATGCAGGAATGATAGGGAAAAGAACCTCGTGCAGGGAAGTGGGGGTGAATGGAGAGAATGTGAGGGTTCTGGAATTCCAGCAGGAATAGAAGGCATCAACTCTGGGCAACTCTGACAACCTGCCTTACTGCTTTGGGGAAGGGCTGTAGATGGCACAATCCCAAGGGAAGCTGCTTTTGTGCAGGACACTGACGTGAGGGTTTGTTGGGACAGAATTATTCCATTTGTGCACGGCCTGCGTGAGGCCCTTGAGCAGCTGGTGCCACTACCCAGCCACATCATAAGTGGTAAGACTTAGTGAAAATGGCTTTTTCATGAATCTTGCTTTTATTAAAGTGATATTGGAGCATTTTGTGCTGTCAGGTCCCAGTTCAAGTCTCTCTACCACCCACCACAGGGAGAATCCTATTCCCTGTAATTTGGGATCTACCACAGCTATTATATGGAGTAGACTAGTTTCACGAAACTATCGGTGGTTTAAAACAGCATTCTCGTGCTGAGGTGGGCTCATTTTAACTGTGTCATCTAACTCTAAAGTCAACTGCATTATGGAGAGTAGAATGAACTATACCACAGCCAAATATTTAGAAGTATACAGACACGGTGCTCGTTGGAAACGCACCAGTCATGCAGTTATATCACTCACAGAGTGTCTTAAGTAAATAAGTAGTGGTAATAAACAGCATTAAAAATTACTGAAGTGGAACTATTAGGTAACAACCCTGGAGTTTTAATATAGTTATGTGGAAATGAGAAAGGGACAAAGAAAATTAGCAAGAAGTGGAGAGAAGGGCTTATGATTTGAGAGCAGAGGTAAAGATTGTCTCAGGAAGGAAAAGCTGAATACATTTGGGAAAGGCCCTCATCCAGAAAGATACTTATTTTAAAAAATAGACTTTATGTCACATTTACAATTTACACTTACAAGATGAAATATTATTCTTTAATAACAAAATAGTAACTGCACATTTTTTTCCTGTGTGTGTTATATATAACAGGAGCTTGAAAACCTTTTGTTTTTTTGTGGTTTTCATGGCCTTCTTAATCCTCAAAATATCAGATGTTAATTCCAGTTTTGCTGGAGGACGTTTTTGCAGATGTACCTCCTGTACCTTAATTGAACTGATAAGAGAGAAGGGACTGAACATTTAATAATACATTCTTCCTTCAAAAAATTAATGAAACAAGAGTATGAAACATTAATGGAATTACTTCATATTAAACTATCCAGAGGAAGTGCTAAACATAAAGGGCCTCATCACTGGGGTGATGGTATAGGTTAAGTGCTCTGTTTGGATGGAAGGGGATTGGAGGAATCTGGGTTCCCCTGGACATTGTTTCATCTCTCGCCCCTACAAGGGGCTGAGCTGTTACATCCACTTGTCTGAGGCCAGGCAAGGTTTCAAAACATAAAACTGAAGACTAGTTCCTTTGAGCTGAGGGACACCTCAGTTCAAAAGCTGAGCAGAGGAAGGAAAAGAGAGTGGACTAAAAGCAAGAGAAAGATGAGAGAGAAGAAAGGGACTTTCTTGGCATCATAGCTGGCTTGGTGCTGTCTGATTTGAATATTTTGAAAGCAGAATTACTTTGATTTGGATTATCTCTGTTAAAAATAAAACAGTTGATGTTCATGTTGAATACAAAGACACCCAGAAGCTGGGGCATTTCTCTTTTGGCTGTAGAAATCTAAGAGCCATTGTAAAATCCTGATTCTGCTATAATTTTGAATGCAGCAATATTCATTTCACACTGAGCTGACAACTGAAGACATCTGATGCAGGAAAAGTTCCTACCTCTGAGAGCCTCCACAGAAAGAGTTGGACTGGCAATAGCAATTTGATTTCTGGATAATCTTCTTACACTGATGATGAAGCAACAGCTGATGACCAAAGCTGGAATTTGAAGAAATTGCAGCTGGTGGCTTTTGTGTTTAACAGTATCATGGCAATTTACAAATTGCCAGGTACAAAACTAAACATTTTAAGGTTACTTCTTCAGAGCGTTTTGTCATTAGGATGACTGTATTCCCTACCAGTTGTTTTGCAGGAAGTTGTTAGCTCAGGAAGACTGGCAGACAAGTGCCCTGCTGGTGCCAAAGCAGTGATTCTTTGCTTACTTGGTTTGTTCCTGTCATTCTCCAAAGAACTCTCAACTTGTTTCACTTCCCAATGTTTTATTTAAATCTCAGTGAGATAATGGAGCATGGCAAAAGACCTCCTATTTCATGGCTGAGCCTCCTTTCAAACCTGCAGGCTCAAACAGAATTGCATAGTGTTATGTGACCCTTCGCACTGCCTGTTCTGTCAAAGCTTTGGCCACATCCTACCCAAGTGGTCAGTGATGAAGAGATCTCTGCCATGATTTCTGCAGGATTAGCAATGATGTGAAAATACAGATCTTCCTTAAAAAAAAAAGAAAAAAGAAAAAAAGAAAGAAACAGAGAAACACACAACAAGTTGGTTTTGTTTAAAATCTTTTTCTACTTTGCTCCTCATGCTAATACATTTGTGACAAATATTATTTTCCCAGATGACATTTGTACAGTCGGTCTATAGGAAATGTCAGCCAGAGAAAAAAAATCCTGCATTAATCTGCATTCTGAAAGACTTCTCATTATTTCTCATCCAAACTAGGAGCTTACTAAATAACAAAATAGAATGCAAATAATTAAATAATGCAATTAAGCTCATATAGAGTTAGAGCTGTCCAGAAATAGCAGGGGAAAACTGCACACCATATTTATAGGTGTATATATGATTTATAAAAGAAAAAATGATGGGGTATATTGATTTTATGCACACTTTATATTCTTATCACTCAAATCATGTAGTAAAAAAAAAAAGGATCAATTAAGGTGATACTGTGCTATGGAACAACATACAGTGATGAGTCCAATGGAATCTGTCAGGGGTGATCTTTATGGATCCTTTCAAAACAAATTTCTGTATGGGAACTGCAGTGGGGACAAAAAGGAAAGTTCAAAAATATCTCCAATGTATGAGATTTTAAAAATTAATGAGGGTGACTTAATCTTTTAAGCAGATTAGATTACACCTCATGTTTACAAGAAATTAGTTCCCAAATTTTTGTTCTTAAAAGTGGGACAATGAGCAATCATTTCTTGATGACTTTCTTCATACTGGTGATGATTATAGCAGCCTCCAGTTACTCCTCTTTTATCAACTCTTTCTAGTTTATGTCAGCCTTTCTCTTATAGAAACTCTTCCCTGCCCTCAATTGTCTCGATGATTCTGCACAGATTCAAGGATGGTCCCTCAGGGGGAATGTCATGGAGAACAGGGAACTCTGTCCTAGTCCCCTAAAAAATGATGAATGCCCACTATGCCTGTCCAGTCCAGCCTTGTCTTAGGAATATAAAACTGTGCAGTTTCATAAATGGTCCAGAAACTGAAGCACAGTAAGAGACATTGCAGAGTCTCTGTGCAATTTTCTGTAGCAAGACAAATTACTGTAATTAAAGATATTTTTCTTCATCTATTATTTTAACAAGGAAGGTTCAGAAAGTTCCTGATACCAAAATCAAAAAGAGTCCTTGGGCAAGAAGAAACATTCTTTTGACTATCTTAAAAACAATGCAATTTAAACTTAGAGCAGAGAACAGAAGATAACCCAGTTCAAGAGGTTAAACTCATCCCCTTGGGGACAAGGAGGTATGTCACCTGGATGGCCACATAGAGGAAAGAGTCCTTATAGTCTGGAAACTAGAAAAAAAAGTAATTGCACAGCAGCTATTGACAGAACATAATAAGTAACTTTGTGTAAATAATTTCAAATAAATTAGAAAACATCTACGTGTGGACAAGTGGCATTTGTCTAAATATTAGAGGCCCTTTCTTAAGTCGAGTTTTGAAGTTCACCAGTTTTGGTGAACTGAAGTTTTGCAGTCATAAAACACCAAGAAATGAATCTGGGACAAAAGCCTTTCATATAGCTGAGAATTTAAAAACAATTAAGTTAATAAAATTAGTCAAATTTAAAATTCAGATGATTTTATATTTAATCCTGAGTCTATTGAACAAGTAAACATAAATGAAACTCAATACAATTGCAGAAATTAGTAAGAGAGAATATCTAAGGAAGGGGAAATCACCTCTTTCGTTAACATGCTACAGATGATGAGAAATAGCCTTAATTTTAAATAATTTGAAGGGTGTTTGATGCTACAATAGGGAGCAATCAAGTAATAAAACACAATTTTCTCTGCCTTCCAGAGGGTCTCTCTTGATCTTCAGTATCGTGCTCAAATTCACTAGTCAGATCTGACTATAGCACCCTATTTTCAACCAATCCCTTATATCATGTTGCTCTTCTGCCTCCTGAGAGTATTTTTATTCTATCCTAGTGTTAAGGACTTTAAAGAGAGCATTTGGGAAGTTGTATTAAATTATAATTTGTTTCTTCTTCATTTGCTATTTTGTTGACATGCCGAAAGAAAGTTGGAAATTACTCGCAGGTATTTATAAAGTGAATTATCTTTTTAGCATACAAATAGGCATCAGCAGCAATGAAAACCTCTCCCTTATGTACCAAATCATGAGCAACGCGCCCAGAACAATTTAGACATCTCAGGAAAGTGCTTCACAAGTCTCTGCTCTACAAAGACTGTGAGAGTCTGACATAGAGAGTGAACTCTGCTGAGAAGAGCAGCAAAAGTGCTGCTTGTAATCGTGAGGGCAACTTTGCTCCTCAAAACAAGTAAAGCAGAAGGCACTGAAGTTACTCACATGGAGTTGCAAAGGTCCAGGTGTGCGTGAGATGCACACCCCCAGTAGCTCCTCTGCTCCACAGCCATGGCAGCAATGTCAATAATGGACAGCCAGTCCTACGTGTCTGAGAATCCACAGAAGAGAATGCTCTGAAGAGTCTTGACAAGCAGTGCCCTGGGAGTTACTTTGCTTTCAAGAGGCTGACTGCATTCTTTGTGCTTTTGGCAGCATTACTAAAAGAAAAAAAAAAAAAAAAAAGAAAAAAAGGGCATTATTGGATCTGTTTTGTTTTCTATTGCTGAAAATTATTTCTGAAACCAAAAGAATACAGCTTTGCATCTGCTAGACAGGAACTACAATGCTAAAAAATCAAAAACTTATTTGGGCTGGTAAACTGAGTAAACACAGTATGGAAGTTAAAACATCTACAGAAACTATGCTTTTAGACATTAGATTTTTGAGAGAGGGCATGTCTTAGTGTAAAAGAAATTTAACACACTTTTCCATGAAGTATTTTTTTAATAAATTTTAAATTCTCTGTGCATATTTTGGGATAAATTCAAAATTTAACTCAAATTTGAAAAGCATAGCTATCTTGTTTCTGTGATACATCTCCCCCCTCCCTTTTTTTTTCTTTTTATCTGTTTCTCCTGTTGACAAAAAGTCAACAACTTTCAGTGTAGTATTTTTCTAGTGTCACAAATGTGACCTTGATCACCCCATCTTCTGTTAAGTCTACAGAACATTCTTGTCACAGCCAGCCATACTTTTCCAGAATAATACTAAACAGCTCAAGAATTTATTCAGTCTTCAGTTCTAACTATATCTTTTTTTGCTCCCTCTGATCAATCTGTCTTGAGTGCTGCTTTACCCTGGTGTATTGTTTTCTTTCCTGCCCATATTTCTGAACAAGTCTATTTAGATAGTCTGTTTCATCAATTTTAACATCAAACTGTATCATTACCTGTTTTGCCTTAAAAAAAATAAACTTTGTGGAATCCCATAACATCCTGACTTCAGAGCAGCTGTCTACCTAGTGAAATAAAGACATAACTTCATTATCATCTGTCAGCATCCCTGGTTAGCTAAACCCAGCTAGCACTGGAAACAATAGCCCAACAAAGAAGGGTGCAGCACGAGCTTTGAGAGGCAGGAGTGCACAGGATCCTTGGAAACACTGCACTTGGTTGTGCAAAGCCAGTACAGCCCTTGATCTGACCACAGGAAATAGGGAACTACTCTTTCCTGAGGGCCTTATTCAGTGTTCTAGACTGGAAAGTTCTTTCTTCCTGATTGTATTTAATTCACACATTGTCTCTGCTACTGCCGATCCCACCTACTGTTCTGGAACAAAAGCACGAGCTGTGAGTGTGGTCAAATACTTCATTAATAATTATTTTTATCCCAAAATAACACAGTGCAGTATCATAATTTTTTACTAAAATATTTTCTGCACTGTTTAAGTAACGTCACTTACTGATCCTCACATGAGGATAAATACACCTGCCAAATCAGACAGGAACAGCCTTCCTCTCTTTATAACATTTCTCTCACCTATACAAAGGCATGTGACGTCTCAGCGCAGAATTATGACACTATCTTCCCTGTCTGGATGTTTCCTTCTCACTCTTCTATCTACTGGTTTACACTGTGAAATAGTTCTGTGTAGTCTTTACCCCTTTTCAAAGCCAGACACAGTTCTATGCTTGAGTACTAAGCTTTTCTTTTCTTTTCTTTTCTTTTCTTTTCTTTTCTTTTCTTTTCTTTTCTTTTTCCCTTTTTTTTTAGTTGACTATTTGTTGCTGCATTTTAAAGTGCTATTCAAATCTGGAACACAATACACTGATGAGCTGCTAGACTTAATATGTGCATATAAAAACACATATATATTTATATATGCTAATCCATTTAGAACACCCCTTATTTAGGAAATGTATTATTAATTATGATCTCAATAACTGCAAAACAACTAAAAACCAATGCACTATGAATAATTCTGAAAGTAAAAATATTCTATTTCCTAAAAATATTTGTTATCTGGTATGAACTCTGAAACATCTGTTTTCCTGACTTTCCTTATTTGGAGAATAATTCTGAAAATCTCATTGATTTCATTTTTTTTCTATTTCCATCACAATAAGTGAAAGGAGGTCATAGGCCATGTTTTCAGCTTATGGAAAATGGCATGGCTAAGTGAGAGATCCATTATGCTAGCTGAGAATCTAGCCTCACATTTCTAAACATTACTCATTTACTATTTAAAATATATTTTTAATTTAAAGAGTATAAAGCAATGAAATTTGGAATATATACACAGGAAGGTGTGAAGCATACTGCCTGTAATTACAAAAATGAAGGTCTGATTAATACCTAACATTAGATTTTGCTAAGATAATTTATGTTCTTTCTAGACAAAAGAAACACAAACTATTTCTTATCTGCACTTTAGAATGGAGCCTAATACAATGCTGCATGGGAGTTATTTTTTGCAGTGCAATTTTTGCAAGAAAGGATGGAGGGAATTCACTGAAGAGGAGATGCTGACATACTGTGTTGAAGGCTGAAATAGCCAAGCTAAGAAGAAGCTGTGTGTAGGGTCCATCAAGTAGTGGTGAGGGGACGAATCACATGTAATACATTCAAAAAATTTCTTGGAAATTGGGAATAAATGAATCAAAGCAGACTGGAAATTTTAAACACAGAGAAGCATCCAAATATGCAGAGAAGAAAATCCCACTGAAGGTTGGACTGATTTCAGTGACATGAAATTTAAAACTACAGAACACAACCTACTTAGGGACTAAACATGGAGAATGTTTCTGCAAGATCAAGTTAAACTTCTGAGTAGGCTCAGTTTTCGGAATTACCATTAAGTAAATATCTAAAGCCTGGAGAAAGAAGTTGCAGTACATGGGAATGACAAGTTTTAGTGACAGCTCCAGAGCCATGAAGTCCAGGGCGTGTTATACAGGAGCACAAGTTCCTTCCACACGGAATAGGATTCTAACTGGAATCTTAGACTAAAAGGGTCGTATCAGTGTCACATTATTACACTTTTCTAAGTCACCTCCATCTTAGTTAATCTCATCCCTGGCAGGAAGAAACTGGCAATGTCTGCATTTGCTATCTTGTCCCATTTCCTCTGATGCTCTGGCAGTTAATACAACACCAAGACGTGGGATTTGTAGGACTTCCGTTGACTTTATCCCTGGCAAAGCAGGTCTGAAGAACTGGGCTGAGCAGCCACTGCTTTTCAGCTTCAAATCTGGCTACTGGGTTTGTTCTTCATCAGTGGCATAATTTTAAATTTTTAAATCTAATTCCCTTACCAGCCATAACTGATCATATTCTATAGCTGATAATGTACAATGGCATGAAGTTTTTTGCCACATGAAAATCTTATGAGGATTCTTAAACAAATTCTCTGTTCTCCTGTAAGTCTACCTGCTCTGCTGGAATTTCCATCTCAGAAAAAAATTCCTTCTTCCAGCATCAGTCACTCCTTTATCTCAGCTCTTGCAATGCTGTATGGAAAAGGTCAGCTCCAAGCAACACTACTGTGTGTCATTCTCTCGACCTAGTACTGGATCTCTCTTCTCATCTCTGCTGGATGCAGCAGTGCTGGTTTCTCTTTTTTCTGAAGTGGCTTAGGAGGAGCATGCTTCTCCATTTCAGAGTCTGCTGCTTTCCTCCCTTTTTATTTAGGAAAGAATAAAGCATAAACATCAGCATCTTCTTCTAACACAGCACCAATTCCCTGGCACACAAAGATGCAAATCAAAGCCACCGCTATTAATGTTTTTTTGCAACTGAGAGGATATGCTAAAAGGATACTTTGTGTTTCCCTCCCTCAAGAGCAATGCCAGGTAAAACTGTTACTCTCTTTAAATGGTGCCTGACTGAAGATCTTGTTAACACGTGGAACAGAAAAAGCAGTAAGAAGATAATTCCTTTGTCAGGATATTCCCACCTGGCAGTTCAAACCTATCCTACCAAAACTACCTGAGAATGGAAAGTCTGTTTACATGTCACATCTGCCCTGGACATCTCACCTACCCTTCAGAACTTCCAGGAACTGTACTTGGCAAGTCTGAGATCAGTCCACTGGATATCCAGTTGTATTTACCTGCATTTTCACTCTTCTTTTCTCACACAATACCCAGCTTAACAGTGTTTTTCCTCTGTTTTCTCTCCATAAGTTTATTCAACAGGTTTTTAATAACTTACCCTTTTCCACTAACATTAGTTATGCTTCTTCTTCACATTCTAATATCTTTAAACATTTCATCCTCCTCCACATTTCCTGATCTTCACTAACCATTCGTATTTCTTTGAACTACTTCTTTCCTGTCAGAAGTCTATCCTCCTTCTCCTTCTCTTTCAATCTTTTTCTCATCGTCAATTTTTATTTCAATCATTATCTTATTCTGAAAAGTCATTCTCAGTTTCACAGATATCCTTTTCCAAAGGATTTTTTAATTCTAAAAGTGATATCCTTGGTCTTCCTAATGGTAAGTCTCAGGTCAGCTCAAAACACTGATGAATGAACATCTGAAAATTTGTACAATTTTTTACAGTGGATCTTTTCAGGGTTTTAAGTCCCTTCTTGCTTAAAAACTTCCTTTATTGTATTTAACTGTATCACCATGGAGAGGCTTAGCATGAACTGACAAGAGTGGATGTAAAGGCTAATTATTAAGTGCTCCAGCAATGGTTTCATATCTTACACAGCCCTGTCCAAGATTATCTTACAAAAAGCAATCTGGGCATTTTCTCCCCACTAATACCTAGCAGCATCTGACCTGTATAATTAGAGAGCAATATAACCACTTTCAGTTTAACCACTTAACATTTCATTTACTAGCCATGAGTATCTATTTTTTTTAAGGTTAGATGAGTCACTTTTATAGTTGGCGTTTTTGTAATACAATAAAATTCTAGTCAAAGTAAGCACAGAACAAGGTGAAGACACTGTATCACAGAAGAAGGAGCCCTCTAGCTCAATGAATAATTCATTTGTGAACCATGGAGGCCATAAAAATCTGAGAACAATACATACATACAATCTGCACAACAAAGCTTGGGAGTGCTGAGTGGGGGTTACTCACTTGAGCCCAAAGACAGAGGTAACAGTTTGGTTCTGGCTGCCCTGCCGAAAGCTCCAGGACTATGTTAATGTAATAATAGCTGCCATCAGATCCCTTCAACCTCAGGTGCAAAGAAAATGCTGCAGCAGAAAAGCAGCTGTCAATTGTTTCTAAAACAACTGAAGAAAATAAGTAGAACATGTTGCTAATCCAAGCTGATGAGAGGAATGCAGAAAATTAGAAGACCTTTACTCCAAAAAGATTTTCAGTGGCTGGAGGCAACGAGTGTAGGAAATTTACTGTGGGCTATAATAATTGCTGTCTGCCCTGGGAAACGGCATCAAGGCCAGAGCAGTCATGGCTCCATGCAAGCACATCCTCTAATTATTGAAAAACCTGTGTAGAGTCTCAATGTTAATCAGTCTCTCAGAGACTTCAGCTTTATGTGGTTAGTGCAGATTTATGGCATTTTTCTTTTCTTGTTATTAAAACTGATATTTCACAAGGAAGAAACTATCTCCAGACAACTGTTAAAATGCAAAGTTTCAGTCATAAAAGAGAACTGCAGAATTATTCTGCGACTATTCCACAGAGAACCCAAACAAGAAGGGTAAGAAACAAAACATCAAAGACACACGGAAAAATGGAAAAAGATGAGACTTTAAAATATTAACTAAAGACGCAACAGTTGGCCTATAGATTCAAGAGGTTATAGTGTAATTAATTAAGTGCTTGTTACAATTAGGGAAATAAACAGCGCATATGCTAATGCAACATGCATAATACATAACGATAAAAAAGTAAAACAAATTGAGAGTTTTGCACAGTCACATTACCAGAGTAATTTGCATTATTGCATCAATGATGTACTTAAAAAACAAACACAGAACTTCAAAAATCTATTGCAAGGCCACAGTTGCTTCCTTTTACAAGTGCTGCAATAATAGTGTAATGTACAAATTCTGATTATTCCACTGAGATGATTTTATATTATATTTTGGTCCCTAATGCTGAAGCAACTTTGAAACATTATACACAGTGGTCTTGGACAAATAATATGTTTAATCAATATTTCAGATTTTCTACCAGCTGGGTCTGCAGATTTCTGGAAAATAAAGTGGAAAAAGTTGTGTGTCTCAAGATCTTTTCTCTTACTCTTACATATTACATCAATCCCTACTTTCCAGAAGTACCTGCCACTTCATAAACAGACGAACCCTGGGAGAGTTCACAGAGATGAAACCATAAAAATTGCGAACTCCTATGTCATTGACAGGATTTGAGAAGGGCTTTGGGGTGGGGAGGGCAATAGATGTGTTATTCACAGCTCATTTGGTTGTCATCATTCTGAAAAATATGAAATAATAGATCTGATTTGTCTACAGGTTTTAATTTGCTGGTGATGGCTCACTGTGCTCTTCAGTGGCCTTAAATTAGCATCAAAATAATCTTTCTGGAAAGACGTGCATAAATACTGCATAACAACTGACCGTAGATTGTACTTACAACCCAAAAGTGGCACATTTATTCTGTCTGGAAAAAGAATGTGCAAAATACCCAATTATCTTTATGGGAACAGGACGTTCAGAAGATGTAACTGGAATAAGCAGTGGGAATGCCTGAATCAGAGCACAGGACTGGAATCAAAAGAGGAGATGCAAACTGACACCTGACATCAACTCTTTATTCCACTTAAGATGCTAATACTTCAAAAGAAAATAAGGACTAAAATACCACGGCCATATGAGCAGGGATGATGCAGAATTATTTGAAGTACAAAAAATTGTACGAAAAGCAAGCAACATGTTCAAGAATTCTTTTATAAGCATAGGAAGCTCTTAGATATAAAGACATCCGGGACATGATTTTAGACTGACTTGCAGCTGTAACCTTAACTGTGGTCATATGATAACTTAAATCATGTTGTGCAATCAAAAGCGAATCACAGCTGCCAATTTTACTATCTGCTTTACTCTGAAGGTGCCATCAGTTAAAACAATGAAAATACATTAAAGCATTCGAGTTTTATCTTCTGTAAAAATTATTACCTAGTCCTACTCACCACCAGAATAAATATTTCTCATTTCAAAATTGAACTTAAACACCATCTAATCCTGGGAGGGAAAACATGCAGTGGGATCAGTATTTCATTCCCAGAATGACATTTGAAATATGTATCCCCATATGAAGTAACTCGGCTGTTACCAATGCAACAAATGCTGCAATAATTGTGGCAATAGCAAATAGAAATAACAGGAGCAGCGTGGAAAGCTGTGCACGCTGCTGTGTTTGTGAGCCAGGCTGTGCTGGCTTTGGCTGGGGCAGAGTTAATATTCTTCCCAGTGGCTGGTTTGGATCTGTACTTTGGATTTGTGCTGAACACAGGGTTGATAATGTGGAGATGTTTTCTACTGCGATGCTGGCGAGGGAGTGTGGGAAGGTGGCAGGAGACACAGCCAGGACAGGTGACCCCAGCTGACCAGACCATGTGACATCATGCTCAGTGTATAAACTGGGGGGGAAAATGAGGAAGTGGAGGATGTTTGGAGTGATGACGTTTGTCTTCCCAAGTCATCGTGATCCATGGTGGGTCCCTGCTGTCCTGGAGATGGCTGCACACCTGCCTGCCCATGGGAACCAGGAAATTAATTCTTTGTTTTGCTTTTTGTGTTAAACTGCCTTTATCTCAACCCAGGAGTTTTCCAGCTTTTACCCTTCCAATTCTCTCCCCAGTTGTGCTGGTGGGGGAGTGAGAAAGGGGCTACCTGGGGCTGGGTTAAACCATGACACAGGCAGAAGTAGTTAGATCAATGATTACTAATTACAAATTATAACTCAGCTGTCTACGAAGAATAAAACCACTCCGTAACACTCGATGTTTTGCCTTTAGCACTTTAGATCCACGTATTCTTACTGGTGTGCATTTCTGTTTCTCAGCATTAGCCACCACTTCCTGCCTTAGGAATAAGATCCACATCCAAAAAATCCGAAGGCTTCCTCACCCTTTTATAATAACACCATGATGAAATGCAACTGTATGCAAATTATATAAACTTAGACAGGGAAGTCTACATTTTCACACTTGTTTCTCTATCTGCATAATTGTATCTTTGCACTTTAATACTTACATGTTTACTTTACAGCACATTAATTTTAAAACATGAATAGCTGAGTTTTACTGGGTGAAATATGATGTGCCACCTTTATAAAACACAGTATTCTACAGCAATTACTGCAAACTGCAGTATTGCTCTTATTACTTAGAGTATCTTAAATCATTGCTACAGGCTCCTGTAGTATTGTTTTTTAAAGGAGGAGAAATGCTTGATTTGTATAGGCACACATAATTTTCAATCCCAAAACTTTTTTAACCCACAGGAAAATTAACAATAGTTAATCAATTTTACTTTCAAATGATATATACAATTATCAGGTATATTTATCCTCTCCTTCAACTTTATTCAAACATAAAAAAGTATAATACATCTATATATTCTACAATACATTATTATCAATTACTGAAAATACAGCTGACAGCTTAAAAGATAGAAACAGAAAGTAAATTTTTCTAAAGATTTGCTTCACTGCTTTTCTAACCTGCCAGTTATTGGCCTTATAATAATGAAAGATCATCTCATCTTTTAAAATAAGTACAAGATTTTTGGATGAGAAACTATTTAACCAAACAGAATCTTCTGAGTGGCAGATTTGATTGGAGCTTCTTCACTTGCAAATGAAACAGATACTCTGCAAAGACTGAAAAAGTTTAAATCAAATTGTTCCATTAAGCGATCAGTGACTGTATAAGAACAAATGAGTGATATTAATTTTATTTCATTATTTTATGAATTTTCCTTCATTTTATTTTATAAACCATCTACAATTTTATGTTGATATCCTACCTTTGCCACTTCTTTTACTAGACATTGTGAGTGATGTCATGCGGTGTCTTCATGTATGTAAGTGATCTGAGATGAATGTTCCTTGACTAAATCTTTCCTGGGAAGAACGAAATATGTAATTCTTACTTACCTTTGTCATGGATATAACTGTGCCATAAGCTGTACGACCTGATTTTCTGGGCATGCCTGTCAGTGTTCCTGTGTGTTGTGCTGCCCTGTTTGCCTACTCCCTATCTGTATGGATACAGAATTATGTCCCTCTTCAAAAGACACCGTAAAAATATTGAGAATAATATAATAAGATAAACACAGAAAAAACCACAGGTCTGCTCTTTTAGGAAGAAGGTCCATTTTTCTATGAGTTCTAGAAAAAAAAAGTATTTAGCTGTTAATGAGGGAAAGAAACACTAATACTTGAAGGAAAACGTGAGGCACAAGGAAGGAGAATCACCAGCTCTTCAGAAACAAGCCACACAACTGCCTGTATCTCACACCTTTTTTTTCAGCTCTTTATATTGTTAAAATTAAGGTAGGATTTCTACAATGCCTCTATTTCACGCACTTCAGTCACCACATTTCTCTGCTATGATGCTTTAAGAACCTTTGCCAATTAATTTGCAACTGAGAAAAGAAAGAAATTCCTGACGGCTCCAGGGGAGTCGTCTTTGTAAAGAGTCTTTCCTGGTTGGACAGCAGGGACCCAGCTCTCAGGGGAGAGTGCAGGACAGGGAAACTGCTCGCTAAGGCTGAGTACAGAGGCCAAAAGGCAGTGCCTGAACTCTGCTCAGGTTGAAGAGGGCAAGGATTCACTATGAGGCTTTGGGGAATATTCAGAGGAAAAGTTCACAGGGTGGACAAGAAGGCAGCTATCAATTACAAAATTAGATGATTATAAGATTACAATGTAGGTGATTATAAAGCTATATTATGCAAGATTCTTAACCCTGACTTTGTTTAAATTGCTATGGCAGAGAAGGCTGGTTCTGCAAAGCAGAAGCATCTCAGCTGAATCCTCCATACTGAGTTCTGGGGACTAGAAATTCCTCTCAACAAATCCAGCACAAAAGACAGATGGGTGCTGACATTACAGTGTATCATCCAGGAGGAGTTAATGTTGAATTTCATTATGGACATTAGCTTCCAATATTTTTTGCAGTAAACTCAAATTATTATCTTTAATAATGCCATAATCCATCTCCCAGCTGGGCCATGTTACTAAACTACAATTTCAGTTCAGCTTGTTCCCATTACTTAGCTCAAACTGTTTAAATAACATTGTTCAAAGAAATTATTAATCACCCTGTAAGAGCATCTATCTGGCAACACTTAAGACAAAGCTGAAGACTGATGTTGTTATGACATAAAGGTAATGGGTTCTTATAGAATCATCGAATCACAGAATGTTAAGGGTTGGAACGGACCTTAAAGATCATCTAGCTCCATCCCATTGCCCTGTGCAAGGACACCTCCCACCAGACCAGGTTGCTCAAGGCTTTATCCAACCTGACCTTGAGCACTTCTAGAGATGGGGCTTCCACAACTTCTCTGGGCAGCCTGTGCCGGTGCTTCACCACCCTCACAGTAAAGAATTTCTTCCAAACATCTAATCTAAACCTACCCTCTTTCAGTCTGAGGCCATTCTCTGTTCTGCTATCACTACAGTCTCAATGTTCCCAATGAACAGTCCCTCTGGCTTCCCTGTAGACCCCTTTCAGATACTGGAAGGGTGCAAGGAGATCTCCACACAACGTTCTCTTCTCCAGGCCAAACAGCCACAACTTTCTCAGCCTGTCTTTACAGGGGAGGCGCTCCAGTCCCCTTATCAATGTCATGGGCTCCTCTGGACTTGCTCTAACACTTCCATGTCCTTCCTATGCTGGAGACCCCAGAACTGTACACTGTACCCCAGGTTATGATGGTTTTGAATTAATGGTCAAGTCCCAAGAAAAGCTGCCCTTAGCATCATCCTCTCTGGAGCTGAGTGAAAGATTTAAAATTCAGAGCACCTGTAAATTTGTGGAAAATGGTGATCAGGATAGAGCAAGATAGACAATATGCCTGAGTTCTCGGCATCTGAGGAAACTGTGGTGTAAAAATGAGACACAGATGTGTGCTACAATTACAATAGTGTGAACTTTGTCCATGGAAGAATTCCAAGAACATCTATTTTCAATAAACATGCTCTCCCAAAGCCTAATTCATGAGAAACTGTCTGACACAAACTTCTGTTTCACATTTAGGGGAGAATGTGACTCAACAGTTTGGGCCTTGTGGCCACCACAAGAAAAAGGCATTTACGTCAAAGCCTACTGCAACTGCATGCAGATCCAAGTTCAGCTTTTAGTGTAATGATAATGCCTTCTTCAGAATTTATGGCCCTAAACCCTCATTTCTGGCTGCAGTCTTTAGCTTCACCCTCCAAAAGATTATACTTTGACCAGATAAGCAAGCAAAATAAGGGTAAGGCTAGGCTGGACCGGCATTAGCTTGAGTTACAATTAGACATCCCTGCAGACTGAGGGACAATAAGTGTCACCTTCATCTGTGAACATTTTGTTTTGAGGCAGATCCGTAAAGAATGAGTGAAGCTATTCCAGTGGCTTTTGCTGGGACACTCCTGCTTCCCTGGTCTGGACATCTTGCAGGCAGCTAAAAATCTTCCTCTTCTTTGCATGGTATTGAAGAAAATCAAGCAAATGTTTCTGATTCCAGTAAAGTATCACTCCAACCGCAGCACTTCACTGAATTCTCTCACTTTATCAGTTCAGTTATTTTTGTATTATCTGGTAATCTAGATACAGTTATTGTAGATTCTTCAGCCTGTGTTAGATATTCTCTGTACTCCCCAGAGTTTTGTATCCTGTTTTATACTTCTTCTCTTGTTTTTATCAGTTGTCACCTATTGTGCCTCAGTATTTTACTCTCGGGTACTTCAATTATATATGAATGTGATGTGCTTCACAGCAGCTACTTTCCATTTGCCATCTAAATATCTTTGTAGATGAATGTAGTAACCTACATTTAACTTCACAGGCAGTTGTGCAAATCTACTGTATTTCAGCTTTTGGGTTTTGGTGTGGCCATTTTGTCTGCTTGCTTTTATCTGATAATTGATTTCTAGATTTTTCTTTTTTTCCTCTACTTTCCAAATCAAAAATAAAATGGGAAAAGAGAAAAGACCAGCTGGCTAGGAAAGTCCCAGAGCCTATTCTTAAACCTGAAGGGAAAGAGGCTATCTTGGAACATTAGAGGGCTGATCTCTATGATTTAATCATATTGGCTCCCTTTGTGGTGCTCATTTACTTAAGTTTGGCAATTTTTTAAGAAAAGTGCTATTACAAGACAAAGCAGCTTGTCTGGCTTTGATTTCTTAGCAGAAGCAGTAGTTATTTGCCAAGCATTGGTAATGCCTCACCAGACTGATTTCAGAAGTGCTTTCATCCCACAATTAAGCACGAACTGTTTTCCCTGTACTTCTATAAATAAGAGAGTGGCAAGATCCCTTTTCTAGTATTGCCTACAGAGATAAAAGCCAAGTAAAGAAGGTGGCAGGCATATGAGGTGGCATTAACATTTATAGGAATATCCTTTGACTTATTTTCAGAAAATATCTGCAATATCTGAGACACAAATATTTGTTTGATATTTTTGTAATTTTTTTATGTTAATATAAACACGCTGAAGGAAAATCAAGTATACTTCACATCTTGCTTCCCTATGCTAATTGTACATTATCATAGGAAAGTGACATAGAATTTAGTATCAAGTTCTTATAACTTTGAGGTTGGGCTCTAAGTCTTATATGAAATAAGAATCAGTGCACTACATTATCAAAACAATTTTCTTTTTATCAGTTTGTTGGGTTTTTTTTTTCTCAGGTACTTGTCAGGTATCTTTGCCTCAGTCTACAATATTCAGAAAATGTTCTGGATAGAAAACATGCTGAAGAAAAATGACCTGCCCACAAAGCTTATGGCTGTCCACAAATGTCCTAAGGGTGTTCTCAGTTCTTAAAGTTACTTCACGGAGAAGATAATGATCTTCTCAAACTCATGGAAAGTATGGGGCTTTTCTGGAAAATTGAATTTTTAGACTAATTCAGCAGTTTCTTAAGCAGTCATCTTGCTGCTTGAATCTAAAAATACATTTAATATAATATAGCAGTATTCAGAAAAACATATAAAACAATAAGCATATATTCTTGCAGGAAAAAAAATCCCAGTGCTAGAAGAACAGAAAATAGCTGCATTTGACACAAATAATTCAAAAGAGAAACCTTCAATATATAGCAATAATACACCATATTTGTTTTTATTTTTGCTTTTCTGAATCCCATGAGCACCTAACATACCTTTTAGACTATGTTGAAATAATTTTAAATGTAAATAATTTGGTGGGACTTTTTAAATCAATTGTTAACCCATGATTTGAGTGGCAGTCTCACTAATCAGGAAAACAGCATGAACAAGTGGTAAGTAAATACAAATCAAAACACATCAAGAAATAAATGTCTAAAAAAAACCTCCAGCAATGCACCAGGGAATTCTCTGACTTCAAATCTGTGCAAATACAGATTGAACTTAAGATGTGTTGTTATTGGTTAAACAATTTTTAATGAAATATAAAGACCTATGTGCTCTTAAATGGATAATTTATGTGCAATGTTATTGTCTCCTAAGGTTTAATTAAATGTTTGCCTTGTGGCTAATCAGCTACAATTAATAAATGAAGCCTATATTCACGTAACTGATAGGGAATGTTAAAACAGCCTCCATTGTAATTTCAGTATCACTTTTGTGTCTGGTCGATAAGAGCAATCTATCTAAGATATGAGAAACTTCCACAAAATAATTTGGTAGGGACACTATGACAAAATTCTGGTAGTTTAATGCACAGGTTTATCACAATGCATCATTTCAAGTTCAGTTTGGAGGTAAGTACCCAGCAGTACTGGATGTGGAAGTGTATGCTTACAAAGTACTTTTCACCCCCAAAGTTTCCAAAGTTCAATTTAAACACCTACTCTACCCAAAAAAGGAGCAACATTTCTTAGCCTTATGGATAGAAAAGAGTTTACATAGTGGAGCTTAAACATCCATTAAGCACCAGACCTACTGAAACCAAAGGATTTGAACTATCTCTGGCATGACACAGCTAAATGTTGTCTTAGACTATGTAAGATCAACACATTATTTTCCTAGACATGACCTTTCCATGCCTTTTCATTCCTGCTACTTTAAGTTATAAATCTCTATAGGTAAGCCTTTAAAATGTAGGTGAGCCTCTGCTGGGTAGTCTGCCACCTGAACACATCCTGTAAATCCTGGGCTAACAGAGAACAGGCCAAAGGCAATGCTGGCTGTCACTGACAGTGTTCCAGAAGTCATCTAGAAAGAGAATTTTAGATCTGCTGACCTCAAAAGACATCTGTTCTCTGTAGTTAGCATATTGTTATTTGTTATTTATCATTTACGCTGTACTTGTGCACAAACGTCTCAGGGCTGGTCTCCATCACAAAATGGGATCTGTCAATAATTGCTGTTGCCTGTCTGTATCAGTGTTTTAGATGAGATGCAATCAATGCATGTGACCAGAACTAGAGAACGATAATGAAAGAAGAGTTTAATAGCAATCAAGAACAAACAGTCTTCAGGGACAGAGTGCAAAACTTTGGAGTTTCGACTTACTGGGGAAAAAAATAATTTGTCTGCCAGCTGAATATGAGCATCTCTTGCTGAGAGACTTTCTTATTATTTCAAATCATTTTTTTCACCAATTTAAGCATAATTTATCATACAAGGAACAGAACTGTACAGGATAATTCTACTGTCATCGCTTAAGTCATTCATTTTGATTGCACCTCCTAAGATTTAGTTAGATTCTCATTCAGCCACAAGTCATAACACGTACAGAATCATGAAATTCACTCAGAGGAGTGTGAAAGGCTGTAAATACTGCTGTCTTCCATTAGGATAAAGAAAGGCATAATTAATTGCAGTACAGTAAGAATATTGGCTGCATATTTTGTCTCAGGAAATGAAAACTTATTTAAGAATAACTTATTTCTCTTGGGGTTGTAAAGACATCTTTATCTGTACATCACTGTTCTTTTACCCAGGCTTCCATTTATTACAGAATGAAGACTAGACAAATTAATGGATTAGAACTATTTAGCTCAGCTCTCCATGAAACAGCTTGTCCCAACATACACCAGAATAAACAGATAATCACACACTGAATACTGAAGACACAGTAAAGTTTTCTAAATGTGATTATAGTGTCTGTTTATATCAGTTACTATCAGTTCTACACATAAAATATTTTTTTAAATGCTCCATAGGATAAACAGTCATAACCTAATTCTGATTACAATTTCCCACTCAATCATGAAGGAGACCTTCAAACTCACTTGCCTGAGGCACTGAGAAGCTCCAGGTCTTTGACGCTCATGAAAGAAAGATAACAATCACTCTTCAGGGGAGAGAGATTTTATTATACATACCCCGTGGGTTTTTTTTACCCTTTATCAAACTGCACCTTTGTGGGCCTTTAATTTCTTAATGGGTTGTTTATCCTTTCCCCCATAATTCATGATGATAAGCTAGATGTCACAGAGATATTGTTATGGTGATGAAAAAGTTGTACTGATGAGCTGAGTCAGTGATGCAGTTTGATTAACTTTTTATATAAATCTTTCTAGACAGCTTTCAAAAGAAGGCCAAACAAGTTGGCAAATGTTTCAGTAGGTGAAAATCCATCTGATGCAGACCTATAAAAATATCTGAAATAAGTAAACAGAACCAGGAGGAGATATTGATGGGATAAATTTCAGTTTATCATAACATATGAAGTGCATGCTGAGCCATTTTTGTTTGTAGTGCATGTACAATATGGGGCCTACAATGGCATGATAGAAAGACTTAAGAGCATGACTTTTGGAAAGCAGTATTGCAATTCCAGCATTCATGACTAAGTTTATTAGGTGCTTTCAGGCAAATGCCAAGAAAACCTTTGTACACTGATTGTTGCTTGGTAGCATGCTCAGTGTTGTCCCCCTCTAGTTCCCTGGTTTTGTATTTTTAACAAGTTGGCCTTTCCTCCTTTTTTTTTTTCTTCATACTTTTCTCCACAATACTCTAGTTTTCACCAAGCCTCTCCCTCTTTCCCCCCTTCTAAAGCAAAGGACTGGGGATATTTCAAGTTTGGAGGGTTTTTTTTGTGTAATGAACAGGTTGATAAGTAATAGGAAAATCAAAACTACCAGGGACCAAAGATGGAAAGGTAGGCAGGAATCAAAACACTTGTTTTTTTAATGACCAGTATTCAAGAGTAGTGAATCAGTATTCGGGAGTATCCAGATATATTCTGGTAAGTTTTGGGCATTGCCATGTTTAAGCACAGTAATTCCTTTTCCATGTAACCATTAACGGTGCACAAATATATTTCTTAAGGGTACCAGCTACTCATAATGATCAATACATTTCACTTTTTGCCTCTCTAGATTACATTTTTGAATATGCCAACATCTGAAATCAATTTTTTTTCAAACAAATTAATTCTTCACACAGTTTTTGCAAAGGGTATCTGCTATAAAATATTATTCTTCCTTGGACATTATCATTGCTTAAGGAATTGGGAGAAAACCTACTCTAATGACAGGAACAAAAAAATGCTAGCAACTGAATCATTTTTCCATGGACAGACATCCTTTCCCTTCAGGACTTGCAGGCCAAACATTTCTAGGCAAATTAAACTGGTGCTAGAACACAGCATTGTAATAGGAGCTGGTTTCATCCTTAACCACAGAAAGGCTACTGCCTCTTCATATTACTATGGAGATGTAGACTGCCTTTGATTCTCTGGTAAAGAGTGCTCTCTCTAACTTACATATTGTTTGGCATGCAGGATCCTTTGAACACATCTCCATAAAAAAAAAAATTCTTACTTTGCTTCCAAGTCAAATGAATTATATATGTTTAACACAGGAGATGTAGCCACGGCGTAAATGTCTGCTTGTGAAGTACTTCATTCCAGAATATTAAGAGTAATTTTAAATCTGCTGGTTTATCTTTTTGGTTTTTACAAGTTTTCTTTCTAAGTTTATCTACAGGAATAATTACAATGTACAAATAATTGTATCATTGAAGTGTTTAATCCAAAAAGCCAAATGATAATAAGTCAAATGCTGTACTGAAGTCTAATTAAATTACATCAATAACTGAAACCTGCAGCCTCATTAAGAAAGCAAAGTCTGCTTGCCAGGCTCTATTTTTCTGCCAGGATTTATCGATTTTTTAGCAGAAGCTCACAGTAATTGGAAATACCTTTCTTCTTTTAAATTATTCGTTAACTGAGTTAACAATATTGTCCATCCTGTATTTTGCCTCATCAATGTCACATTGGTAAACTATTATTATCCCATTTATTCTTTTAAGGTATTAGAACAATACTAGCTTCATCCTCCTTAAAAAAGTCTTAGTGTTCCAAGAACTTTTGAATATGAACATTGATGGACATGTTCATTCCAAAAGCTTTAATGGCAGTTTTCTTTCAGCAACTGAGCCATTCTCCCTCATAATTTGAATAGAAAACAACTCTTCAGTACTAACAACATAATTACATCAGCTGCCATCTTCCCAAATGCACAGATACGCATTTCTGTAAACATCTTTAACATTTGGAGTTTGTCACTGATTAAGGTTAAAGCTCTCATCTTCATCTCTTAATAGAGTCTTCTCGCTATTCAGATCATTTTCTGTATTCTGTACTTGCAAAAACCCCTCCAATTTCCTCATTTTAATTCTGTTGACCATATATACATTTCCCTCATAACCTTTTACTTGCCACAGTAATTTTCTACAATTCCTGCCTTTCAGTGTACAGGAATGACACCACATTCTTTCTTCAGTTTCGCACATGTTTGCCTTGTAAACCACCCTGGATTTTCAGCAACCATATTCCTTAGTTGTGGCATTATGGCTGAGTGGGTATCTGCGCTACCATCCTGACTTCCAATTACTTCCAAATTACTTTACATCCTTACTTCGAAACCACTTGCAATTACTATTCTCCCACTTCAGATTAAATTTCTTCTCCTGACAGACTTACCTTATAATAGTATTCACCTTTATAAAATTAGCCCTTTCAAAGGTTTAAGTATATGTATTGTTGGCTTGGACTTAATTCTGTTTGCACATAACAAATGTGGTCAAATCATTATCAGTTATACCTAAGCTATGGCTAATTTTTAGTTCTGTGATCAATTCCTTTTCATCTGACAAGCTGAGGTCTAATATAGAATTCCTCTGTGTTGGATGCAACATTTTTTGAGTTAGGAAATTGACATTTTAAATATTTTGAAAATCCAAGTACATTTTTTAACACTGGTGGCATGAGACCTTCAGTGTATGTCACTCAGATTGAAATTCACTCAGTACAGCTGTGCTTTCCCTATGTGTTGTAGGTGGGTAAAGCATAGGTCATGCTGTTCTCTAGTGTGATTTGATATCAGCTAAGTACCCTGTCAGCTTCTGACTTATCCACTAGAACACTGACCCATAAACATTCAAGATCCTTTGTTTCCGATTGCCATCAACTCAGAAACAGGTAATGCCATTTTTGAAGTGCTTTCTGTCCACTTGATCCTTCCAAAATAGATTATAGCAATTGATTCTGACATTCCTGTTTTCCAAACAGTTGTAGCAATAAAAACTAGGTCAAATCTGTGCTAAAAAAATTATCTCCTGCTGGTGTCAAATTTCCAACACAAAAAGAGAAGTCACTGAAAAATCTCTGTTCTTTATATTCTGTAACATCCCAGTTGGGTTTCTCTTACAGTTTTCATTTGCACTTAGCAAAAGCTCATTGATTCCTTCTCAATATTTCTATTTCTGACCAGCCCCCAGACACCATAGCAGGCCAGCCCCTTAGAACAGCTCCTTTTTGACAGTAAATTAAGCAGCAGGCTCTCATCAACAGAAAGTCAGGACATTTTCCACAAACCAAATGCCTTCATGTTATGCCACTTAGTCAGAGATTCAGGCTACTATTTTTTCTACTTGCTCTTTCCCCTTACTCAGAAGTCCTGAAGAATGTCAGACAGGAGCAGAGGTCCTGGAAGGACAAAGGGCAACAAAGATGGTTAAGGGACTGGAGCATGTGTCTTACAAGTAAAGGCTGAGGGAGCTGGGCCTGTTCAGTCTTGAGAGGAGATGATTGAGAGGGGACCTCATGAAGGTCTGTCAGTATCTGCGGGAGGGATGCCAAGAGGATGGAGCCAGGCTCTGCTCACTGGTGCCAAGCAGTAGGACAAGAGGAATGGGCAGAAACTGATGCACAGGAAGTTTCACCTGAACATGAGGAAGAACTTCTTTACTACACAGTGACCACACACTGGAACAGACTGTCCAGAGAGATTGTGGCCTCCCTCACTGAGATAATCATGGACCATCTGGACACAATCCTGTGCCATGTGCTCTGGGACGACCCTGCTTAAGCAGGGAGGTTGGACCAGATGACCCACTGTGATCCCTTCCAACCCTAACCATTCTATGATTCTGTGAAAGAAGAAAGCCTGCTCGCTGCAGGTGTTCATTTATCATCCGAGAAATTGCCCACACTTCCTTATGTATCCATGTGATCCTGGCTCTTTGCTTGCCAGCTTCAGAAACTCGCTCAGCTTTGAGGGATGCTCCCGTTTGAGGCAGCTCGTTCAGAGCTCACCCGAGCTCCTGAAAAGCACACCAACACCTCGGGCCGTGCCCATATCTCACAGCCCCCGTGTTTTCCAGGGTCTAACCCGGCGTCAGCAGCTCCCCGAGCCCGCCGGGAAGGGCTGGGATGCTCCCTGCCGGCTCCCGGGAGCCCGGCCCTCAGCGCCGCCCGGCCGCAGCGCCGCCCGCCCCCGTCGCCATGGCGAGGCCGCGGCGTCCCGTGAAGGGCCGGGCCGGCGGAGAGCTCGTCCAGCGGCCGCGCCATGAGCCCAGGTCTGTTCCCCGGGGAGCTCCGGCTGATGGGGTTATATTTTATTGGTACCGGAGCCAAGGGTCAGGGTGTGTAGCGGGACAGGTGAAGGCACAAGCTCAAGTGTCCCTGGGCCGTGGTTGGTGACAGCCAGGCAGCAGCGGAGGGCGGCTGTATTCCCAGAGCCGCAGGGACGGAGGGCATTCAGGATACGGGTCAGGCTGGGGCCGTGACCTCGTCCGGGTTACTTGGAACAAAGAGCATCTATCACGCTGGCTGTAGATTTCAAAAATTTATTGCTCGTTTTTATTTTTTTAATCAATTTACTCTATTACTTTCAGTGTAACAAAGCAGCATGCCAGTAAGTCTGTCCTATCACGTTCTGGTGTCCTTTTACAAAGTGCCAAGTAGCAGCAGATATGCCCATAAAGACAGCTGTATGTCGAGGCCATCCCTGCTTCCTCACCGCCTTCCCTCCCTGGGAAGTTCTCAGCCTCCAGTTAATACCTCAGAAAATGCTGGGAAGAGCTAAGAGGCAGCCAACAGGTTTCCCAAAAGTTACTGGGAAAGGCACCATTGCAATCAGCTGGTGTTTTTACCTTTGGCTTCAGTGCACATTGGAGCAATTCCAGGCCGTGGGGAGATTCCCTCCATCATGGAATTAAATCGAGCACTTCTTGAGAAACGAACTGCACCTCTTCATCTGTTACTGAATTCTGTGGGTGTTTAAGTAAATGAGACGTGGCTTGGACTTTATAATAAAGGAGCAAGATGTAAAGTGGTCTTTAAATGACCAGCAACAAAATTTCCATGGCTGAAATAGCGTGGGTTTCAGAAGGATGTGTTGCTGGTGCTTTCTGTCGTGTGTCTGTGGCTGCAATTTACCTGTAAGAATCACAGTTACCTTGGAAATGAGGGATATACACCCTCCACTTTACTCTGAAAGCAGCCTTCCACGTCTAAAGTAAAAGTTCAGGTGGCATTATTATGAAGAAGTTTGGGTGGTTTTTTTCTCTCCCAAGCTTTGAGTATGAAATAGGAGCCAGGGCAGTATTTTAGTCCCTGTGAGGCAGGAATGTACTAAGAAAAATATCTGTGTATGTGCCTCATGTGAGACCTGTGTGCATGACAGCCTCTTTTCCCATAGTCTCGATTTCTGTGGATTGGGAACGTGGAGCATGTGAGCCAGCAAGGACTTGTCGTGCGCTCCAGCCAGGTGCCACGTGGCAGTCCCCAAATTACAGCTCCCCACCAATAGCTTTCCATGGCTGCAGTGGCTCTATGGGGGTCTTCTTTCAGGTGCTTCCCCTCCCTTTTCTTCTCCATAGCTGCAGTCAGCCCCCCTGCCTTGCCAAATTCATCAGCTGCCAGTAAGGCATGGCTGTTTTCATTTTCCCACTTAATATCTCAAAACAAAGAAGCTTGTAGAAAGCTTTGCATCTTCTCTGGGTTTCAATATTGTTGTTCTAAAGTTTAATTACTATTTGTCACTGAATAGCATCTTCCTAAAAAGGGACTTTCCTTTCAATATAGTTTTCGTATACAAACCTGTCATTCTCTGTGAGAAGTGTAATCTTTTACAATGATGGATTACCCATATTTTTTTATTCTATTGATTTTTCATTTTCCTGGACACACTTCTGTTAAATGTTGCTGCCTCTAAGTGTAGATCAGTTTATTTATAAATAATGTCTTTTTTCTTTCTGTAAAAAATGTTATCAGTAGTACGAGGCCCCAAAAGAATGACTTAGGAGAAATATCCTATCCTGTCATCTTTTCAAACTATAATTCTCCTTATTGTTCAGTTCTAAGGAACACAGTTTAAAAAATTACTTCACTATAACCACAGCAAAATACTGCATCAATGAAATGGCTTTTGATCCCAGAAAGGCTAATATGTAAAATATCTGCTAGTGTGATGCTAATCATTTAGTAACAAATTGATTCATATCTAATACTTATTTCCCAAAAAATAAATTTCCTTTCACTAAATGTAGCAAATAGTTAAATTCTTTTTCCCCCTCTTATTATATTCTGTTTTTCCATCCCTATTAAAAGTTTATGCCTTCAGGCCTACCAGCAGGGCATGCAATACCTACATTAAACCAAATTTAAAAGTAAGGGTGCTCCTGCTGCTAACGTCCTCAGATCACAGACATGCAAAATGAAGGAACTGGCAGCTGAAACTTTAATGGTAGGAAGTGTAGACTGAATACTTGGGGAAAAAACACAGTAGCTCTATATGACAAAAAAGTCCTATTAGCGTTTATGTACTTCAAAATGACAAGCTAGATGATGCTACATAACTGTGGGGCTTTTGGCTTTTGTTTTAAGTAAAACCCTGTGTTGTAAGTATAGCATTACTTAAATTTTTTCCTTCAAAAGATTGTTTCTATTGTGATTACGTAGGATTTTGAGCATTAACACAATGCCTGTCGTTGCTTTGCACACTGTATATTTCATCATTTGTCCACATTGTGTATTAATTTAAAATATTATCAATACTTGAACCTGGATAGCTGAAGGACACACAGGGAATCCTGTGCAAGTATGGTTCCCGAATCAGCTGTCTCTATGGAAATCAAAAGCACCTCAGTGAAAGAGAGAAAACCATGGAAAGTTAAATAATGACCATTCCTTTGTGTTATGTCCTACTGAAGTGGTGCTGCGGTTTGCGTGGAACTGGAGTTGGGTTTTCATGCACTGGAAATAACAGAGAGTGGGCTGGGAAGCAGCACAAGAAGGAAAAGAAACCGCATTGCTGTGAAGGGGTTGTTTCAAGTAATGTTGGTTTTGTTTGTTTGTTTTAGTTAAAATGAATGTGCTGCCTCAAGCGGTCCTCCAAAGCCCAGGGGAACATCCCAAGTTCATAGAGCAGGCTCTTTGCCCCCCATTAGACTTTGCAAGGTAGGTACCTCCTCTCTTTCAAAGCATCATTTTTGCTGTGAACAGCTTCAATCAGCTGTGCCAATGTGACAAATTATATTTGCTCTTTTGCAATATTTAAAACTACAAAAATCAGAGGCAAGGAAATTCTCTCTTAGGAAAGTTCTACAATTAAAAGGGAGAAAAAAAGAAGGCGTCCATTAGATTAAAATGGATTTCTCTTTACTAACTGAGTGATTTAAAATTAAATAGGAGCCAACTTACAAGTGAAGTGGACTCTTTTTATACACTTTATGAAGTACAGCGAGTCATTATGGAAACACTGGAGAAATAAGGATAAAACAGCTTAGAAAAAGCAAGTGACAACTTCTGGAAGAAAAGAAACAGTGTCTTTTAGCAAGTGCCGTCCTCACCTCAATTCTGTATAAAGAATTCCAAGTCACAGTCTCTTTTCTTCACATTGATTAATTAATTAATTTTAATGTTTTTAATTCTCATTGCATATAGGAAGCCATAATGATTTTCTTGAGTTGATGGAATTTCCTAGTGTATTTTTTCCTAAGTATCACCTGCCTATCTTTTCTGTATTATTACTACATTAACAACATTGATAATAACAGCCAGGATGAGATGAGTGTTATTCTTAGTAAGCTCAATTCTGTATGATGGATGACCATGTTTGTAGTTGCATCAGTCCAATACAGGTTATTACAGAACTTTTGTAAACAGTAATTAGTTTGCAAGTTTTTGCTTATGTTTTTTTCCCCTTGGCTGTAGTTTTCTTTATGTTTGAGGGTGTTACCAATCAGAAGTCAGAAATTTATATTTTGTCTGTAAGGCAGGTTGCATTTTAAATTGTATATGATTCTAAGGGCTTTTCTCCTGGTTTTTTGATTTTTTTTTTATTTACTAAAATACCTTTGTAAAGATAATGGAAAGGCAGCAGTCTTTCCTTTGTTTCATTTTGAGATGGTTTCTAACTGCAGTGTGGATTAAATTGCAGCAAGCTGATAGGAATTTGCCTGTTGTAGTTCACTGTTTCAGTTTGGGGGTTTTGACTTTTTCTCCCTTCCTCAAAATATCTTGCTAAATTGTGATTATTTTGGTGTCAAAATTTTGATACTGAATACATTTTGGTGTTGATTATAAGTGAATTTTCATGGCAATATCCATAAGGTGTACATTTAGCCAGATCAGCGGCAGCTCCTGTGGCTTGTGTTAAGTGCAGCCTGGAAGCACAAGCCTCCGCTGGTGCCACTCAGCAGCAGCAAATTCTGGAACAAATTTAAAGGCACTATTTGTGAGAGAAGTTTTCACTGTTACATTGTTTTAAATACAGATATGTCAAAATATCTCTGTTTTGCTTAGCTATTTTGTTTTCATTTAAATGAACTTCATGAAGTGTCATTGGTATTCTCAGAGCAATAAGGAGCATGACGCTTATATTAGCTAGCATTATGAAAAGAGTTTACTCTCATCACTGTAATGAAAGACAGCAGTGTAATACAGACAGAGGAAGAGCAAAGTAATAGATTTATGTGGAACACTAATGCTGAATTTCTTTTATCTTTGAGTGATTAACCAGACAATCTTTATGCTCTTCCTCAGAAGAATAAAAATAAGTTCGCATTACTTTTATAAAGATGACATCCTCTACAGTCAGGATATCAGATTCTATTTACATCCACTTTATGGTCAGTAAGTGCGTATTACCCTTTCCAGGCATCTCCTGTGTATCAGAGTGGAGATGCAAAGATATGATGGCTGAAGTGAAAGGTGAAATGATGCACAGTTTAAATTTTAAACTTAGATCCATGCATCCTGAAATTTGCTGTTTATTTTAATGCCCTTTGGATTACCCCCTCAGTGGACCACCTTTTGCACTATGCTGCTCAACTGTGGAAAGCCAGGAGCAGTATTAAAAGATTGCATTGCACCAAGGAAAACATTTTGAGTTGGATTTAGGATTTCTTTTGTTGATTTGCCTTTGTTTTTAATTTTGAAGAAGCTAAATATGAAATAGATTGGACCACTCTGGTCCATACTGATAATACAGAAATGTAATGGTTCTGGATTAGGAAACAGTTTAAATATGGATAGCTTAATCAATTATTATTGATTTAGGTAATACACAATTTCTTCTAGTTTAGACAGAAATATCAGCTAACCAGATCCCTGAAAGCTAATACCACCTCTGTTTTCTTTTAGAAATAAAGATTTGAAATAGCTACAGACCAAAAAATTAAAAAGATACTTGTATGTGCTTATAGAATGTCTGATACATTACTTTGTCAATATTTCAGTATTTAGCTCTACTTGGCAATGATAATATATTATACATGCTGCAGAAGTCTGTGTTAGCACCTTATAGTGTTTCTTTTAATTTTTTTCATTTAAATTTAGGATTCATTTGATCAAAGACAAAGATGCCATAGATGATTATTTGGCGAAGAATATCAAAGGGGTGTCAAAACAAGAAGCTGCTGCGTAAGTTGGCTTTTTCGAGGCATTTTAACATCCATAAGTTTATTGTTTCCTTTGTTTCTAGTCATCATAGTCATTTAAATTTAAAGTTCCCTAGGCCCTACCCTTTTTAGTGGAACTTGGCATTTAAAAATTGAAGTTGATATTAAATAATGATGGTTCATTTCTCCTGATGTTAAATATATCAAAGCATTTATCTCCTTGGTTTTACTAATTTGTATATTTACCAATTAGATCAGATTTGTAACATTATTGTTAAGATTGTGTCAGTAATTATTATATTGTGCTGCTTTTTTTTTCCCCTTTTTTTTTCTGAGCCTTTGTGAAATATCTCCTTTGGGGTGGGAGCTTAGTGTACCGACATACACGTTCTTGTAATTTTGAATTACTATTTAGGCAAGCCCAAGTGCTGACTTCTGTGGTGAAGCATTTAATACCCTATTAGTTATTTAAAAACCCAGTGAATGAAAGAAATCTAGATAACTTTTGATTTCTTACAGCTGAGGTATTTACATTTAGAAGTTACAAGAGACTATGACTGACTTATTCTTCTGGAGTCTTTTAACAGATCTGGGGTTCAGCACCATCAAAATTAATGAAAGAATTCTAACAAACTGGATTTCTGGTTGCTTAAGTGAGCTGATTTATTTATTTCAATATTTAAATAATAAAAGGATGCATATACAAGGGCTCTAGGCACCTTGACAATGAATATTGCAAGATCACCCTTGCAGCATAAAAAAACGTTCTATCAGTCAGACAGGAATTCCACCAGCTAGTTTCTTGCAAATCATGCTTCTTTTTTCCTTCCTAGCCTAAAAATGTGCCTGCAAACCTTTCCTAAAAACTTCCACATTGAATCTTGACAATTACTAGAAGTATCAGACCTCGGGGAGCAGGTACAGAACTAAGCACCTTCCCTTACTGCCACCCTGGTTCCGTGCCAGCTGTGGAACTGGCTGCTCTACTCATTACACTCCAGCAGTTGTCGCAGGCTGGGTTGCCTTCCCAGGGAGCTGTTGCAGTCGTCAGCCCCAGTGAACTCCCACACACCATGCCAGGGACACAAGTGTTCTCTCTGAGGTGATTACACGGGAAGTCACCGCTATTTTAGGAAGGCCTTGGGGCTTCAAAGTGCATTTTACAGCTCTGATTTGATCAGGTCAGCTTTTTATTGCTATTTAAAAAACCCAAACAAAACCACAAACAAAAAAACAATGCAAAAAATCCTCCTAAATGATGTTTTTATATCCAAACCCTGAGTCTGGACACTGTGGAAAAGGAAATCAGCAAGGACATCCTCAATGAAGTAGGAATTTTACCATCTGCTCTGCAATACCTACACAAAGTGGAGTTTCCTTACCGTTTTGTAAGAGGCTGTTTTTCCAAAGTTATCCAAGCCTCTTACAAGATTAAACAGAAATATCGTATGTATCCTGGTTTATTTCTATGGGGATTTTTAAAGTACCTATTTTAAAAGGTTACATTCATATTCTGTGCATATAATTCTTCTTGGAATTTTAGCTTTTGATAATAGATCAGCAGTTATGAAATTTCTCTCTCTAGATATAATTTACTAATGCTCTTCCATAACCTTGCTAAAATAATTTGAGAGCAAACAAAAGGTAACAAACTAACTACACAGTTATATTGGTACTGTGCTAATCTAGTTAGGAAAACCTAAATGCATCAAATGTAATCTAAAACCAATTTATAAAGTAAGGCAATTCCATGTCTGTAAATGATCTTAGTGAAATCAGTGTCATGCTTGGTCTGTCTCAGCAGACAACAGGTGTTATTGTTTTAAAAATACGAGAGATGGTTTGTAATATGCTGTGTAGTTTTTCAGTATTGTTTCCATTCCAGAGGTAGATTATTACACTTCTTTATAAAAGGACTGAATTTCCTTCCTCTGACACATAAATATCTGTACTTTTGTTTAATATGGAGGTTAACTTAATATGCCAGTGATTATTTCATCAAGACAAATTCTTGTAGCCACACTCCTGCTTAATATTAAACACTCTTTTTTTAAAGTGTGTGATAGGCAAACAACAAATTTATTATCTTCTAAATAAAGAAATGCATAGGTAGTGTTACATTTATGGAAAAAAGCAACATTCCTTAAAACTTTTCCCTAAAATTCTATCCTTCACAATATTCCTTAAAACTGAGATGAACTATTGATGGAAAAACATTGCAGTTATTCTTATATTGTAAAATACTGTACTGTGTTCCAAACTTCAGCAAAAGAGAAGAATTCCATTAAGTGTGTTCTTGATATAATCTCTTTTTTTTTCTGTGGAAAAATGAGGAGATGTTTTTCATTCTTTTCCTTTGTAATAATTTTTTGTCCCAGGTTGATATGATAGAAGAGGGAGAAAAAATAGTGCTTAAGAGAGATAGTACTTTAATTTTATTAAAACAGGATATTGCTATGTTTTTTCATTGATTTTGTTTTGCTTCCTTCTCAAAGACTTTAACTTGAAATAAGAAGTGAATGTGGTGCAAGGATCTGGAAATGGAGAAAAAGTAAAAGTTCTATTAATGCAGAATGTGAGTGCTTTCTTGCCACAGAATTAGGCTTTTGTATGAGGAGGTTGGCTGACTCCAGTGGCCTTCAGTGTGCTTTCCCTGAAACTTTTTGTTCTTGGTCCTGAATCACCCAAGTCATTAACAGCTCAAAATCAGATTGCAGTAAAAATTAAAAATAGTTCTTATGACTGAACTAAGAGTCAAGAAGTTCACGATGAACTGTGAAGTAAGGCATTTTTCATCAAGAGATTGATTCCAGGATTGAATCTTCAAATGAGTTTAGAGCCTAAAATGGGCCAGAATTTGATACTGTCATTCTTGTTTCCTGATATTTTTGGCAGGGCCAGAAAGATCAAGTAACAGTTCTCTCCTCTTCATACAAATGAAAATTGTCCAAAGAGGACCATGTCATCAAAAAAGCATTGAAGACTAGAAAGACAGACTTTGAAATGTATTTGATGAGAGGAACCGCTTTGCTTAGCTGTAACAAAAAAAAAACCAAAAAACCAAAAAAAACCCAAAAAAACCCCCCAAAAAATTACATTAGTGATGTTACTACATGGATTTTAAATACATTTGAGTTGAATGGTGGAGTTCTACTGTCCTCAAGAATCTGGTGGTCAAATGAAATCCAAATTATTATACAGAGGTGGTAAAGGCTTACCTAGGTATGCAGAAAACTTGTGTTTTCTCTCTCATGAGCAGTGGTTCAGTGTGCTGTGGAAAGCTTGCTTGATAAATCTGTGTCAGTAAAGACAGGCTCTGAGATGACTTTTTCAGGCAGGAGACAAGATTCTCTTACACACATTCTGTCAGATGTTTTTGAGATACACTGGACTGTTCTGCTTAGAATTCTCCAATGGCTGGCCCACTTTAGGATTAGCTGGAACAGAAAAAGGCAAAGGCTTTAATTCTCAGGTGGGCTGTGTCCCCCAGAGCAGTTGTTGGCCATCTCTGCCAATACTGGGAAGATGGATCATTAAACTACTTTGCAGATTGTAGACTGCAAAATGGAACATAAAATTTCTGCTCTAGCAATGGTGACTGATGAATATAGTGAAGTATAGCTTTTGTAAACTCCCTGCAAAGAGAGCAAAGGGGCTTTCACCCAAGTTTAACTGATCCAGGTTAATAACCCCAGTCGTGTGATTAGTTGAGCCCCATCTTTTAGGATCCAGACAAGTGCTGTAGAATAAAGTGGATTATACTTTCGAAGCACCTGTTTCTCTCCATTGCTTAAAGAGAGATTGTAGAGCAACGAGCTCAGATGTGGACACATGCATTTACCACTCAGTCCCACACTGCAGAACTACAGGTTTTTGAAAGCTGTAAAAAGGGTGAAGTAGAAGTGTTGTAGTGATTCCTGAGGCAGCATTTTTACAGGAAGCTGTCAAGTTCAGAACAGAAGTGACCTGGAGTCCATTTTAAATCTTCTGCCATCTGATAAAAGATTATTCAGTCAGGGACAAATTATTTACTACCCTCCCCAAGTTTCTGCTCTTTTCAGTGTCAGCATCAGCTAGGTAGAATTAAGGAAAAAAAGCTGTGGGAAAATTTATGAGGGGTTAAGTGCTAGATGAGTTTGTGGAAATAAATTATTTCTTTCCTACATCAGTACGTCTTCTACCAGTTGATCTCTGAATATTCAGCCCTATCTGTCCTCCAGGACTAAAGAGGGAGAAGCTTCCTCACCTCGCTAGAGGATGATCTGGAGAGTTCACTGAGGGAGAAAAATGGCATTTGTGGGCTGGTGGAGAGGAGAAGACCTAGTATGGGGAGTGTTTTGTTCTGTATTTTCATCCTAGCCATGATGGACTAGTAAGCCCTACTATTAGACTGGGATTTTTCTGACCTTGTCCTTTGTTTGTAAGTTATTTAAATCATGAGTTATTTAAATCACTCAGTTTTTGATTTATTTGCTTCTTTATCTCTTTGTATTCTGGTCTTTTGCATTGATGGACCAGTGCTTTAAGGAAGCTGAACACAGATAGCTGAATTGGGATTTGATTAACCCATAATTTTAGTAGCTGTCACCTCTACCACATAAATTAATAAGATGACTTCCTAAGTTACTCAAGAAATAGATGGAGGCCTTTTTTTTCATTGACATCATATTGCCATGTTTTCTTTTTCCCAATCTGAAATCTTTACTGGGGCTTCCCAATTTGAAGGGGCTTAATTTAGGCATGGGGATTTTGTGTTGTAGGGTGGATTTGACCATTTGTGTTATTAAGTGAGGCTCTCGAGGGACAGAAGAGGGGCACTGCCAAGAATAAGGGTAAGGACAAATGTCTTGTTGGTATGGGACTGAGGCGAGGCAAGGCAAGAGGAGGTGTATCTGCTATTACTAGCAAGCTTGCAAAAGGAAATTTGGGATGCAGACAGATAATGTGTAGGTGCAGATTCTGCTTTTCCCTTGTATTTCAGCCCTTGATTGCACAGTATTTGGTTCCAGTGACGCACTGCTGTGAGCTGCTTCCATTTCTTCTGTGTGCAACGCTGTGAAGACAGAGGGAGGGAGGCTAGCTCAAGGCAGCTGAAAAAGGACATAGCAGCAAACAGAGAAAGAAGTAAACTTCTTTCCCTTTCATGTTCAGTCCTAGCAAGATTTTGCTGTTCTTCCTGATGTCAGTCTTTGGATAGGACCTGTAAGCACCTTATAGCCTTCTTTGTTCACATTACTCTGGTTGAAAACTGCTGGAATGTTGTGTAAACTCATTTACATTTTATGAGGGTATTTCTTCACTTTTAGATACTAAGAACTATGGAAGAGGGTAAATCAGAACCAAAGAAATATATCCTTTCATGGTAAAAGAAATTTTAAATTAAGGCACTCTATCCCAAACTCCCTGCTGGTTGTGGAAAGGGAGATGGCACAAGTCACTTAGTGAGCTAGATGATAAATTTTAAATTTCTTTCACAATATTATTTAAATATGTATTTTTTTCAGTCTGAATAATTCCTAACAATCTCGCTTGCCGTGACCAGGACTCAATGTTTATTAAACAACTTTCAAAAAGAGATTTTAGCACTTAGAGGCACACATTCTTTTTGGTCAAATGAATGATCTCTGTGAATTTTGGGCCTGATAAGCATATTATTTAGTGTAATTAGGCAGTGATCTGAAGAACAGAACTGTGTAGGAAGCGAATGGTTTGCCTTTCCTAAAGAAACTTCTCTGTGCATTTGTGTAATGTGAAAGATTTTTCTTGAAAAGGTTAAAAAAAGTTCTAATCAACTTCTGTACATTATGTAGAACTTCATTTTCTAAACTCTGCAAAAGAAAGTTTCATATTTAATGGGAAATCATGAATTATTCCATTTATTATCTACTTCCTCCTTTCAAAGACATGATCTGGATAAAAGGCGGGGTGAATAATTTCAAAAAATACAATACATTTTTAATGGGAAGGTGCAAACTACAGATTCTCATGACTATTAGCAAGTATAGAGGAAACAGAATTTTACTTGCAAAAACTCATCAAACTCTTGCAAAGATAAAATACATGACATACTTTAATAAAGAAGAACACAGCGAGCTGAAGTTTTTCTTTTTTATGTAACTTGTTGTTTTTACTAAGTTTGGTCTTACGGTTTTTTAGTGCTTTCATTTCTCAATAGTTCAACAATATTTACTACTGAAGATAATGTACAAGCAATACACAACTGACTTCTATTTTTAAAACACTCCATAAAGGTGAAGCATCTCTAACACACAAAAAGAGTCTGAGGTAAAGAAAGATTGTCTAATCTGCCCTAGTACAGTCATGACTTCCTAATAATTTTCACAGTGAGTCCTGCATTGTGTAAAATCCTCGCTTTTCCTTTCTTCTCAGTCTCCGTGTGGTCTATTTGTCCTTATCCTACTGAGCCAATTCAGCTGGGGACTTGAATAAGAGATATCCTAAACAAAAGCAAAAGTACTGTGGGAATTGTTCATATCAATACTGCAATAAATGCAGAGCCTTGTATAGGGTTTTATGATATTTCATAACATCAGCTTGAGAAGATACAGAAAGTAAATTATTATGTTTTTCTATCTTGTACACTGTAAAAGAAACTTGCTGAGAAATTTAATGACTACTTTGATATCATGCAAGCAAGTCAAATGGAAAGCATTCCAAACTCACATGTTTCTAGCTCTCAGTCCATCAGGTCAGCTCTGAAATAAAAGAGGGAAGTTGAGAAATACTTCATTTTGATAAATAGTAGTTCATAAAATATGGTTGGAATTACTTTTTGTTAAGGAACATTATTAATTTAGAAAGAAAAGCAGAAAGATTAATGAAGATAGTTTTCTTCTGATTATGCTTGGAATAATCACAGGTGTGCGTACTTTTGTATGATGAACATTTTTATAAGGGCAGAACTTTTATCTTTATTTTTAGTGTTTTCTTTGCATTTATGTTTAGGGACAGAATGTTTCAAAAGTTCACTGCTAAATATATGTTTCCATTTTCTGGGTTAATGAGGATTCTTAATTATTACAGTACTTACATTCATTTTAAAATACTTTTTCTGTGTCATCCTTTGATGTTTATAATTGATTAATTTTTCATTTTATGTAGCTTTGAACAAAAGGAAGTGAGTTCAATATATGTGTTCTTTGCGGGATCCTAGTGACAGGGTATGCATCCCCCTTTGATTGCATGATTTAGGTTAAAGTGTGGTTTGACAACAATCCAGGGACTGAGGCAGGAGATGAAAAACACTGCCTTGCTAAAGATGAAAGTTCTTGTACCTATATATATATGGTATAAAGTGCCTACATCTCTTTTTTATATATGCTTTATTTTCACCTTTCTATTAATAGTTCTGGATACATTGCTCCATAAAGCTTTTCTTCTTTAAAAAAATCTGTATTGTTACAAGCCAATTGCAAGTGATGTTTTTCCCTCCCATGATGTGCACAAATTGTCATGCAATATTTTTTATTTATATTTAGAATAGGGAATCCTTTTTATAACATTTGGGGGTTTGTGGATTTAATTTTTTTCTGTTATAGGATATTAGCTGTTTCAAGTTTGTAATTTGGAATTAAAAAGCAGGCACCCCACCCCAATGTAATTTAACACTCGGCCTTAGTAGTAAAATATTCTGAAGTGTAAGCTAACTGTCTATTACTGCTTAATGGCATTTACTGTACTGTCATATCTTTTTTTAATGAGATTACTATAGTCTACAATTTAACACATTACCATCCAGTAAATATTTCATTAAAAGAAAAGTATTTAAACGGACAGTCTTTAAACCAGGATTAAAGAGGCTGTGCCCTGATGCAGTTAAGTAGATTTGTATCAGTAGCAGTACGTGGTGAAATGTGCTGAGTGCCTGGACCATCTGAGGGCTTGACTTACCAGAATACTTCTGTGGATAAATTTTCACACAGAATTGGGATATCACAGGACTTGGATGTATTTTTAAGTTAGCTGTGTGCCCACCTTTGGTGGGTTGCAGCTCAGGGACATGGCAGTGTAGACATCAGCAGTGTGAGTACAGGGGCTGACACCACTGGAACCTGGGTGCTGAAGGCAAATCCTCACCTTCCATATTTGCCAAGTATTTGCATGAGCCCTTTCTGTGTTCAACAATTCCCTGCACAAACTTTAACTGATTTTGGGCGTGGATCACCAACGGTGTTGCAAAAATGTTCTTGTTTTTCGGCTGTCCAGCTATAATTAAATAATAATTCCTCTTTCAATTCCTAGGCAGAGCAGCCTGAACTTATAAATTCTTACAGCATATTTGGCTTTTTTGTGTTTTATGTAGTATATTTGTTTTTACTTAATGCATATATTTTTCAAATTTTAGGGAGGAAATTCTGATATCCCTGTGTTTGTGCTGTGGTTTTTGCATATAGGTTAAACAAAAAGCAGCTAAGTGTTCCCATACTTTATGTAATTTTAATTTTCTTGTAGATTTATAGACAGGAAATGGGAGGAAAGTAAAATAAATTTGTTTAAATAAACTTAAGCAAAAATACCTTGATTATTTTTTCATAATTTTGTGATGCTTATCTAAGGCATTTAAATCAGTCATTGACTTGCCAACTGCAGAAGGAAATCCCAAGTGGATGAAACCTATTTGAATACAGTTTTTAAACATTATAATAATTGGTAGAGTAATTATTTTACACTGGAAGTACACTTTAATATTTTATATACTATCGTTGTTTAATCCGTGCCATTTTGTTCTTTACAAAATGGGATTGCTACAGTACAATACAACTATTTGTATTGTAATCAGCAGCTGGAATTAACTGGAAGTACTAATTAAGACCTACAAAATCTAAATATATGAAACTTGATATTAAAAATATATATATTTTTATATATATAAATTTGCCATCTGAAAATAGTAGTCTTTTGGACTTACTTTGCATGTCCGTAATTGACCACATCAGACAGCAGGCGTGGAGAATTAAGCTCCTGATAAACAATTCTATTATGCTGTACTGACTATTTTGATTATTTCTAACACCAGTACCTGCCTCTTGGCCTCTTAATTTCTTTTCCCTGTCCTTGCTTTCAGTGTAAAGGGTAGAATGCAAATAGCCTTATTGTGGAGGATTTTGAGTTGAAGAGAAAATTGTGTGGTGCTGTGCTGATCTCCCAGCATTGCTTAAGGGTCTTGTGAAAGTGCAATACCATATTATAGGAAAGTCCTTGAGACTGGAACAACAGTGTAATTTCATTAATCTCACTTAAGGTTTACTATTTAGTATTTTTGCACTGGTAAAGGTTCAGGTTCCTGTGATTTCTCAGCATGGCTCTATATCGTTTTGTAATAGCAATGATAATACAAAAAGAAATCCAAATAAGAAAATTACTGAAGTAGCTGTTTAATTTAATAAAAAATTAAAATGCCTGTAGCAGTATCTGGGTACACTTAAATGAAGCCCAGTGTTAACAACAGCAGTGTCTTTTCAACTCACAGATCCACATTCAATAAGTAGCTCCTTCCACCCGTGTGGTATTACACGGCACAAAATCATCCTCTGTACCATGGTGCCACTAAAATGGCAACTTTAACTTTTGGAGGTTATTTATTTGGTGCTAAAAACTCCTGTGACACACAACCCCCATCATGACACAGAGACTCTCAGAAGCTCACAGAATTTTTCAGCACTTTCTGATAGAACACTGCATCACGGTAACTGCTGGTGTGGGATCAGATCCACCTGGAGCTCACTGCCCAGCCTGTGTAAATAAACATTTAGCAACTTCACGGGGTTTCAGCAATGACAGAAAAGCGTGCACAGGCAGAGGAACCAGGGACTCTCAGCATCAGATGGCTCTGTGATAAGTGTTGTGGTTCTCATCTGTTGAGTTTCATGGATTAAAAAACCCAAACCAATTCTGCTTTAAATTAAAACCAGATTAATTGGTATCTTTGTTTTAACCATAAATACATAGAGATGCTCCAGATTTCATTAAAAAATAGTTTGCTTTTGAAAAAAATAAATCTGAAACCTTTTTCTCTGGCGTGATCTCATGATGACCCTACGGGAGGGAGGACTTCGGGTTTGCAGTCACGTCCCATTCAGTTTTCAAATGAAAGCCGGCTGACATTACAGAGCTGTCTGCTCGATCTGGTCACAGGTTCCATGGCTTGCAGGCGACCGTGCGGGCCAGACGAGCGCCCTGGTGGCCCCTCGCCCTGTGCCGGGGTACGGCCGGGGGCCTTTGTTCTGGCCCGGGATCGGCGCGGCCTGCCTGCAGTTTCCCACATTTCCAGTAGATGCCCCCAGAGACCATTAAACCCCGCGAACGGCTCCGCTCCGAGCAAAGCAAAGGGCAGTCTTGTCTCATTTCGCTCCTGGAAATAACATAATTGTTCAAAGGAAACCTCAAGTCGGCGCGGACGAATGTAGAAAAACAAACTCGCTTGTTTAACAATAAATCATAGTTTATTAGGTGGTAAGGTTCAAAGTGTTTAGTGTAAGGTTGCTTATTAATGTAGAAACATACTGCACTAATGTTAACAGTGGGATTTTATAAAATAAATCATAGAATCAGAGCATATCCTGAGTTGAGAGGAATCTTAGATATCACATTTTGATACTGACATTAGAAATCAACTAATCTTTGGCTATCTAAAACGTAACCTTGGATTTTACATGCTGCATGACATCATAAAAAGCAGGATGGAAAGGGTTTTGAGGATTGAGGATTTATAGTTTATGTCAAGGTATCATGAAAACTTTACTGCTGTCACCTACACCACACCTCTGTTCAAAAGAACTGTTTGATGGGGAAAAAAGGACACCGGAATTTTCGCCTGGAAGCACTTTGATAACTGCAACAATTTTAGAATTCATTGCAGTGTCAATCTCTCTTAGGTGGTACAAATGGCACTTATCCCCATAATAGCATTAATCTCTTGCCCTATTTTATTGTTTGTGTGTGATCAGTCACTCGTGGCTTATATATTACAGAAACTTAAGGAAACAATTGTATTATCATGTGCTTTGTGCATTATAATTGAGATTACTTTTATTTTTATGCCACTAAATTTGAAGGGCTTTACAGTAGGTAGCTTCATTGCTTGTGTGCTAAAATCAGTCCTCTTTGCCTCAGAAAAATATGTGCTCAGCACAGTAGGATTACTTCAGCATTATTTGAATTTCTTGATTAATTGGGATGGGATTTATTAAAGCACTGTTGACACTGATTTTTAAAACTGACATGTTTTACTATATGCTTTGCTTTCCAGTATTGGTTTGCTAATAATGCTTTCTTATGGGGAAAATGTGCTTTGCCTTCTACTAAAATACATCAGTCTACAGAAAATAACGTGTTGCATGGACACAGTTTTTCTGTTTCTAGGAATATTTGTTCTATGCTCAGTGAGCAGGCAGTGAGTGTTGAAAATTACCTGAATGACATTTTGGGTAGTAACTGCTGATACCTTTTAGCACTACTTCCTTGTTTGCTTCCAATATATCTAATGATCTAATGCATGCACACATACAAACATACATAGATCACACTGTCTAAATAAATAGGCATTATTTATTGTGTGTGCCTGCTATGCAGATTGTTATTCCACTTCTCTGAGTTATATTACCATAGGATTCAGTCCTAGGCCTTTGGAAGTTGGTAGGAATTGTTTATCTATACTCTTCAGGGTTTTTTAATTAGATAGAATTTTTAAACAGGAAAGAAAAAGGTATTCCATATAAAAAGTAGAGAATACATTGCATGGTATTAGCAGAGTATCTGTACAGTATTTTGAAGCTATATACTGTACATTTGATAGATGTCAAATATAGCACATTCTAGCAAATTAAAATGTAAGTGTTTAAATATATTGCTCATTTATTTTTCCAAGATAAATGTTGGAAATGTTTTCTGGTGCAGAATAGTTATATCTTTTCCCTTGACTGCGAGGTGAGCAATGTGTGATTTTCAATCTCAAAAAACTATTTATATATTAAACACAAATTCAGTACTATCTGGTCTAAATCATATCAAGATTATTTAATATTTTTATGCTCAGTTCTGCAACTGAAATGTGAAAAATACATGTGAAGGATTAATGTGCATCTGGGTAGTAAGAAATTTTATTTTAATTATGTCAGATATGGAATAATGCAGATTCTTTGCTTCCTACATCTTACATTGGTGTCTGTTTCATTGATATCTAGCTAAGAAGTTTTTCACATCACTTCCATCTTATCAACATTGTTAAAGAATTGCAATAGCTCTTTTTAGGATCAAAGTATTAGTCTCATTGGGCTATTATTTATTACAACAGAATTTATTACATACACTATAAATCTCTTCAGAATTCCATATTTATTTCAAAGCTGAGATAATTTGAATTTAAATGGATTTTAACCTAAAAGGCCAGTCTTGGAAACAGTTTGGAAACTAAATGGAATATACAAGATAAAGGTAACACAAGTGCGTCCTTGCTGTTTTACTGGGGTAAAGGTTTGTTTTCCCACACAGGACACCCATCCCTGCAAGCCTTTACATCTGTACCTTTGTGTTGCAGTCCCATTGGACTCACAGTTTTCTCCAGAATAGGACACAATGATTGTTTCATGCCATATAAAACAAACATTTTGATTATTTACGTAAATAATACCTCAAAAGGTGTATTACCACTTCAGAGTATTTGATTACACAACTTTTTGATATGTACATCTTATCAGAGTTTATGAAGGAAATGACTTCAATAAAAATTCATCATAGCATCACTTGATTGTAAAATTAGGGAGAAATTATCAAACTTTTGCATCAGTAAACCAGCTGAAGTTATATGCTAAACAGAAGCAAAATAGTATCTAATGATTATGTTTCTGGCATAGCATTTGTTTGACATTTTTAAACCAAGCCATCCTGTCCTACAGCAAAACTATTTAATGTATATATTTAACAGCATATACATATAACATACAACAACATATGTATAACACATAATAACAATGTTATCTATAACAACATATTTATAACAACATATAAATTGTTTTGCCATGTGGAATGTGCCTCAGTTTTCCCCGTGCACTGTCTTAAAGCAACCTAAGAGTTCGTTGTGTTTTCCTGAACTAATGTAAACGTGGNTTCCCATCAGTCAGCCTTTTTTACCAAGTACCAGCTAAAGAATACCAGTGTATTTTTTACCGTGTTTTCAATGTATATATTGGTATTTATTCATTATTGCCATGTTTGCTTCCCTAGGGTATGGCATTTGTAATCATATTTTAGCAGATCTCTTTCTGAGCAAGGGAAATAATATCCACTCCCTGCTGCTGAACTGCAGAGGTCTCTTCTTGAAAGCCGTTGTAGTTATCTGCACTTATTTGGTGAGGTGGAGAACAGAATACAGGTTTAAAGGCTTAAAATCTCCCTTTCTTATTCCCAGTTACAGGAATTCATACAGGAAGAACATCTGCATAGACATGCTGCGCCGGGGTTATCACAAGTCCTTCTCTGAGCTCCTCACTCTGATCCAGAAGTGGAATGCCTTGAGGGAGGCTGCAGGGCCTGGGTCAGCCATATGGCATGAGAAGTCCCTGGAGGAGCAGCCTGATAAGCTGGATCAGCTTTACCACTTCCTGACCAGGGCTGAGGCAGCCCAGCGAGCAGGTAAGTGGGGGGATTGTGGGTAGCAGAGCAGCGGGAGCCGCAGCCGCCAGTGCCTGGGGGAAGCTTCCAAATTGTTTCATGTATGAATTTGAAACGTTACTGCATCTTAGCACATTGCAGCCTTAGTCAACTGAGCTGTATTTATAGAATAAATGATTAGCAACTGCAGATATCAGGAGAGGTTTTGTGAAGAAAAAAAAAGGAAAAAACATGTAGAGTGCATTTTGATATCATCAGAAATGTTTGATGTATTTATAGCTTTGATAACATCTCAGTTATTTTCTCATAGTTTCATTATTTATTGTTTTCTTTCTCTATTGATTTGAGTAGCTGGTTTTGTATTAGAAAAATTTAATAGGTAAAATGCTGTTTCACACAGTAACAGTTTTATAAATCTGTTTTTATTAAATACCCTGTCTGCTAACTGTGTTTGGATTTGTGACTGACTTAAAAAGGATTGTGAACATGTCAAATAAAATACTGCACACAGATGTAACATGCCACCTGTGAATTACTAGATATTAGTGAAGACATAACTCCAAATTACTGTATTTTCTCTATTGCCTACTATTTACTAAGCACTCATATTTATCATTTCCTTTTACTATAAATAGTAACATAACTTACTCCATCTTTCTCCATTGGAATAATTGTATGGATGGAAGTAGATAAAGCTCTAACTGCAATCCTGTTTCATAGCTGAGTTGATTTCACTGTAGTTGTCTTGTTTCAAGTTGCATTTTGATTATTAGAAATATGAAAATCTACAGTAAAGCTTGTGAGTTTGGAATCAGCTTTTTGACTGAAATTTAGAAACAGGCAACTTTATTTCAAAAAAAGGAACAGCAAAAGAAACCCTTTTGGCACTTAAAAAAAATCCTGTTAATTTTAAATGTTTATTTTATGTTTGCCATAAAAGCCAAAAGTTGTGTTTCTTTATTTAATTCACTGTAATTCTTGACAGGAAGTCCAGCCAGCCATGATTGGAAGGAATCTCCAGCTTTGCCTGGAGTATGACTAAAACCTGAATAGGCACCCCCATAGCTTGCAGAGTGTGAGAGAGAAGTTTGAGGCTTGGACTGCCATGACAGAAGCATTGTACCAATATTCGATGGTCAAAAAGAACTGGGCATGGCTTATCTCGATGGGCCTGCTCCCTGCGGCCACTTGAGGAGAACAGTTTGCCTGCCTTCCGTGCTGACATTTTTCAGTGTTACAGACGGATGTGTGACAACAGAGGTGCCAAACAGGCTCCCAGAGAGGCAAGGCATGGCCAAATGTGCAGTTCCTGCCCTTCTCTCACTGATCCTGGCATTTCTTGTGTGCTAGGCTCTGTAAGACTTCCACCTCTCCCAGAGACAAGGTAGCACCACCAGCTGCCTGATTGCACCTTGCCTCTAGGAGAGGATATCTCCGTTTGCTTTGCCTGTTGATTAAAATGAAAGAAGAAAAAATAATGAGACCGTAAGAGTTGGCAAGCATCTTTATTGAATTGCTAGATTAGGGCATAGTTTTGATTTTTTTCACCAGTTTCAATGCAAACCTTTGCACAAATGTTTGTATAAAATGAGGCTTGAGTTGCCTGGCACATGAAGGGGTGGATGGTAATTCATGTTGCAGGTCTGAGAGCCAGCAGTGCAGTGAAGATTCACATGAATTGTGCAGCTCATCAAACACTAATTCAGTAGTTCTGCTAATCCGGTTACTCTCTGATTCTAATCAAATTGCTTGGGGCTCTGGCTTATGATCTCCTGACAACTCCAGTTGACACCATTTAAGAATCATTCAGCAGTTCACCTCAGCTGGAACTTACCATGATGTAGCAGGCACAACAGCAGCTGACCTGCATTTGCTCTTCAGCTGCCACAGTTCAAGCTTAAAAGGGTGAAAGTAATATTTAGGTCAGCAAATGGTGAGAGTTTATAGCATGGTTGATGTTGCTAATATTAGGTTGGCTGAAATTCTACCTATCTCAGGTAACAATTGTGCTGAAAAAGAGATAGCAGGTATAAATAATGACACTAAAAAATTCGTGACTTGTAAGTTTTTTGATGAATTTAAACATCATGAAATGTTGAGGTTTGAATCTGAAGTGGTTTGTGGAAAACAAATCTTCATTTACTATGTCAGCAAATAATTTTCTTGTTTTTATTTAATTTTTCTCACCTGTTTTTTGGATCATAGTGTATTGCTATCTTGATTGTGAATATAACTTAGAACTCCTAATATTAGATTTTTATGGTACTTACCATAGTGTACACAGCAAGCTATGTACACATTCTGTTTTCATATTTATTGGTGGAAAATATTAATATTTTAATGGTTTCCATGGTTTATAGTTCTAGGACACTTCAATGCTGGATGTAAATTATTTGCTTGAACTGAATCAGAGCCATCCACCATAATGTGCAAGCTGATATCAAAGAGCAATTACTTTACTGCTGGGTTTGAAAATAGTAACATTTTGTTTACTGAAATTACATTGTACAGATCAGTTACCTTTACATACACCAGTAAAGGTTCTCTTTGTTTTCTTTTTTAATGGAATATTTTGATTGAACTTCAAATCATACAGGGGTTGTCTTTTTAATTGCCTATTACCAATATTTTACTGTGTGCAAAGAAAATAGCTTTTTTTCTGTTCAGCTTAAACTCATTTTTGTTTCATTTGACTATCTCCCAAGTATTTAAAAAATAGTGAGGGAATGTTAATTGCAACTTCTCAGAAAAATCACAGATGGAGTTATTTTGCCCTGAGTTCAGCATTATTCTAAAAGCACTGTCAGAAATATTGGCAATGCTTGACTGTATTTTTCTTGTCTTCTTTATACAAGTAAAGTAAATGTTTCTGATTTCAAAATTGAGGAGGGTTTGATTATTCTTTGATGTTCTTTTATCCTGGACTAACCTCTTTTTTTACTAGTTCTGGTTTCAGGAGCTTAGGAAAAAAAAAGAAAAAAGGAGGTAGTCTAGCCGTTTAAATATGTATAGTTGTAGGGATTTTTATGGAAGAATGCAGGATAAATGCCAGAGTAATGGATCTGCACAGCTCAGCATTTGATGTATACAGTGATTTCTTGGCACGTATATGGAAATGCTGGGGGTTCCTCAAAAGGCAAGTTATATTTTGTATATATCAGTACTTGCTAGAGAGAGCTGGTTTGCTTGTAGAAGTTGAAAGGAATGCAAAGCAAGTTCCAGCTCAAGAACAATTAAGGGAAGAGGTGTCCCAGCTGTTAACTCTGCTTTGTAGGAGCAGGAATGAAAAACCAGGGAAAACGCCACAGTTAGCAGCTGCAACATGTGTTGGGCAGTCAGCTCTGTAGTGGCAGATCTCTGTGCCAAAGCCAGAGGATGGAATCCTTGGGTATGAACATGCCTTCAGATGGGCAAGGCACTGCTTATTAGCTGATCACTGGAGCAGCTGCTGGAAAGTAGGAGTTAAAACCTGGGCGCTGTTGCCTTTCTGAGATTTCACCTGCTCCTGGTTCCTGACCCCACTCAACCTTTTTGCTATGCTGTGTGCTAAGTGCTGAATCTGTGTACGTCCTGCAGGCTGCTGACCCTTGTTCTAGACAGTACCAGACACACACAATTAGAAAGAAGTGACAACTTGGCTTTTTTTCCCTTACTTCAGTGAAAAAAAAATTTTTACAGTATGAGTTATCATTAGTTTTTGTTGTAAAAGATGTCTTTTCATAAAGTATATGAAGAAAGTGGGAGTATTCAATGTGCTTACACTGGAAAATCTTTGTCCTCTGTACTTAAGGTTGAAAACAGAGTTTAGCATTTTACAGTAGAAAGCTTTTCTGTAAGATTTTGCACTTATGCCTTAGGCTTGGGCTAGAAACATTGCAATAACCCTATTGCCCATGCTACTTTGAAAAAAAAAATATGGAAAGAGGTTATGCATTAAAAGAAAAAAGTAGAACATACCAAACCTTCTTTTAATATTTGCTTGGATGAAGCATAGGTTTTTTTGCTTTTGAGGTGCTGGGAAAAGGAACTCTATTTTATTTTCTAAGCAGGTTTGTCATTCCCTACTTAATATTTTATTACAAGAAAAAATGCAGCAGTTGCTGGAGACCAGTGGAGGATTTTACTATTTTTGCAATTATCTTACAAAAAGTTGAAGTGATTCTGTCCAGGGAAGAAGCCAAATTATCTCAAAATACAGCCACGTGTAGAACTACCATTGACTTCAACAGTAGCAGCACTTTTTAGAAAATTTCTGTAGTATGTTTTTGTTACAATAGCTTGGAGTCCCCCTTTAGCATTCCAGATTACCATTTAATTGCTTTATATTATTATCATTACCTGGCTTTTTCCTTTACCCAGTAAAATTATACCCTGACCATTCCATAGCATTTTTGTATAGATTGTACATTCATTAAGCATTTTCCCATTGTGTACCTGGCAATGTTGGGAGTGGTGTGCTCTGTGTACACTCTAGGAAACAGACTCTGCCTGAAACTTGGTGTCATCATGCTCACAACTCACATTTTCACTTGCTTCATTTGTGGACTTATGGCTAAACATTCAGGAAAAAAGTTTATCCATTTATGGATAAACTCTCTGGAAAAAAGGATGATTGGGTGGTCTTCTACCTGTAGGGGTAGAGTCATCCTTTTTCTGAACAAACAAAAGGGACTGATTCCTTGCCATGTATAGATCCAGGTGCAAATAACTGATTGCGGCACCATATTCTACTGCATTTTCTGCCTTTTCTTGATCCAGCAACCTCCACCCTGGATCTTTCTGTGTGTGAATTCTTCACAGCATCAGCTGTCTTGCTACAAAGTCACTGATTTTGATCTTTCTGGCGAAAGAAAAATGAAACTTCTGGCATTAATAGTGTCTCATTCTGACATAAAAAATTACTACTAGTGACTTAATTGACCTTAGGCTACTCCTTTGTGTGTCTTCAAGAGTGAAGGGTCAGTTGTAATCCAGTCATACATGTTTTAAACAGTTTGCTGGAGGATGAGTGTTAACAGCTGTTGAAAAGTTTCCATATGGCCTTTGTCTGGCAGGAACAAAGGACTGACTGGTGGCTTTTTGAGTGGAAAACACTGAGTCATAACTGGATGTTGAAAAATTTCTTTCTGATGCCTGTAGTTTAAAAACCAGTGCAAGTTCTTGTTAATGGAAAGTGGAACAGCTGCCTCTTTTATTCTTCAAGGGAAACACCAAGCCAGGATCTCTTCATGATATTTTCATCTGTTCTCTAAAGACCATTACTGTACTTCTTTTCCTTTCTTCCACTGCATCCTGTCACAAAGGAGAACATAGAGATGTGGCAGCAAGTTGTACTTGAGACACACTGGGATGGCTTGCTGACCTTCTGTATGTTTCTTTTCTCTCCTTTTAGCCCTATTGGGGTTCTCATACTCAAAGAGCACCTCACTATCCCTTGTATTGCACTAGTTAGTAGTTGTCTAGCTGGGCACAGCAAACATGCAGACATGGATTTGAGTGATCCTCTGTTCCATGCACACGCTCGCTAAGGGAACGGGTCCTGAGAAGAGCACAGGAGCAAAGGTATTGTTCAGTGGGCTGATCAGGGTCTGCAGCTTCAGCACAATGAGGGGAGATGCTGCTTGATAGCTGAGGTGCACCTGAAGACATCCTGATACAGAGCAGGGAATACCCTGTGTATTTAATATATGGAGTTTAATGTTTAAGCTCAAGATGAAGGGATTTTTTTTTTTTCATCTCTGTTTAACAGCAAGATCTCAGCAAGGCTTTATAGGAATACTTTCCTTTTGTGCATAGACACTTAATTCAGAAGTTGTTTTTCATTTTTTTGATCAATAGATACATAAAGGTGACTTGTCTACTTGTATTCTATTTTCAGTTGTAGAGAACTTACTCTGCAAAATCAGAGTTCAAAGCTTGAATATCTGAACTACTTCTTGGAGATTTTATAGAAGAGTGTATTTACCTATTCCAGTATTCTTCTCCTGGGGAGGTAAAAGTTCACTTTCACCAAGTCTGATACACTAGCTTTGCCACTGTCAGAATAACATCAATTAACTTCTTGATTGATAACTCAGACTTTGAATCCAGAAGACAATATGACTTTTAAAAGTCTGGGATTTGGGGGTTTATTTTATGACCAGCCTATCTGGTCAGCCACTGTCCAAGACAATGACTGAGAAATGGTTGTCTCTGTGCACTTCTCATTGTTATGCACCGGCAGGATCATCATCAGAGGGTCACATTAAAGTTCATTCAATCAAAGCTGTGGCAGGAGCTGGAGTCCGCCTCAGGTCACTTCCATCCCTTGGGATTTGTAGGGCTCTACCTGAAGTTATTTGTGTAATTTTATGTCTTATAAGTGCCTTGATACTTTGTAGCAACGATTTCAAAGGAGAAAATCTGTATCCAGTGTGTCCAATGATGTTCCAATTATCTTTTCTCTTTCTGTGTTATTACAACCATTTGTATGTATCCTCTGGTGTCCTCCTAGTTCATTTTAACTTATCTGGGATCTGTATGTAATGTGTATTGTTATCTTTATGTTAGTGGTTATAATTGGGTCTTGTATTTCTCTGCTCATGTGATTGTGTGCTTTTAATAGTGGGAAGCTCTGGCTCTAGGTCTGAGATAATATCCAAAAGACCTCCCTTGTGCTGCAAGAGTTGTTTAAGTCAGGATGAGATAAATCTCAGCCAAGAAGTATCTGCTTTTCTTCACTGAAAGGAAAGGGATCCTAGGTAACTCCTATTTGTATCTAAATTGGTTTGTTTGAATGAATCCCAACTGGGTCTTGACTTGGTCTGTGTATGTTGTCCTGGTTTTGGCTAGGATAGAATTAATTTTCTTCTTAGTAGCTGGTACAGTGCTGTGTCTTGGATTTAGTATAAAAATAATGTTGATATGTGTGATAGGTAATGATGTTGTACAGATGTATAAATATATCTGTTAGAAATATATATATATAAATATATATATTGCACAAGCACTCAGATAAATATATGTATATGAAGCCCAACCCAGTTTTGTTACTTCCATTCCAGAATCATTTGCAGAGATTTTTTTTGAGGCTATTTTACCAAAAAAGTCTTAATTTCTAATGTGTAAATAGGTTTTATATGATGTACACTCTGGGATATTCTGAAAAAGAGGCACCTAAGATGTACTTTTTTCTGTCTTGAGGGAAAACAAAACGCATGAAAACTCACAGCCGTGAAGAATGTTCAGATTAGGAATATGTAAAGTCTGTATATGGATAATTATTCCTCTCAAAGCTGAATTTTAAAACTTAAGCTGATGTTTTGGTGTAAAACTTTAGATGCAAATGATGAGATGATAATCTAAATGTAATTTCTGAGCTATTTCTATTTTGGTGATTTTAAAGCGATTCTGAATCACTCATTCCTTGGAAGGGATATTATCTCAGTTAAAATACTTGAAATAGAAATGTACGTAACACAGACTGCTTCAAAATTGTAATTTTATATATTTTAATGGGAATTATTAAAGGTAGAAATCTGAGGTTACCACTTCATGGAAGGGAGAATTCTGAGAAAATAAATAGGAAAGCAAAATAATAAATAAAATAAATAAGAAACACAAGCAACAAAAAAGTATTGTTTACCGTCAGAGGAAGGAATTTTTAGATCAAAAGACAAAACCAGAGAGTGTTCAAGAATGGGGAAAATGTTTCAGCTTGATTTCAAAAAACTTTAAGCAAGAGGAGTTCAGGCAATGTTCTCTGCAATGACCAAGATGGAGAAAAAAGGAGGAGAAACAAGTAGTAGATAAACATCTTGAAGACTGCAGACATTATATGGTGGTAGCATGGCTTTTTCAAAAGACAGAATAAAGTTCTTACTGTGTTATGCAACACACTGAAGAGCTTTATCAAGACATTCTGAAGTCAAATAACAGTCATGACAACAGAGAGAATGAGAGATTTACATTTCTTCAATTAGATCATATGTAATTTGTAATTTTGAGACAGAACATGCTGGAGATGCAGCTGACAAAACGTTCTTGTGTGGTTTAGCGATGCATTTAAAGTAATTGTTTGAGTAATCGCTGCTGTGTGTTCCAAACAGTGCAAGTGACTTGCATAGATGGTACAATTAACAGTCATTAAACTCATCCTTCTGGAAGTTGGATTTTCCCCAATTCTTCTTGTAGATAACAGAAGAGGAGAATTTAACTGCATCATTTGATCAAAGTGTTTTGATATGGTTATTATAGTTTTAAAACACTTGGGAAAGATCTGGACTTTAAGATCTTGCCTACACTGAAAAGATTTATTTTTTCCCAGTTGATTTCTGTGTGGTGCTCCAGAATTAAAAGGGTTTTTTCTTTTCTCTCTTTTCTCTCTTTGTTGAGCAAAGCTTACAAATCGCAGAACTCCCGAAAGCAAAGCAGTTCTGTTCACACATCCAGCTTAACCAGTCTCTTACCTGCTGCAAGACCCGTGCTTCTTAACTCCTTCTTTACCCAACTACACGGAAATTCCTTTTAGAACTGGCTCACATTCATTTAACAGCCACAAACACACTAAGTAGCCCACCAAAACTGCAGTGGAATTTTAGCTAATTATTCAGTTCTACATCTGGCACAAGCAGAGTTTGCAGAGGAAACTAATTCATTTTAGCCATGAAACATATAGGTTCATGCTGTGCTTTATTATCTCATAGATTTTTCAGCATCATATAAGAAATAGATCTTTCAAATTCCCTTTAGGGAGAAACAGTATGATAAGATTTGTCAGAAAAAGTTTTAGATTTCTACTCCAAATTAGTAAAGTTTTGGAATATTTCAAGGAGGGTATCTTGTGGATTTTTTTTTTTTAGAGGTGCTTTTCCAAGGAACTAACTCTGTAGAAGCTATTATTCTGTAACTTTAAATTGTGAATAATATATTTGTGGACAATTTTGTAATGCTACTTAGATTTAGGACTTGCAGGTTTTTTATAAATTTTAGGGGTAACGTGTGTTCATTTAGCTGTCTGAAATGACAAAGAGTGGAATCTAAACTTCAGGCCACAGAGAAAATATGTGACTTTGAGCCTCCCCTGCTTTCCACATTTGTTCTGAGAACAATACCTTTGTGAACTGTGAGGATTTTTTTAGGGGAAGGTGTACAATTTCAGTTTGTCCTTAATTTCTAAGGGTGCTAAGGTACCCTCATGGGAATATATGAAATATATGAAAACTTAAAGCCTTTCTTGTTAGTCATACTTTGAACATTTAAAATTATATTGATTAATGAATTGTGTTTGGAGAGTGTTCTTTTTGGTCCTTTATCTCCATCAGCATAGTTGCTGCCTTAGAGGTCTAAGGTTTGGAAAGCTCTTGGGCCTTTTCAGGGCCCAATGGCTCAGACAAATGCTTCTCCAGTCTCACTCTGACTTCTCTTTTGACTAGCCAGTGTTTAATCCAGGTTCTGTGTGTTTCATTGAACTGACTTTTGGTTTTGCACACAGAAGTGAGAACAAAAATATGTTTTCAATTGTGCCTAATTTGTAAGGTTATAATTTTCTTCTTGTATTTCTCTGAGTGGACATGTAGCACAATTTGATGGCATTTGAATGGTGGAAATATTAACAGCTCTTAATTTTCATTATATGATTATTGCTATAACATGCAAAATTTCTGAACACTGATGATAATCTGATGTTTTTATTGCGGTTTTTGTTTTTAAAGGGCACTATGAGGAGGTGTATGATAACCAGCTTAGCTTGGCCTGCTTTTTCATTGAGCCTGAGGACAAATGGTTAAGTAACTACTTCTATGAACAAAGCTTTAACACTGCTCAATTGGTAGAAATTGATGGTGGGAAGAGAAAAGCACAAGCATATGTAAACATGGGCCTCATCAATGAGGAACAAGGTAAGTCACTGACATCAAAAGCTGCATTGGATGGCATCTGTAGTTACACAGACTGGGCTGGATTAAAAGAGCTGTGGACATGTAATTATGCAATGTTTAATCCTGCTTCCAATTTACACTTAGATGTAAAACAGCCTGTATTTTTGTGTTCTTTTTAAAATGACCTTCTGATTCTCTTGACTGCAAGTGACACCCTCTTTGTTTGTACCTGACTGCCACATTGGTGTTTGCTTCAGACTTAGACCTCACCACAAGCTCCATTTCTCCATCCACATCCTTAAACTGTGAGTCTCTGAAATTAGAAGATATTAATAGAAATAACTGCAGTCATAGAACAGCCCAGGCTCTAAGGGACCTTGACAGATCTGATCGAACCTTTCATGGGAAAGGGAGCCTAAATGAGATTATTTTAGCACCCTGTCAGTCGCATCTTAAAAACCTCCAGTGACGGGGACTCTACCACATCCCTGGGGAGCCTGTTGCAGTGAACAGTTGTTCTCACTGTAAACAATATTGCTTTCTTATAGCAAGATGAACCTTGTTTCTGTATTTAAAAGCATATATTACTTTTCATGGCAGAGGGGTTTGTATGTGGATAGCAGTCTGAGTATAAAAAAGTGTTTTCCTCTGTTTGCATAAAATCCTTTCATGTTGTGAGAAGACAAACAATATGTGAGCCTCAAGTAACTGAATAAAGCCTGTCTTCTAGTTGTAGTTTGTAAGTGTACTGCATGCCTAACTATTGCTTAAAAGATGTGATTTGTGTAGCCACTATGGTTTTGTTTCTAAATTTGACTGTGGGTTGAAACAATTCCAACTCTGAATTCAACTTTTGGCTGGTTTCTCGTATAAAGTGGCTTCTCTGAAAAGAAAAAAATAAATTCATAGAAATTGAAATATTTTGTGGAAATAATATGTTTCCATTAAATGTCTGACGGAATGGGTGTGTTTTGAAAGATGGCCTAATTTCTGAGCAAAAGCGCGTAAAACCTGAAGTCTGCAGCCTTTTTGTTGTGGTGTTTTGTTTTGGTTTTTTTTAATTGAAAGGCTGTTCTATTTTTTCCTCTTGTTCTCTTGCAGCTGACACATCACACCTTTTTTTTATATTTCCTCACATCTTTCTAGACTACTGGTCATTCACACTGCTTCCTGTGAATGAACTGTTGCCTTATCTTTCTTGCCTGCAACATGCAACCTGGATTCAGTTTTAAAATTTGAGCACATACCAATAATCAGTAAAATGGAAGGATTACTTTTCTTACACATGGTATTTTTATTTGTGATTGCAGGTATGACATCTACATTCTGTATTTCAGCATGGGTTGCATACTCACAGTTCACGACCTTCAGTAATCTCTAAGTTATTTTCTGAAGATCTGTTAACTTCCTGTCTTGTTCTGAGGTCTCCAGTTAGTTGTGNAGAAATTGATGGTGGGAAGAGAAAAGCACAAGCATATGTAAACATGGGCCTCATCAATGAGGAACAAGGTAAGTCACTGACATCAAAAGCTGCATTGGATGGCATCTGTAGTTACACAGACTGGGCTGGATTAAAAGAGCTGTGGACATGTAATTATGCAATGTTTAATCCTGCTTCCAATTTACACTTAGATGTAAAACAGCCTGTATTTTTGTGTTCTTTTTAAAATGACCTTCTGATTCTCTTGACTGCAAGTGACACCCTCTTTGTTTGTACCTGACTGCCACATTGGTGTTTGCTTCAGACTTAGACCTCACCACAAGCTCCATTTCTCCATCCACATCCTTAAACTGTGAGTCTCTGAAATTAGAAGATATTAATAGAAATAACTGCAGTCATAGAACAGCCCAGGCTCTAAGGGACCTTGACAGATCTGATCGAACCTTTCATGGGAAAGGGAGCCTAAATGAGATTATTTTAGCACCCTGTCAGTCGCATCTTAAAAACCTCCAGTGACGGGGACTCTACCACATCCCTGGGGAGCCTGTTGCAGTGAACAGTTGTTCTCACTGTAAACAATATTGCTTTCTTATAGCAAGATGAACCTTGTTTCTGTATTTAAAAGCATATATTACTTTTCATGGCAGAGGGGTTTGTATGTGGATAGCAGTCTGAGTATAAAAAAGTGTTTTCCTCTGTTTGCATAAAATCCTTTCATGTTGTGAGAAGACAAACAATATGTGAGCCTCAAGTAATTGAATAAAGCCTGTCTTCTAGTTGTAGTTTGTAAGTGTACTGCATGCCTAACTATTGCTTAAAAGATGTGATTTGTGTAGCCACTATGGTTTTGTTTCTAAATTTGACTGTGGGTTGAAACAATTCCAACTCTGAATTCAACTTTTGGCTGGTTTCTCGTATAAAGTGGCTTCTCTGAAAAGAAAAAAATAAATTCATAGAAATTGAAATATTTTGTGGAAATAATATGTTTCCATTAAATGTCTGACGGAATGGGTGTGTTTTGAAAGATGGCCTAATTTCTGAGCAAAAGCGCGTAAAACCTGAAGTCTGCAGCCTTTTTGTTGTGGTGTTTTGTTTTGTTTTTTTTTAATTGAAAGGCTGTTGTCCTATTTTTCCCTCTTGTTCTCTTGCAGCTGACACATCACACCTTTTTTTATATTTCCTCACATCTTTCTAGACTACTGGTCATTCACACTGCTTCCTGTGAATGAACTGTTGCCTTATCTTTCTTGCCTGCAACATGCAACCTGGATTCAGTTTTAAAATTTGAGCACATACCAATAATCAGTAAAATGGAAGGATTACTTTTCTTACACATGGTATTTTTATTTGTGATTGCAGGTATGACATCTACATTCTGTATTTCAGCATGGGTTGCATACTCACAGTTCACGACCTTCAGTAATCTCTAAGTTATTTTCTGAAGATCTGTTAACTTCCTGTCTTGTTCTGAGGTCTCCAGTTAGTTGTGCCTAAATGCAATTTGTTGCTTTCTCTTTGCACTGAGTAGTATCCTGTGTTTTGGTGGTTTCTAGAAACTGTCAGGATTGTTTTGATTTCTGAAGTTATCTTTCAGCATGCTTTCTCTTCTTCCTGGTTTGATATAATTAGAACATTTAATAGCGTTTTTCTACCCTGGCATTCAAATCCTTAATGAAAACATGAAGTAATACATTGGACATAGTGGAGGCACCTGTGGAACCTCACTGAATACCTTTTTCCACACTCACAGTGAACTACTGATAACCATAGTTTAGGCAGGATTTCCTAACTAATTTGCACTCCCCTGGCAGTAGCTGCAGGTGAAATATGTTTCCCTAATGCTTTCCACAGAAGTTATGTAACAGTGAGAAAGGAATTTATTAACTTATATGGAAGATTGGTTTGATGATATCCACTCTTCATATATTGACATTAGCGATAATATTTTCATGTTTTCTTTAAATGTTTGGTAATAATTGTTTGGTAAAAAATGTTTGGTAATAATCTGATTGATTATTTACTTATTCCAGTGTTGTTTTGTTCTAGGAAATGAAGTTGTTCAAAATCCAATTTCTCAGTTGATAAGATAGCAGTTGCTTAAAGCCCAGCCAGTCACAACCAAGTCATTTTCATTTGGAATGAAAAATGCTTAGTTAGATTATCTATTTCTTACTCAGTAGAATAAAATTACTGAAAATTTGCTGGATTTAAATTTTTTTTGCAACCTTTTCACTTGGTCCTTTAGTTACAAAAAAAAAAAATTGAGAAGGTGCAGACAAGCAAACATTCATATCTACTTGTAACTTCAAAGGCACTTACTGAGTGTGACTCACTTCTGTTATCCAAGCACTGCCTAAAAGAAAATTTAATATTTTCCACTTTTATGATGTCTTAAGCAAAAGTTGTTGAATACTTAAATATCTTGAGGCCCATTACAAAAGCATATAAGTAAAGTTATGAAATAGCCTGAGATGATCAGAGGAGCAGAAATTTTATTTTCCTGCTGAAGAGTATTAGAAACCTGTAGAAGAGAAGCTTCTTATTAACCTTACTAAAAAGAGATAAAGCAAAGTGGATTTTCACTGCCCAGGGTAAAGCTCCACTGAATCTGTGGGGTCTGTCTGTTGCAAGTATTTTCTTTCCAGAGAGAGAGAGGTAAAAAAATAACGAAGCTGAGAGAGTAAGCATAGGATTTACTTTGAGGCACCACTGAGGGGAAAAAAAAATAGCAGATGTATTCCATGCACTTTGTATTTCCAAGGGTGAAAAACTGATTCAAGGGCAAGTTCTGATTGGAGAAAAAGTGTAAGAGCAGATGTTGGCTTGGCATTGTATAATATTGCATCAGTATTAATGGTGTTATAAGTAAAATTTTAATTCTGTTATTTTATAATTTTTTTGTTCAGTTATTTATATTTTGGTAATTAATTTGTGAACCAAGTTAGCCAGATGCCTACTTCTATGGAGGTGTATCCACAGGAATAAATGTAAACATCTGGTCCCAGTTCTTTTCAGTTCTCTCATCCAATAGTGTATTTTTCATTACTTGGGAAAGGAAGCTGTCCATATATGCTTAGGACTGATTGCTTGGGAGTATAAAGTTAAACATGGACTTGTAAAGATTGTTGTTTGCCTTGGAAGAAAATCAATAAATTTGCTGGGTAATTTTTGTGTAATCAAATTTAAAGTTCTTTGACTTTCAGCCTGGTCCCTGTCCTAAAGGCTGGATATAACCTGGTGTTCATTAATCTTCAAAGCTAAATATTTGAGGTGTCGGTGGTGTAGACTTCGGTCATGATAGTTGGATGCAGGCCATTAGTAGCTGCCAGTAAGAGAAAAAAAACAATAATAAGTGAGTAGGCTGCTACAGACACAAATGGAAGGTTCTGCTTGGAGCAAACATGATTTTAATGGCATTTCTTCACAGAATGAGATTTTTAACCTCTTCCCTAAAATACTCTGCCAGTAAAATAAGGTCTGAAGCATTCATTGATTACTGTAGGAGTGTTCATATTATGATACTGTTCAATTAGCCGTGCTCACCCCCTAGTTTGTTGTTCAGCAGAGGGCTGATAATTAGTCATTTTATTACCTTAGTTACTCATTGTTTTACTATAGTTACTCATTTATTACTTATATTTTATATAGCTCTTTAATGTGCTGATGTCACTTTACAGACACTGAAAATGCAATGACATAAGACTTTTTTTTCACATTAAATCCAGAATTACTTGTTGTCCAAGTAAGTGCAGGCTTTGTGATAGAATCTCTCTTCAGAAATATGAGTTTTGAAAAAATATTTTTCTTCCTATGCTTTGAATGCATTTTCAGAAGTAATATCAGTCATTATAAATGTGTGCAATTTTCTGCATCTCAGAGAGTGAGTTTATAATCATAGTTTATGATAGATTATATTATGATTAACCTTCTGCTGAAGTTAATTTTGAACTTGAGGTTTACACTGTTGTATCCTGCAGAAGGAACAGTCAGAGTGCACTGACAAACTCAGTGTCTAGTATTGTTTTGGGTAGGTTCTTACATCATTGCAATATTGAAGTGCTTTCAGTTTTGTACTAAATGCTTACCACCTATCCTGCCTGAAGTGATATACACCTTAAATAGATGCATCCCGAAGTTTAAGATAACTTAAATCAATAAAAAGAGCAGTCTGGAGATAACAAGGAATTTTTACTTGTAGGAGATATTTGCTTCAAGTATGTTACAACAAAACCAGATAAATTTCTATGTTATTCAAAAGCATAGCAAAACCAGACATCTGAAATTAGGGTACCTGTCAGTTGCAGTGTACTTGGAAACACTTCTGGATACATTTAAATAACTAGTTTGAGAAAGCATATAAGTATCACAGTAGAGTCCAATGAATAAAACTTTCACAATTAATTACAAATGTATATCAGTGCCACAGCAGAAACTGGATCTCCCCTGGTATGAGAGCTGAGAGACGTGTGGAAATGATGCCCTTAGTCTCAAGGCAGTGGTGACTTTGAATTAGTAATCAGATTTGTATTCTGCTAGCATATAAGGATCAACAAAAGTGGAGGTAATACTTTATCTGAAATCTTTACGGGCTGAAAAGATTAAAGGCAGGCAGAACTGGTGAGAGAAAGGGAGTGAGTGCAAAGCAAATAGCAATGCTGGTAATCTCAGAGCTGATTCCCACAACATTCAGCTAATCCAGAAACCCAGTTTTGTCCATCTTTGTGTCTTTTTTAGATTGCAAGTCTTAGACCTTGATAGGGAGTTCCTTTAGTCCTTTCTAAAATAAGCTTAGACATTTCAAAAATCTGCCATATTCTGCAAATTAGTGAAGGATTTATAAGTGTTCAGTCCTAATCCAACTCTGCCTTGATTATAAGCAATGTTAAGGTCTGATTGATTGCTTTTCAGACAGAGCCATGTTATGCCAGAGTTGATCCCTTCTGATCCCTTTGCACCCCAAAAATATTAATAAATTGCACCTGATTTATTTGAAAAGGTATAATTTTATCTGTGATCATGGATAAAATACGGTCTATTTTGTATGTTGGAATTTGATAGAAACTTTTCTGAGTGAAAGACCTACTGAACACAAGGGACTTGTAAGTTTGATTAATTTGTTGGGGGAAAAAAAATCACATGATTCTTGATTTCTTTAACAATCTCAATTGAGACTGAGGTGTAGGGTTTTGCCTATCAGTTTGCCATCATATTGAAATTGAAGTTTTTATCAAGGCATTGGAGAAGTTGATGGGAAGATTCTGATTGTGTTTAAGGGGTATTTCACAGAATGGCTGGATTGGAAGGAACATCTGAAGATCATCTAGTCCAATTGCCCTGCCAGAGCACGTACTCCTAAAGCAGGTTGCACAGGATAGCTTTGAGTTATGAAGCTTAAGTATTAATTACTAGATATATTTGCTGAACAACAACTTAAAGATGGCCCATAACATCTTTTGGTTTTGGAACATAAGTCTAAACTGTTTATTTTCTTGTTCTTAGTCAAGAAATTCTTGCTAAGAATCCATTCTTACTAAGAAATTGTTGATTTTGTATTTTGAATTGTTTATGGCAAGTGTTTTTTAATTGAAAACTGTAATGTATAAATAATTGAGAGAAACTCAGCATAAATTCATGAGTATCTATGCAGAGGAAATATGCACGTTTAAGCAGAATTTCCCCAATTGGTTTGCCTTCAGGCGGAAATAATTTATATTCACATATAAAAAAGAGAATGTTAATATTGCAAAATGAAGTACTAAAAAGGTTTAAAAAGGCAAAAGTTAAAATGGCTTATGAAATTTCATATGCTTTTGTGTGTGCACATTTTGCAACTCTATTTTAATTACATTAAAATATAGTTTCTTTTTAGGAGATTCCTAAGTATAGCCAGAATAAAATTCACCTGTGGGATAGGTGGCCCACGTGCACCTTCTACATTAATAGAGCTTTATGTTGTTATCTGTGCTGCAAGTCTGCCAAGCCCACTTAAACAGCAAATTCTCTATAGTATAGTGCAGAAACATTCTGCTTTACAATCTGATTGCATAATTGCTAACAGCTGGTAAATAAAACAAACCAGGGGGACAGCCTTTGTGAAGAGAGATTAATTTCTTCCTCACTACCTGTGGAGTGCAGAGCTGTCACTGATAACAGAATTGCTGCATTTGAACCATCCAGCCCGTCTATTTAACTATGTTATGTTTCCACCATAAGGTGTATGCCCAGTATCTGAGGGCTCCATACTGTTGTATCCACAAGCCCAGGTCACACTGGAAGAAGCCAACCTAAAATGAATCCCATCTCTTTGTTCAGGAACAAAAGCAACTCAGATTATCAGCTAAAAGATAGGTTTTGTCTGTCCTTGTGTCTCTGCTGGATATTCCTTTCTGTAAACAACTTGTCTTGCTTTAAAACAATACCCAGTTAAGTTTGTGATTTTTGGTAAAACATCAACCTCATTATTATATTTCTCTTTCTTTTTATAGTGAGATTTGTCACTGTGTGGACCAAAAAGAGGAAAAATATTTAAAGATATAAATTCCTATGTATTTTTTTTTTTTATAGGAAGCTTGTGTGCTAGTTAAAACATGACAGTGACTTAAAGGAGAGTCATAGTTCTAGAGATTCAGAGATTCTCTATCCTTTCAGGCAGGAACCACAGGTTTGTTCTGCATTTATGTAGTACCCTTTCCTGTGTGCTTCTACAGCACTTGGTGAGGTTCAGTGTGTGCTGTGATAAACTAAAGCTAGATGAGAACATGCTGCTCCCTGGCCAAGCCGAGTGCTGCTGTCTCAACACGTACAGCAAGTTCTGCCTGTCTTTCTGTCTGTCTGGAGTTTGGATCAATGTCTATCCTCAAGATACTAATTTTCAAAAAAAGTGGTGGGAACTTACTGTCCTACTGACTTCTTACCAAACTTGGTTGAAATTCACTCCAAAAGTAGTTGAAGAACAGGGTGATCATATGGGCTTGTTCCCCGTGGAACCTAAAAGTGAACTTTTGTACTCTTCATTGTCTGGAGAGAACATACATGTTTATATGTCAGACCAAATCCAGTAGTAACCAAATCCCATTGGTTTATCATGATATTCCCCCCTCCTCACCCCATGTTGCATATCCCACACTACTAACTTACTTCTCAAATTTATTGCTAGGTGTGATTATTTTTTTTCCAAACTGTTTTTTCTGAAAAAGGCATGTGGGGATAGTTCAGGCCTGCAAACATACTCACATGTTTCCAAATCCCGTGTCTTTGACTACATAAACCTGTTGCTAAATTTTAGATTCATGTACAAACATATATTTAAGAAGAGTTTCCACATCAGGGAACTTTAAAGACAGAAAGAAGCCTTCCCTTAATGGGACATGGAATTCTGCATACCCAGTTTGCCCGTTTAAGGCACTTCCAGTCATTGATTTTCACATCAACTGAAGCTAATTCTCCTCTGTTATTCTGCACTTACTCTATCTCACAAAGCGATTATATTGTTTTCTGATTGCTTAAGAATTGAATATATAAGTTGGCTGGGAAAAACTTGATTGTAGAGCATAATTTTAAAAATTTAAGCAGCAAATTGCTAGGAGTTAGTCTTTGGATATGCTGCTTTTCTCTGTCAGTCAGTAGCAGTCAGAAGCAGCCATAAATCCTGCCAGATTCTTGGGAGGACAGATTTAAAAGGTTTATTAAATAATTGAGCTCATCCTCCTGCAAGTGCAGAAAGTAGTTCCCCAGTAAATGACATCTTATTATTACAGGGTTGTTACTGGTATTGAACTAAAAAGTACTGTCTTGAACTGATGTTATAAAAATTAGGAATGTTTTCAGTTCATATTAGCATAGTCTTAAGAAAGTATGAAAAAAGGTTCTGAACATGCAAAATGAAAGCAAAAAGGGCCTGTTAAGTTCATAAAAATATTCTTCATTAAATTATTTTTATTCTTATTTTTAAAAGGTATTGGTAGGCAATGAAGATATTTTGAATAAGAGAACTCAGGGAGAATTCTGTAGTGTTCCTATTTTCACTTCTGAAAAGAAATCCTGTGAAAATGGCATACTTTCTACATGCTTTTACTTCAATTGATTTAAATCAAGGTTTATTATTAAGCACAGGAAAGAAATAATATTCTTTACACTAAGAAAAAAGTAAGTGTCCTTAATTCTTTCATGGTCACTCCCACTTTCCTAGCCTAATTCTTCAAATGGAGAAACTTTTAGTTCTGATATAATAACTGGGGAGAGGTCTGTATTCTTGCTTTCTAATAAGCTCTTCAAAATATTCACAGCAGTGCTGCTAATTCTGAACTGTCATTTGCATTTTCATTAGAAGTTTTGACATATGAGAAAAGATCCTTAAATTAGTTTCCATTCTTAGGTATTTGGTGATTGTAAAGTTCATTTTCAAGTCATAAAACTACTGGAAAAAACCGATTGCTGTTTACATTGAACTATGAAAGATGTATCAGAAATATTTTAGAAAAAACATTTGCTTTGTGCTTGAATATAATGTGTAGCACCAGGTGAACTGTTTATATAGACACCTTTGTACGAATCATATTCTAAATGTTTTTGGTATCAAATATTGCTGTTTGCTTTATGTGCATGTTCATAAGACTATGACATTTAATGAAGAGATCTTTTTAAAGTATTGATAGCCATGAGTAAATTATACTGTGTTTGATCTGTGTTAAAGATTCAAAGTCCAAGAAATTTGAATAGAACTTAGAATAAAAATGTAATTAGGTTACATCCCTAAAGTCTGATATATCTTTAAACAAGACTGCAAATGAAACTTTATTAAAACTTCAAATGAATTATTTCTTTGCTTTTTTAAATTCTTTTTCCCCTCTCTTCTCTTTCATGTCTATTACTGACATTGCTGCTTGTATTTTACCTGTCTTTTCCAGGGTATTTTAATTATTTACTGCTTAATGACTAGTGCTGAGATGAAGCTGCCCTCTCACTCACAGGGTTTTTTTCTTTGCTTCAAAGCTTTGAGGGGTCTTGGAATACTGTAGCTGGACCGGCAGTTGTCATCATAAACTTTCCTGGAGGCAGTGTTTCCTTTCAGTAATTGATAAAGGAGGCTGTTTCCAGAGGTGCCTTTCCAGTGTCACTGAGAGCTGATGGGATTGCATGTCCTCAGCCATTACCAATGATCTGTAGAAGCCACAGGTAAAGCAAACATGAAGCTGTTAATAAAAATATATCTTCCTCTTCAGAGGATCGTTAGGTTGGTTGGGACCTTAGCAGGTCATTACTCCAACTGCTACTCAAAGCACACTTCTGAAGTAAATCATCTGCACCACAGAACAGCTCCAGTGCTGGAGCACTGCATCTGATAATAAATGTATTATTGGAAGCTATGAAAAGTAAGGGGAACTGGGTGGAATCTGAATAAAATGTAAACACTACCAAAAAAAAGTATTTAAACCAAGGCAAGTATTTGACTTGACATAGCAAAAAAAAGTAATTTAATGAAACTAATCTGCTTCAGTGTCACTTTCTCTATTTAAAAGATAATGATCTTATTAATCTTTGAGGTTAAATACTAATATAACTTGTTTTTGTTTAGTTCTATTGAATTGAAACTCTCAAGTCCCAAAAAACAGAACTGCAAAAGTATATGCCATTCATCACTGAGTTTTCTGGTGCCTGTCCTTTCTGCATTTGGATATCCACCTATAGACATGGAAATATTTGTGAAACTTGAAATGGGAGCATCCCACTGAGTGTGGGCCCACTCTCATCCAGAGCCTGGAGCCTTACAGTGTGAGCTTCCTAAATACATTTTGCATCCTAGGTAGCCTTTGTGTGTTGAAAGCACTTCAATGCTCTGCAAACATGAAAGACTTGAATATTATTGTGAAGCAAGAATTCTGTTCTCTCTAAAATGGGTGTGTTATCATATAGCTAATGTTCAGCATTGTTTGCAGTGTTGTCCTCGATTAAAATTGATATATATCAAGAAGTGTTTATTTATATATAATTAAACATATCAGAAGAAGGCATCTGACAAATGCTGCTTTCATAAAATGGGTTAACTTAAAAAGATAAAGGAATTTTAACTGTAAACCAGAATTTTGTGTGTTGGTTCATTTGAATATGAATGTAAGACAGACAAGTTAGTGGGACCTGTTTGGTTGTCATTTTTTTCCCATTGCTGGTCCACAGTACCCCATTCCCAAAGCAGCTGTCATTTCAGCTGCCTATGGGAAAACCCTCGTGTCTGCAGCTCAGTAGTGCTGGCAGCAGAAGGGGAAGGGATTAGAGAGCAGCCAGGCAACTAGAAAAGCCAGCATTATCCTTGCCTTGTGAGGTGTCTCTGGGAGAACCCTTTAAGCAACACCTTTTTATAGCACGTTTGACATCCCAGTGTGCTGGTGGTGTGATACAGCGTTTGAACTGTCCTACTGTGGGTTCTGCAGTCTGCACTGCCCTCTAGGTTTGTGTAGGTGTATTTTGAGTGCTTGAGCTTTAAGGCAAGTAATAGAGGTCCTCAGAGGACAAGACTATATATGCTCTAATGCTCACTGGATTACTACAGTTATGATTGTTTTTTCAGACAACACACATTTGTTTAAGTAATGTAAACAGAAATAATGTGTCATCCTCTAAACTGCAATACCAAGGACTAGCCTGACAGTCCTTCGCCCAGAGAAGGGAAGATAAAATATTGTCTTTTGCACTGCAGTCAGTCCACCAATGCTACATCTCAGGTTGTGTGAAGCTCAACTCTCCTCTTCTCTCTTCCTTTCTCCTTTGTGTCCTCAAGTGCTCTGCTTCTCAGGCGTGATTTCAGCTGGCCTTAGGCAACTTGGACTCCAGGTGAGCTCTACTGGTGCATTGTCAAACTGGAGAAATGGTCAGAATACCCCACGGTGAGCCAGCATGGTCATTGCAACATTCCTATCACCTGCCTACATCATTTTACTAAAGCTCATGGTGAAATCTTACTGGAAAAAAAAAAAAACAGCTTCTATAAAGTAAATTAATAAAAGGTTTTATCCATTATCTTTAAAATACTGCCTTTGGTTGTTGTCTGATGATTGGTTTAGTTTGAGATGGGTCTTGGAGAGTTATGAAGCTGCAAAATTTTCTCTTAAATCCCTTCTGCAGCTTTTTCCTTGTTTTTTCAACTGGCACATGAATTCAGTTTATTGCATGTGGGAGCTGTCCCAGTAGCTTCTTTACAGTTTGTTTTACCCCAGGAGTCCAAGGTGGTTCAACTGTTTGCTGAATGAGAGAAACCTTGTTTGATGTTTCTTGTGAACACACTTCTGTTAAACACTTCTGTAACAATCTCTGTGGCAGACTTAAGTATTTCAGCATGAATAGTGCTGTCTTGATTGAACATAGAAACTGAGCATAATACAAGTAGTTCAAGCAGTTAGACTGAAGTGTAAGCATATATCTTTTGAAAGATAATAACATTTTTGGTTTTCATTACCATTAACTGTTGCTTCAACCAGATTTTGTGTTCTCATTGTATGGTGAAATAATTGATGGCAAAAGATACTCTAGATTATAACATACTATAATATACTCAAGGTTTATTTTTCCTTTACGTTGTTTTAATCTACAGTGGAATATTTTCTGAAGCCCTCAACAACTGTTTGCAATTTAGAATTAAATGTGCTTTCTGCTTCTAGTGGTGCTGCTGAGGCAGGGTACCTAACAGACCTGTCACTTTTCTTGTGCAGTTATTTCTGTGGCATTATTTTCATTGGCAAATATATGAGCTGATAGAAAAGGAAATCATTAGGTGCTCTCAGTATTGCTGAGGCATGGAGCTAGAGCAGGTCAGTCACTGCCTTTTGCAGATTGTGACATTTTAAATTACCTGTACACTACTGGAAGCAATCTGTGGACCTAATTAACATCTCACCTAATTAAAGTCAGGACTGTATGTAGAGAATTCTAGATAGTTTTGCACTGCCTTTATTTATTAAATACCACATTATTCAAATTTGAATCTCTAATTTCAGTATTGAAAACTTCAGGTTTGTGTGCTGTTTTCTTAAGTGGGAGTAACTTTTTTTTCCCTCCTTCAAGTAATCAATGCACTGCTGAATGAGTTCATTTTAATGCACTCAATCATGCCTCTAATGTTTGTAGCTTACGGGCGCAAGCATCAGTAATGCAGGAATGTTATATGGCTTTAGTTTGGGCCATTTCATAAAATATTCATGGAATCAAAAATGTGCATCAAAATAGCGGCTGAGAGAATTACATTTATGTGCCTGCTTTTATGGCAGCTTCACATTTAAACCCATTTGTGTTAATATCTAGTCAATCTTTCTACTTAAAAAAAAAGGCAAAATAGTAGTCTCCATATATACCCTTTTTGGTTTGATATCTATTTTGATATAACAAATCTGTATTTTTGGATTGGGTTTTAAGAAGGAGAATTATAAAGGAACTTTTAGATGATCTAAAAACATTTCTCTTCAGTATTTACAAAATTACATTGAATTATTTTCCTTGAATGAATAGATTTATTTTTTTACTTTGAAGCAACTCAGTGAAAACTGTAGCACAAATCTTTGTGTCAGAGTAATGTCTTATGTTCATATATAATTGTTTAAAACGGATTTTTTACTCCCAAATTATATTGTGACAATATTTGCCTCCCATATTTAAGATTAAACTCTTGCTGATAGGATTTCTTTTGTTGTGCCCTGAGTTATATTAAGCTATAAAAAATTATAGAAGTGTAAAATTTTAGTAGGGGTAGTACATATGTTGTAAGAGTTACCATTCTGGTTTTTGATTCCTTTTATAAGAAGGGAAGAGAGACATTGGAGATTCTCCAACTCCTTTTGGTATCCACTGAGATAAATTCTGCATGGCAATGTGAAAATAAACATGCAATTGCTATTAATGTTGCCAACTGAAAATAGCTTTACTGCTTTGTGTGACGTTCTGCAAATAGATTTTGCAAGCATGGATTTCCTAGAAACACTTTCTGGATTTTCTCTTTGAATTCCTAGACCTATAAAAATACATTTCTGCAAACTGTTTCAAGTGATTTTCTTACTCCGTTGTTTTTCCTCTCATTTTGCTTTTTTTGGTCTTTGGTTTTTTTTCAGTTCATAATAAAAGTAATTTAAAACTCTGCCTTGTCACTGCCTAAGTGAGATAAAAATGCTCTTATTCTCAGAAATGTTGTGCAATTGGCTTATTACTTTCTTTTAATGTTTTTCAAGATTTTCAGATGGCATTCTATGTATGTCTGCAGCCAACACTTGCAATAGTTCAGTGTTTAAAAATTAGAATGCACTGGCCAGATCACTTCTAGCTAAACTGCCTCATGACAGGAAATAAACTCGCCAGCCCCCTGAAAATATTATTTTCCCACAACATTTGAGTTTCACATAAGCATTATGGATTAAATAAATAGGTTGATATGTCATTTGCTAATGGCAACAAGGCCTTTCAGGTTATTTTCATGGAAGAATTAATTCCAAAGTCTAAAACATTTTACCTTCTGTGAATTTGAGAAGTGTCTAAATAGCTAGTTATATTTGGCAGAGTCTTCAGTGAGTAAATTCCCAGCCATGTAAGGGCTTTCATGTCAGGAATTCCATCTCTTCCTTGTTTAGGAAACTAGCAGATTGTTTCTCTTTTCACTTCACAATCTTTCTTGGTAGTTCAGTGAAGCCAAATGTAGTATAGATTCATTCAAATATTGCCAAAAAACTATTGATTTCACATTTTGAAGCTTGGTGTGGATGGATTGTTTCCAAAGAGGTTTCACTGAGATCTGTGTCCCGGTTTGGGCCAATTTCAAGGAGAAAATGTCCAAAAGGACGTCTCCGCAAAGCAGGGTACTGCCGCCCACCCCACCAGGTTCGGGAAAAGAAAACTATTCCCCGGAGGTATGTGGAAGAGAGAAAAAGAACTATTTATTAAACACACACACATAGGAAAACAACAACGATGCCAAAGAACCAAAATCTCTCTCAGCGTGGAGCAGAAACCCGGAAAATCCCAGAGTCCTCACTGCAGGGGGGTGGTCTCTCTCCTCTTCCTTGGAGCTGGGTCGAGGTGGGTGCCCCACTCCAAGCTGGGGAAGGGTCCCCCGGTGGAGTCCAGACGCTCCGGTGATCTGAGCAAGTCCAGAGGAGAAGAAAACAAAGCCAAATTTTCTCTCCGTCTCTCTCCGAGGAAAAAGGAGCCGAAAAGCCGGGTGGAAAAAGCAGGCAGCGTGCTTCCTCCACACTTCTCCCCACACAGCTGAACGCAGAGCAGAGCGACCTTGAAGCACAGACTGTTTTGAAAAGTTCGCCCGGCGGCTTCTCTCTCCTCTCCCGGGCTCAGTTTAAAAGCACAGGACTCATGTTTGGGCATAGAGCGATGCAAGGGGATACACATGACATGGTGACCCCAAGACAATCTGGCAAAAGGAGTGTCAGGTCACAGCTCTTATGGGTAGGTCAACTCTTGAGAACTATGGGGTGCATGGGTTGTTTGAGTTCGGTTTCTCAAGGGGATACTGCAAGAGGGGAAGCTTGGGTAAGAATCACCACACCTGATAGTTCTAACAACCTGAACAATAGTTCTTAAGATTGCAAGTATTATTTACCTAAATGGGGGGCCCTGTTAAGAGATCATGTTACAGTGTCTTAGGAGAAACTCAGATACTGTGTTCAGCTTCAAGGTGATACCACTCATTTGTTTGCTGCTTCCCATTCCTACTAAAGGTTTTTGAGTAACACATGAATCAAACTCTATTAAATAAAGAATCCCTTACACATCTAGTGTATCCCAATGACTCACATGTATGACTATACCTTTTCAAAAGAACAATCTCTTTATTAATGAACTTCAGGGAGAATTCCAAGGAGGAGTCTATATGTGTTTATGAGAATCCAAGTGAACAAAATTCTGGATCTGCCTATTAACATTAAATTTTAACTTTCAATCATTTGTCACAAAGCCAACCTGACCTCCTTCAATATCTTAAATCTCCATTTAGCGACTTGGATAACTGCAATTCTGTTGACTTCTGAGTTGACTGTGCCCTAAGAAGTTATCTGGACTGGATAGACAAAAACTCAAATTGGAAACCTCTTGAGAATGGACAAGGGTTTTCATCTGGCTTTGGCAAGTCTACATCTCTATTGTCTGTTACATGTACTATCAAGGAGCCTGTAAACAGCTTGTACTGGTTGTGACAATTTCCCTTTGCCTTTCTATTTGTGCAGTCTGATGTTGAGTGTGGGACATTTTGGAAAGATTGTGTAGAACTTTTCCTGTTTTCCCAGTGTTTTGGACCATCTCTCCAATACTCTCTGTCCCTAGCCAGAATGGAACTGAATAAAGCCTGGTGTCTCCTCTTTCACCTGGCACTGCACTCTTCAGCACCTGTTTTCTCCTCTGAGACTCTTACACAAATTGCAGGCTGTAGAGCCATAAAATTATTTGTCTATGACACTCATTTAAGTCATTGTGTCTTTGAAAGAGGAGTTTCTTGTGCTTGTCAGTTTTAGTTGAACTCGTTTTAATCATCAGAGAAGCTTAATATGAAAATAAATTTAATTCTAATAAAGATGAGTTATGTTTTATATTGCAAAGTTGAAAGCATGGTTATAAAGGGGTAACATATGCAAAAGACAAATCTAAATTGAGTTAATAAGAGAAATCCGTCATAGCTGTTCTGCTGCCTCTAGGTTGGCTGGAGGCCTGGGGAGATAACCTCATTTTCTTCAGGAATGCTTAAAGAAGATCTTTCTTCAAACTTTTCTCCCTTCCTTTCCTACAACAGGGAAACAACTTTTCTCCTTCCTGGTTCTTTTTGCAGTTTGAATGCAGCAGTGTAAAAAAAGACTGCAAAACAGCAATAGTTCCTTGTAAATCACATCTCAGAAGAGGTGTAAACTACAAACGCTTCTAAGTGAATTTATTGTATGGTTTATTTCAGCTTTTAATCGAAATGGGAGTTGATATATTGATGATCTATGGGACAAGATTCCTCCATCACACACGTGCAAAGTTATGAAGGCAGGGTCACATTCACAGTTCTCCCTGCTACAGAATAGTCTTTGCTAAACAAGATGCTGTGACCAGAATGATTTTTTTAAACTTTTTTTTTTAATGTAAATAGTCTTATCTTACCTGCTTCTCAGCAGTTTTTCTGTACCCATTAAGTATAAGAAAAAGCTTTTCTGTTCTTTCCAAGAGCTTTGAATTTCCATTGTCAGCAGGTATGGAAATCTCCTAGATTGAATTGTATGCACAGAGATAAATCCAGCTGAAGGTAGAGGGAAAACTACTTGCATGTGAAAATGAATTGAATTCTATCTTCAAACTTTCCTGTGCCTTAAAGATGTTTGAGTAACTTACATTTGAAGACTTTAGAGTATATTACTTCAGGCTCAATAATTAATCTATCGATGTTTAATGCTCTTGCAGTAAACCTACTAGATAAACTCACCAGAGCTGGCCTTGCAATAACTATTGAATAAATTACTGTGCATGGTAATTTTTTTTTTCAGCAATTCATTGGTTTGAATGAAGACTTTTATTTTTTCTCTGCAGTTTTGATACCCTTATCATCCACATTTCAAATCTTCAGCATAGGTTTTCATTATGGAAAAAGAAACTTGAGGAACAGTTTCAGTTGTGATTATTTATGCATAAATGTGATTTTGATGTATGAGAACAACAAAGGCTTTATGAATCTAGAATAAATTTGTTTTCTAGACGATCCCGACTTTGCATCCATGAAATCACACTCCTTCGATGTTGTGAATTTGCAAAGGGAAGCTCATTTAAACTGTGATAAATTTAAATTACAGCATTCCTGGGTGCTGTGAGATTTGGCAGTATTTTCCAGCAACCTGTGAGTTATGTATTGAAGAGTCTTCAAAAATGTGTGGAATGTTTGGCTGCAACTTACTTTCAATGATAAAATGATTAGACTACAAACTTGTACAATTTTTGTTGATTGCACATTTGATTGTTGATTTTAATTATGAATTATGTTTTTCAGGTCACATCATGAAAGCTGCTGAGCATTTTGAAGTATTTTATCAGCTAACAGAGGGCACACCATGGAAGGATGAGACAGGCCGTACTTACGCTTCACTGGCATGTCAGCATCTCTGGAGAATTTATACATTGCTAGCAGACAAAATGCTAGAAAATAAAGAACACCAAGAGGCCATCAAAATGCTAACAAAAGCTTTAAAGTTGGCAAAAGAAGGTAAGTGGAAAACAATGCCTTCCCATTCCTTCATTCGATGTGCAGGCCATGATTATCCCATGAGTAAAGTAGGAAGTTTCAAGGGTTTGACTGAGTGATTATTTCCTGTGAAACTCAAAAGACAAACGCTATCAATACGCTTGCAGATCTCACCAAAGCAGAAATGCCTTCCTGCTGACAACAAAGAAACTTTAAGGTTCCTCAAAGCTTTATCTCCAAAGAAACCCTGACAACCTTGTGCGAATAAAATAATAATAATAATAATAATAATAATAATAATAATAATAATAATAATAATAATAATAATAATAGTAATAGTATAAAACTGTGAACCCCTAATCAGAAAGTGAGGTCAGCAATGGAAGCTTAGGTCACTGATTTTGATTGACTGGTCACTGTTGATTTGGCAGGTTTTTTTACCGGAAAAAAGTTACCTTTGCACTCTGCATAGTTATTTAATACTTGAAAAAAACCCAAGTTTTTATCATAAGCAAACAAAATTTTCTGTCTTAATACATATAAATACTTTGAAACCTAAAGTAAAAGATTACAGAATTGCAGAACAGCAGAGGTAGGAAGAAAGACCTCTGGAAATCATGAGGTTGTCCTGAGCAGGCTGCCCTGGACTACATCCAGTCAAGTTTTTAGTATTTCCACAGGTGGAGCCTCCATAACCACTCTGGAAAAGATTTACCACTGCTCAAAGACCCTCACAATGAAGAAGAGTTTTGTTTAAATACATATTAATTCAATATTTATCAGCACATACATTAGGGTTTTTCAATTTAATAATGTATGCAGAACATTAATCCGTGACCCAGTCTTTGAGTAGTAGTTGGAATAGATAAAACATCAAAAATGGCAAAAAAAATTGGAATATTTTCCAAATTTTAAAGTAAGTTTTATGTCAAATAACATTATGACTGTACAGGTCATAAAACAAGCTTGTAGTGTTTTCTAAAGCTATTTTCTGTAATACATGCTTAAATCACAGCTGCAGTTAAACTCCTCTCAATATTTAGTGTAGTAACCAGAAGGACTGCTGGTGAAGTTTCCTATCAATGTCTTCTTATTGCTAGTGAAAACTGCTGGATATTAAGAGATTGTCAAACTGGATCTGATGTCTTTCCAAAACTGTTTTGACTAGGCAGATGTTCTGGTTCCCTTATTTCAAATCAATCACTTTCACATCTTCCTGAGGCATGTATCAGGTATCACTACACACAATTGAGGTGCTGTTGTTGTCTTTAAATTTAAGCTTTAGGAACTTCTTTCTGAGGAGTTCTCCAGGCCTCATTCCAGAGCCATACTGGCTACTGGATGTTATCTCTAATGTCCATTCTGTCCTTCTGGACCATCATCTGTGTTTATGTATTTTATGAATTAGGATTAGATATTACCCACTTCAGACTGTCAAAATCTTCTTAAGCAAGAAAGTTCTTTATGTCCCTAGCAACTTTTAACTTACTATTCTTCTGTGAAACTGTATTTCTGTATCCTTTTGTCTTATTAAGCCTTTTAAGGGATATTGAATATTGGAAAAGACCATCAGGTTTTGGGAGTTTTTGAGGCTTTTAATAATTTTAAGGAGCACATTAAGTGCTATCGATAGAGCGCTGCTATGGCATGAGCAATTATTATCATTCAGAGAGCTTCAGAACTAGGTGTAGGCTTCTGTGTATTTGGACAGAAAGAATTAGTCTGACACCTGTAAACAGATAATCTCCCTTTTCATTTCAACTGTATATATTTATACATTTTACAAAATATCTTGATATGCAGTTATGCTTCAGATTGATTGTGTTTGGAGCAGATTGATATTGAGCAGCAGAAAGATTGGATTTTTGGCTATTTTTAATGTAATTTCATCTACAGGGTTTTTTTTTTTTTGGCTGCTCATGTTCTGGAGGGAAATTTTTGAATATGGTGTGATACTTTAAGAACTTACATATTTAGTTTATATTTGTTTTGGTATCAAATAGGTGATTTTCTGTTGAGGGAGCCATGCAAAAGGATCAGCAAGCAGTGTTTGTTAGACCAGTATCAGTGAAATAAAACCTGGCATGGAAAGGTGTGGTGCATCTTAGTTAGCAACAGCCTGTACAGAATTTTCTATAAATACTGCTTGCAAGTGTAAGTTACCCATTTTTTTAGCTATTTTAACCTACAGTAGCTTGTAAAAGAGACAGGAGAATGAGAAAGATGAAACTGGTCAACTGGTGGTTCTGTCTTGGTGTTTCACTAAGATTCACATTAGCAAAATGTGTGAGTCAAGATATATCTTCTGTTTATATATTAAGATTTATTACCTATTTGTAGCCACTTTTATTTTATATTGAGTATATATAGAGAGACTACTATAATTTTCTAATGTGAAGATACTAGGACCATGATTAAACAATTCATAACAGAGAACCTTACACAAGTTCGTTTGATTGTACTTCAATATTGAAAGATATTTTCTCTGACTTTGCTGAAACTTCCATGGTGAACTTTGTTAGAATCTATAGACTCTGTTTTTAATCACCACTGTACATTTTTGGAAAGAGATGCATGGCAGGGGTAAGGAAAGGGAAAAATTTACTACTGTAGGAAAGGGAAAAATTTACTACAGTATTTCAACATCTTTATGTTATTTGAGAACCCAGAAGAGCTATCTGTACAGATGTCATTTTGTTCACATCATGCTGGTAACTGTACCTTTACTGCTTTCTTTAGGAGGTGATACGAAGATACAAGGAGAAGCTGCCTATTGCTTGAGTCTAGCATACCATTTTTCTGGAGAACATGAGACAGCACTAGCAGTAAGTTTATTCTTTGCTTTAGCTTTCACAGTGCCTTTCTCTGCCTCCTCAGCATCTTAGGCATTTGCAGAGTGGAAAAAACTCAGACAGACTTGGCTCATGAACCTTTTATAACTGTATCTGGTTCTGCAGGCAGGGATCCATGTGGCTCAAGCACTTGTGGTTCCAATAAATTCCAGAACTGGTGGAGTCCAGGTTTCCATGCTTGGATCTGTAGAAACAATATAAATTAACAGTTTAGGTTATATGTGACTGTCTTTCCTTTTCCTGTATATATGTATATACAAAACAGTCTCTATTTATTTAGGGTTTTGTATAAAACACCACTTTTGCAAATTAGTTAGGTGCAGTGTATTTGTAAGCAACAATGAAAAATATATCAGTTCACACACTGAGATTGTTAGAACATCAGTAATTTAGAAGAAATGTTAATTGCTTTTGTAAAGCTGTAATTTTGATGCAATTCCTGCTGTGGATACTTGAGTTCAAACTACTCTTCTGATGTTTCCCTTGAGCTTTAATAATTCTAAGACAGTGAGAGCTCTGCATGTGGAATTCTAGTCTAGAAGGAGAGTTTCCCTGCTTCCTCACAGGTCAGTGTGAGAGGAAAGATAAGCAGCAACATGATTCCTTTGTGCCAGTCATCAGTGACAGTCCTCCATGATCCTTTTAAAAATGTTCTGTGGAAAATAAGTTTGAATATTTTGTTGATGATCGGTGCAATTAATCAGGTGGATAATTACTCTTTCTGTTTGTTCTTTTAACTGCAGAATGACTCAGTGTTCTATTAATGAACTTGTTTTATAGAGGTCATTCGTTGTGGGTGTTTGTTGTGGTGGTTTTTGTTTTGATTGTTTTTTTCAGAAACAGACCAGTAGAAGTCCCAGAATAAATTCATACATTTCAATATTACTTGCTTGGCTTCTGCTATGTAAGAAGGGTTCTAGATTTCTGTCTTGAAATGTCCTTTTACATTTTTTTTCATTTTTGTTATGATTTTTCTAGAAGTTATTGGCCACCTGTATGCATTATTTTTCAATGCTGAAAGTCCTGTCTTCTGCATAAATCAACTGAATGCTGGAAAGGTGGAGCCTGTTCTCAATGAATTGCAGTTAAAGCCTGTAGCTGAATGTGAAAATATTTCAAAAATAAAAGCTCCATGTAATTTTATAAAATTGTATAAAATTACAGCATCAAGAATATGATATTTCTCTTCCAGGAAAACAGTATGATAGATTAGATGAGAATTTTTTGTACTTCAGTTTATCTGCCATTGTTTTTTTTCCTCACAAGTGTGCTGGCATTCTTAACCTGAGCAACTTTTCTTATACTCTCAGAAACTGAAGTTTATACTGGGTGAGTTCTGAAGAGCAGCAAGATAAACAAATGTGCTAAATAAGGAAGCCTGTACACATGCTTAATCTCTCCAGAATATACAAAGGATCAAACTACCCTTGAAAGTGTCAGAAATATCAGTTGTCCTGGCATTGTTTCCTCAGGATCAATTTTGCCTACATTTTATAGCTATTCCTTTCCCTTCATTGCTCCCCCATGTCTCCTGTCAAAAAGTTACAGCAATCATTTGAAAGCATTTTTGTAGCATACAGACTTTTTTTTAAAGAAAACTTCTGAAACCCTGAATTTCGTAATGTACTACTATTAATTTTAAATATGTAACTAATAGGTTGTGCCTAATGTTTTTAGTCCTACAAAAACACTTGACAGTTAAGGAAAGCCATGTGCAAGGGCAAGAAGGTCTCTGTAGTACAAAAACAAATTATACATTATGTTAAGACTATAAAATGTTATTTTAACAGTAATGAAAATACCACTACTTTTCAGTGTTAATAATACAGTGGGATTTTCTAGTATAATGGCATTACCAATAATATTACATGAGAAACGTTTTAAGTACTTTCATTCAAAAAATACAGTGTGTTCTATGGGACAAAGAAAGGGGTGTACAGTTTTAGCTCCTTTTGTCCTATACAGTGATCAGTACAGACAGCAGTAAAATATCAGTGGTTGACAGTACTGTTGAGCAGAAGTTGTCTTCACTCTCCAGTTAGAAATCATTGCCTGAAATTTACCCTTCTGTTCTCGGTTTAATGGTCTCTGTATCCAAGGGGAGCTCAGATGCTTACAGAGATGAAATCATTGCCTCCTGTTCCCAGGGGCCCACTGGTTATCATTACACATAACATGCAGACAATACTGCTAGGAGCCAGTTTGCCTCATGGTAATATGTAGTTCATCACCAGCTTCTGTAGCATGCTAAAGAGGTCTTGCCACACAGCTTGGGACTATTCGGATGTAGACTCAGGGGTCTCAGCAGTTATTTCCCTGCTTTGCATCAGTTTTCATCTTCTTTATCCCTTTGTGCCATGGTCCACCTCAGGCAGTCTCCTTCTAGGGGAATCTGAAGGGAGCAGCTGTTACAGGCACCATTTCCTCCAATTGTTGCCACTTGGTTCCTTTTGCTCTTTAGCCTCCCCCAACATGCACACACAGTATCATGCATATGAACTTGTTTCTCTTTCATTCATGTCTTCTAGCAGGGCAGAGAAGCATATGTTCAAAATAGTCATTATCTGATGCAGTAATTAAAGATTGAAATGATTAAGCTGCAGCCTATTCTATAAAAAATATGCAGTCATTTTGTATCGAGTGGGCTGGTTTTGTTTGAGAAGGGTTTTTATTTGCTAGGGACTTGGTGTTTAACATGATTTGATTTGGTGTATAATCTGTATAAATTAGTTTAATTTGATTTGATATATATGATTGATTTCAGTGGAGCTACTCAGATGTAAAAATAAAAGTGTGTGCAAGTTTAAAAGCCTGAGAACTAATTACATTCAATAGCAGTGGGATATGTTCATAATATTTTTCAAATCATCTGGTTTGTAATCAAGCCTAATGGTTTTTCCACAAAATATTAATAGCACACATTATATGGATTTCATCTTAAACATTATAGATTTTGTCATGGAGAGTTCTCCATCTAGGCTAATTTTAAAGTAAAAGTTACTGTTTACTTGTTTTTTCCTCAGACTCATTGTACAGGCAGAGTATTAAGTGAAACATTTCTGTGGCATTAGAAATCTTGCATAAGGTATTGTAATCTAATGCTTGATGTGGGGATTTATTTTTTTTTTTCTTAGAGCGGGCTTTCAAAAATGCTTCAAAGTGTAGAGTATCATGGATTTTTTTGTCTTTCAATTCGAGTTGCATCCCAAATCATTATGAAAAATCCAGTCCTCATTCCTCATCTAAGTATTAGGGTTTTTTCTAAGTGTTCCTTTATTTTGGATATTGAATCCTGTGCTTCAGATATGTAACATATTTAAATAAGAGAGGCAGCGTTCATGAGTACTGAGACTCATGCCAAGCTAAATGTGGTAATTTATGACATAATGCTTTCTGCATGAATTGTCAGAATTACGATACACAAGCCACAGGCATAAAATTACCAAGAAAATTTATGAACTTGCAAAGACATCTTCACATTCAAAATGACCCTATTAAAGCAATCAGAAGGGATTAATGACCATAAACCTCATTTCTGAAAAAGGCTGTGTCAAAACAACTGGAAATTTTTTCTCCTCTCATGCAGGTGGGGAGAGTATGAGTGTATCTGGGGTGTAGATATTCTGAATTTGGTATGTACAGTATATTTTATTGATTACATTATTATATATAATTATGTGGATTATACCCATATGTATGGATGGATGGATTTGGTGAATCAAGGAGGATCTTAGCAAGTAAAAGAACTCCAAAAGGTAAATGGTATCCTCTTTTCTCCCAAACATTGAGTAAGGTGATTGAGAAGAATGAGCATGTGAAGTTAGAAGGCTGAACTTCAAGTCAGTGGTGTCTGAGTAGACCACTGAGTTTGGGTTTAAGCTTTCATTATTGTTGCCACAAAAAAGCCCCTCTCAAATGGAGACTCACAGTACACATCCAAAGAGACTATTCAATGGAAATTATTTCAAACTTCCTTCTTTTAAATCAGCCATATTGTCCTTTATTCATCTCTAAGTGATATTTAGTCATTAGTAATGAAGTGTAACATTTTCAGCTCAGCAAATGGCATCATATGCTTGGAAAAACATCTTAGCATACCAGTTTAAGAAAAGGTCTCATCATTCTTGGGGGCTCCACTTTCACTGAAGTGATTTTTAAACTGTTCTTAAAACTGAATTCGTATAGGAATTTAGTGGTTTTCATATCTGAGGAATAAAATCCCAAAACTTTGAGCCTTCTTAGAAGGTAGGCGCTTCTGACTGATCTTGACACTGACAATAGATTATGTACAAAGAAAGGAGTGGCCTGATCCTGAAACTGATTAAATTTCATGTTCCTGAAGGGGCCCACTGCTGCTAGAACAAGCAGTGAAGTGCTGGTGAAGATAATACAAACGAAACTATGTGAGAGAATTAATATTGGGAGTGAACTTTGTCCTGACAAAATATACTGACTCAAATGCTGAGGGAATTAAGAAATTAAATTTATTTGTGTTGAGAATATCCAAGAAGACCTGGAACTTCAGGAAAGAGATGAATGTCTGATCATTCAACTAATTTTTTTATTGTTAATTTAGCACTTAATTCTTAAAGTGAAAGACAGTTCTAACTTTTTATTTGGAGATGGAAGTTAACAGTCTCTTAGAGAAGGAAGGATTTCTTCTGTTGGTTTAATGTAGATAAGATTTTTCATATCTTAGCCAGTTTCTTGAAAAACTGGAAAAAAATGTTCTGATTATCCCCAAGATGCAGCAATGCTACTTTCCTGCAATACATTTCCATACACCACACAGATTTGCACCTTGGTGTTATGGTGTCCACTACACTTGCCTTGAAACATGGTGTCATTTTCCTTTTCAGTCTGTGGTTCAAATTGCATTTTGCTTGGTTAATGGCAGTACAAAAACTCCCTTCAATAATGTGGATTTTTTTGTCAAGATAAGTGTGCCACAAGAACATCCTCTGTAAGAAAACACTCTTAAATGCAGTACTGCTGCAGAATCACAGTAGTCTAGCTTTACTAAAATTATAGAGCATGAGAAACAAAAAATATCAGATACATAAAAAGTCTATTACCTGATGATAAGAAAATCATATCACATTTCCATGTTTTCCCACAGCAACAATGAAAATAAGTGCTCGAGCAACTTGTTTGATATTGACTTTAATCTTCAGGAGTCTCATATCCCATATGAACGGCTACCAAAACACCATGAATGGCTGAATTTCCATCTCATCCATTACAATTTTCAGTTTACTCATTCATACACCCCAAAAGAGTAGACAACTGCAGTGAGTTGAAGGTTTGAGTGCACAATCCATTAGATAAATCTATAGCACCTTTTAAGAATTTTAGAGTTATCTGACCACTGGTATTCTCAGGAACCTGAATACAAGTTGGTGACAAAAAGTTTAAAACCTCAGTTTTGAGGGCTGTGCCTGGAGGACTTTTTTTTGTTTGTTTCTAATTCTGAAACAGCATGAAAGTTGCTAGGTTTATATATATTTATAAGATTATGTAGCCTTACTTAAAATATATATATTAAACATCCTGCTTTTAGAAGTTGTACTATTTAACATATCAAATGTGGTTTCCCAAACTTCAAAATCTATTTTTGGTAATATTTTGACTCTACTTAAAAATGATAAATTTTATTATTTTATTGTTATTAACTTTTTTTATTATTGCCTTACATACACATGCAGGCACACAGGCACCTTCTGTACGAGTATGGGAAAGCACTGGAGGGGAGTGCAGTGCAGCACTAGTAAAAGTATATTTACATCATAAGAGATATTCAAAGGTCAAGAGAATTCTTTGTGTAACTCTGAATTATTTCTGTGGAATTGTTGCTGTTGCTGTAACTGTTCTGTTTGAACTTAAAAGAAGCAAACTGCCCTTACTGAGGGTTTGCTCAGCTCTAATGTCTTGAAAAATTGAGGACAAAGACATAAAAATTCCTTAAACTGCTCTGCTAGGGAATAAAAATATCTTCACATCTGGTTTGCACAAGGCATGGAGGGCAGGGCACTTGGCAGTCATGGAGCCTCAGCTCAGGTCCCACCTTTTTGGTGTTGCTGCTGGGAAGGAGCAGCCTCTGCGTGCTCTCTGCTGGTGTGGCCGGTGCAGGGGGCTCTTCCTTGTGCTCCCCCAGGCTGGGAGCCAGGTTGTGGACACAGACAGGCAGGGTCTGCTGATGGGAAAGAAAGTTACAATTAGTCCCCTTGTCCCAGCTGAGAGTTCTAAACTCCAATAACTGTCTTCTCTCAGTTACAAGATGTGATTTAGGCGTCTTCTCTGTACTCTATTGAAATTTTTTTAGCGTAGCGAATAAAATATTCTCCCTTTTTCCCCCTTTGTTTTTCTTTTTTTTTAAACACCTGCCAATGTAAAGTTTCCCCTCATTTCATTCCCACATTGGATCTCTAGCTTAGGTGTGCTATACCTCAGGATCTAAATGCCGTACATAATTGAGGGAAATGGATAGCTACAGCATGTCTAAATCCATAGTTTATATTATCTGATAACAGGAACGTACAAAATCCTAAGAACTGCCAGCCCATTAGTGTACATCCATTAGTGAAACTGCACATTCTGTAACCAGGGCTGGAGCAAATGGCTGAAAGAAGAAATTTTTCTAATTCTGTTGGATAATCTACTTACAGAAGTCAGACTCTTAATGTGTTGTGAGAAGGAAACATTTGTACCCACACTGTACAAATTCAGGAATTTCAGTACTTAAATGCAAATGTTTTCATAATCTGGGAGGTTTTGTTTTCCGTTGTATAGTTAATTCTAATGAACAGATGATTAAAAAAAATCTGTAAAGTAAGGCTTTTAAAATTAGATTGGTTTCTCAGATTAGTATAGTTCAAGCTACAGCAATTCACTTATTAAATATGTTTTTAAATTTCAATTCAGTTATTCTCAATGACTTCAGGGGGACAAGTCATATATTCAGGTGTTAGCAAATGCTTAACAGCTTTGCTTGATCAGAACCATCGATGGCTAAATTGGAAAATAGGTCTTGATTCAGGCATTAGATCTTGAGGAATTTAAAATTTATCCTTTGACAGATAAATAACCTGAGAAGTTAAAACACTGAGGCATGCCAGTGTAAAACCTAGAGCTTGGTGGTTCCTTGCTAGAAGCAATTTGTTTTGCTGTTTTGCACTCAGCTTATGTATTATTTCAGAGCTGATCAAAAGAATTGGTAGCAAAGTGTGAAATAAATTGTACTTCTAAATAAATTGATTTCACATTCCTTGCTGCTTTAAATGATTTTAGTAATATTAATATTTAAAATATTTCTGTCTGAAATCTTTTTATGACTACATATACCAGTAAAGGTCCCCATTTCATTCAGCTGTTTTTCATACTAGTATATTACACAATAAACATTGTAGAAATACTATCTTTTAGCACTGAAATGGATGTACAAGATCTCAATTCTCTATTTGCATCTGAATGACTCAAGTTTTATTCAGTCAATAAGAAGGGTGTATTAATCCTTTACTGCATCGCATGGATTAAAACTTGAAGAATATAACGTTTTCAGCTGAATGAGATCTCTTCCTTAACTTCTATATTGGTTTGCAGAAAAGTAATGTTTTTTAACTAACGTAAATTGGTTTTATACTTTCCTAGTTTATCTCTGTAGTTTTTACCATTGCTATGCAAATTTTAACTGTTTGTTTGTTTGTTTGCTTGCTTGCTTTTAGCTAGGAAAACTTTCTGTAGTTAAAAATATCTGTTCAATGTATCAGTAAGCATGAAGCAAAATATTTCTAGGTGCTTTGTCTAAGAAGTAATGGGCATTTAAGCATGCATATATATATATATTATGATATTATTGCCTTAGCAGCCCATAGTGATCTGACAGCCAGGTACATTCATGCAGACACAACAATCTGATAAAAGCAGTCCAGACATCTGGATCACAGTGCTGCTATACAAAAACATTTCTTAACAATTCACATTATTGCACTTACCCCAATTTCCAGTCCTGTCCACCCTTTTCTCCTTGTTTCTTCCCCCGGCTCTGCCTTTGTTATGTGCTTGCAGAATCTCATTTTTCCTTTACAAGTCACCTCCATCTGTTTATATGTCAGAGCGGCCCTTGTGCCACACATCACATAGAGGAATTCTCAAGATGAAGGGCTGTATTCTCATCACTACTTCTGTCTCAGCACTGTTTCATGCTTGTCACTGCTCAGCACTCAGCGCCACACTGCCTTGTTTTGTCAATAACCATTTATTTGTTGCTGGAATAGTAGCAACCATTACATCTGACCTCCCTGTTTCATCAATTATGAATAGATTATTGGATGTGAACATCTGCAAAAGCTTGCTGTTGAACTTACCTCCTGGCTGGGATTAGATGAAGTATTAAACTGTTGTTTATTGTCAGGCCAAAACTCTACTGGGAAGCCAGGGAATTCCAGGACTAGCAGACTCCCATCAGCAAGCACCAAAAATTGTTTAGTATTGCCAACGTTTCCCATAAGATCGTAGCCATTTATTATTTACACTTATTACTAGTTGTTATAACATACTTGATAAAAGCTCTTGGCAGGCACAGTGTTTCCAGCTATTGTCACATCTGTCAGGATGGAAAGGATACATAAACTGTTTTTTTCCCCTTATATTGCTGTTAAAGGATAACAGATGAAGCTTCTTCAGTCCAGACTGCTAAGCCATGCTGTATTTTGAAGAAATATGTCAACAATGGCTGGCTTGGAAAACATTACATTCCTGTCCTAAATATAGATTGCAATAACCTTTACTAGGGCAATGTCTTCTGCAATGGAAATTTCAAATTGTACAATAACAGCAAATGAAAATACTTGGATTGGATGTTTGCATAGTTTTTTGCTCTGAAGGACCTGGATGACATTTTAAAAATTTTTCAGATATGAATAAATAATAAAACCCTTTATGAGGTATAGGAAATAAGAAAATTATTACTTCATTCCTGCAAAGTTGTTGTGCAAAGAATCGGAATTAATATAATCATTAATGGCACAGAAGGCCAGAATTAAGGACAGTAATGCAGAAACAAAGGTTAACGTTTATTCAATCATCTGTATATTTCATCTCTTTAAACTTTCTGTGCAGCAAAACAAAGCATACAGGGCGAACTCCTGACCTTCTGGAAGCCAACAGAAGTTTGAAATTACTCTGGGGAAAGGAACTTTTTCAATTAGTTACTTGTATTTACATATCATCCATTCAGAATCAAAGCAAAATGTACATGCCCTGAGTATTATGCGAAGCAGAAACGTAAGACTTGATACAGGCAAAGAGCCTTAGGCTTGATCTTGATAGACTGTTAAGGAGTGAGTGAAATATTTGTCTTCCCTCCTTTAATCCTTCAAGCAGATGCAGACACGAGTAACCTGAAGCGTGTGTTGCTGAGTGTTTGTAGAGCATAAGAGTAAATGTTGCACTTGATAGCACAGTAGATCAGAGGAGGAGAAGTGTGGACTGGATTAGTTACCCACAAGGGAGAGTGGGAGCCAAGCAGCACCTCAGTGTTAGCCATGTCCTAGCTCTGGGAGGTCTTCAACGAGGGTGTTCCACTTTGACATTTGACTTGGACAGACTTCTGGGTGGATTCTTCTACTTCCCTCGCCTGTCCCTGATCCCCTTGCTCCAAGATGTGTGTTTATGCTGTGCATTATCCAAATAAAGTCCCTGGAATAGGACTTCTGGAACAGACCAGTTTGGCCAATTCCAGACAAATTCTTTCTGTCTCTGTAGGAAGATTGACAGCATTTGTGGATTTCTGGTTATTTATCCAAAACTATAGCCCAGTGTAAGTGGATGTGGCTAAGAGCAAGGAGTAACATTCGCAGGGTTGAGTTGGTCAATTTCAGTTGTGAGTAAAGAGGGAGAAGTAACAGTTCAGGTAAATGAGGGCGTGCTGCCTCTTTCCTGGGCATGGCACCCGGTTTCCATATCCCTGAGCTGTGAGCATGCAGGTGGAATGCTGTGCACCCCCTACCCTGGGTGCTCACTGTGCCTGAGCACGTTCAGCATTTAACAAGGTGTGGCCTGCCATTCAGTTGATACTGGTGTATAATATTCCTGGGATCAGTGAGCTCTGCTCATTGTGATCAGTACATGACATGGACAATACAATTTTATTTTTGCTGTCCAACCTCTCCCACGCTGTATTTTGGCAAAAATAAGAATACATCTGGGGTTTTTTTGAGAAACTTTTCTTTGATCTTACTCAGGATGGTCACAGGTGTGTAACCACTCAAATTATGGTAATAAAGACTGCACTTTTTGGTAATTTTTAAATATGCATTTCTGGGGCAGCTGCTGAGCAGAATTCATTGAACTGCAAAGTGCCGATGCATACAGTTCTATTGTCTCTTATTTTCACTGGACTGTATCAAAGTGATCATTTAGCAACCATCAGAAGTATGTGGTTTTTTCTGAAAGTATTTGAGAGGTACTAAGTGGTTTGAAGCCAGTAGTCTCACTCAATTGCATTGTCTGTCTACCAACACCTATTGTTGGCTTCAGAAAAATACTGTCAGATGCTGCTAGCCAGCCTGGGCCTTAGCCTGCCACTGCAGTGCCTGTCAGGAATCATTAGCTACTGATCTCCTTGACTAATGGTCCAGTTGATTGTCTGATTCATGTTCAAGATCTGTAAATGAGGCAGAAGCATCTTTCCTGCTCACCAGCTGTGAAATGGCTAAGCACAGCTAGATTTGCAGAAATCAAAATAAATGTATTTCCAATAAAGTTTGGCAACAATATAAAATCTAAAGCTGAGAACAGAACTATGTTTTTGTGTTTTTTAAAGTTACAGTATTATAAATCAACATTGTCTCATCATGTGCTTGTCAGAGAAATGTATTTTACCAAAACAGTGAAATGCTGGTAGCAGCATTAATCTTGTGTTGAGTTGGATAGATGTTCTTTATTCAACATAAATTCATACTTCCAATATTTGCTCTTTTGTCCACTATCCCCAGATGTATCAGTGTTCAGCAGAGCCTCTGTGCTTTTGTCTGAGTCCTGTGTATGCTAATGGGGTGTGTGTGTGTGTTTTCACATACATATAAAAGAATTACAGGTGTGAGAACAATAAAAAATAAAGGGTGGGGTTTTGGATGGAGGGATTCTTGGGGGAGGAGTTCCTGTATCTGTTTTATATTAATGGAATAACCCCTGGAGGGTCAGCGTGGCATAATGCTGAGATAACTGAGAAGTAAATCTGGGCCTGAGATCTCCCTAGTATTTTTCTTGGAAAAGGAGGTAAATAACAAAATTCACCACTACTTAGAGAATTAGCAGGAGAGCCATACCACAAATAGGCTCTAGTTTGTGGATTTAAGCAGAGCTTAATACTTTATTTTTACACTGTCATTGTAGACACAGCAGACTTACAAAGGCACAGGAAGAGAGTTGATTTTGTGAATGGATGCTCCCACAGGAGCTATCCTGTGGTCTCTTATACGGAAGACAAAGTTGAAGCCCACCTTCAACTTCTACCTTCCCACATCCTGTATGAAGGAGGAAAAGTTGTTGAAACCCACTTCATTTCTGTATTAGACTTTGACTTTCATGTTATTTGTTTTTTTGAACCAGTGTTTCCACAGACCCACAGAAGTAGAAAGTTTGAGATAGTCAGTGTGCTCGGTCACATTGATCCAAAAATTAATCTGTGACCAGAATCAGTGTGGGTTTTGTAATTGCTATGTTGTTAAACTTAGGTTACATTTTTTATATAGAGGTAGAAAGAACTGTACATTAATCTACTCTTTTCAACCTCATATACAGCAATTTTTTCCCACTAGTTGCTAGGAGTATCAAACTGTCTTTGGAACAATATAGAAATTTTATAGTTTTATAATGGAGTCTAGCACGATCGAGATAAATCTATTGCAACAGCTTCCTTCCTCAGAACTCTTTGTATATAGCTAATTCTAAAATAACAAACAAAACAAAATGTAAAGGGAAAAAAAAAAGACATTTTGCCCCTTCAGTAAGTCTAAATCTCTGGAAACTTTGTCTAACTTTTGAGAAGGAAATTTAGCTAAATTTCTGTAATACCCAAACTCTTTGGTTTTAATGTACATTACCAGTATAGATTCTTACATAGTCCCATTCAACATCTCTTTACACATTGTTATATATTTTTATTAACATTTCCTGAACACAAAGAAAATTACCCAGATGACATTTTCAAACACAATATTTGCTATAGAATACTGCAGCAGAAGCATCTTACCTTAATAAGATGGTTTTTCTTTTGTTGTCTGAATTTTTGCCATCCAGTAAAACTGCATATCTGTGTAGGAGTTTTCAGCATTAATTATTAATTATTCCACCCCTTCCTTGGATGTCATTTTCCCCTGCACAGAATGGCCTATATATATATATATTACCCATTTCTGGCTATGCTTCCGTCTAAAGATAAAATTTCATTGGGAAAAATTCCTATAAATTCCATTAGATCCACATGATATGTGTTCCCAATATTTATCCACTTCTCAGAGAGCTGATAGATGACTGGCAGAGTCCTGCCCACTCAATACTCTCTGCCACATACATGTCTTGTCCTATGTGGTATCTACAGGAAGCCAGTTAGATGGACTGGTTGTTCCTATCCCATAAAAAAACCCAGGTATATTTTCATGCCTATTTGTTGGTTTTAGGCTTTTTACAGATTCTGGCAGGCATCACTGTGTTGATTCTACTTGATTTTCCAGCATCCAAGCTTTATTTTTCTTTTTAAATGAAGATTAAAAGTGTCCTTTAATTGCAAGAGACTGGGTGAAATCTTACAATGCTTATGTGTTTAACCATCATTTTAACTTGCCCTATGTCTTCCTCTTTTTCTGTCCTGACGTGTTTCTGTCCTGACGTATTTCTGTCTTGAGTGTTGAAGGTCAGGCATACACCATAGGAGAAGAGACCTCTCCTTACTTCCTTCACACAAATGGGTACTGGGCAATTGTGGCATCCAGGGGCACTACACAGCTCCTTTCCATCAAGCCCATGTCCCTTTCTGTGTCCCTACGTGTTACCTGAAGCTGGAGGAGTCATTTGAAATACAGACATAAAGAGTACATTTTCTATGGTAATTTATCAAGATTTCCTCCCTTTCATGTACATGAGTTAATTAATGTTATTTCCTCATTATTTAGGATGAGATATCTGATTTGTGTAGGGTAGTAGTAACCGGGGACCAAAATGAGCACTTTTCATCAATATGAATGAGCGGCTTAATTTATTTACTTCCTTCTTTCTCACAGCTGTTGCAGCGATGCAGTGAACCAACTTTTTACTTCAGCTATGCTGTGTGTGATTTTTCCTTGGGTTTATCTGTACTTTTTAGGCTTTGTGATATCTTTAATAGAAAAAAAAAATGTACAGTAGCCAAAGCCTTAGGTTCTTAAGTAACCTTCCTGTGCTAGATAGTAATGACTACAGGCCCCATGTCCAAGTTTAATATTGTAGAGGCCAGTTTAAAGTAGGAGTGATTTCAGTCCAGCACATAACATTTTTGACACCTCCTGACACTCTAACGGCAGGTTTTCTAATATGGACACAATTATTACAACAAATGCTGTAGGTCCCCTGAGTTAAATGCAATACCAAGAATTATTTCTCGGACACCTGTGAGTGTTCCTGCTACCATCCTGGATTATTAGAAGGATGTACTGCAGGCATTTTCAACATCAAGTATGAATTCAGTTTAGGGAGATTTCTGAACTGATGTGACAACTTCCTAACTGAGGTGCCTTTGTACTCTTTCTGTCGCACCTAATGCATTGATAACTCAATTGGCAGTGACCTGCAAGGATAGGATGCAACATTAGAACACAGCTGATAAGAAAGTACTTGAGGGATGATAAATAGGGCAGTGCACATTAATAAATGTTACTTTTTGTGCACACAGAGCTTATGTAGCTAAAAAATAACAGCCATGTCCAGGGATACTGCTGCATGTAGTAAAACTCTTTCAAGAACTAGGACATCTGAGTGGTGGAAACAGCAATAGAAATGGTGACGCCCACAGCATTAGCACACACAGGTTGTCTTCTTCTGAACCATGCACTTTGCCAGTGACAGGGGATGCACTCTTAATAGAAAATGCCCAATCTTTTACCTCAGTATAAATAGGCATCCTGGGGCATGCAGGATACTGTCATATCTCCCTGGGCATCTCCCATCCCCCTTCAGAGCTGGTAAATGACATTCACTACTCCTTTCTTGGAAATGTGCAAAAAGGATTTCCATAGAGGGTCTTTGGAGATTTCCTGTTTTCTCATGTGTGTAATAGATTGGGTCAAGCAACAAAGAGGAGGGATGAAAGAATAAGATTTAATTTTATATGCAGTCTCCTGTCATCACCATTGAAAAAAAAAATGGATGAAAAGAGAAATTCTGCAATACAGGTGATGTCAGTGTTATTAAATTAAGATCATATGTTTTTATGCAGCAGCTGTAAGCCTTCAGTTATGGGACGGTTCATAATAATGGAGTAGATTCCAAACTAATGTTAACAAACTGCTTGTGTGTGAATAATCAGAAAAATAGTAGCATTATCTACAGTACTTTAAGACAACATAGATTAAATGTATAACCTGTAATTTATTCGATTTTGGGGCATCTGAATTGTGCTAAGATAAACTGTGACAGGTTAAAGAAAGAAAAATAATATTGAGTTGTATTTCTAAAACACTATGAATGCAAAGGATACCATCTTAAGTTATCGATTATCAGAAACTCATAAAAGCAGAGGCTCTTAAAATCTTTTAAATTATGGAAAAGGAAATTTATACTGCAAATCAGGGAGTACCTCTTTGGTTTTTGCAAATTGCCGGAATACAGAGATATAATTGCAAGTTACATCTTTTTAATTTGTAATTATTGAGTAGTTTAAAATAACTATAAATAATGATCAAAACCCTAGTCCCATTATGCCTAATTAGAGAGCAGTTGTAGATGTGGGAAAGCTTTAATTTTGTGTTCTGTGTGGACAGAGAGATTGGGAGGGGAATAAAAAGTGGAAATTCCTATTGGGATATTTACTGGTTTTATCTTCCTGTTTCACAGATTTTGAACACCTCTGTAGAAATCTTCACAACCCTTTGTGATTCTGGTGGCCTGGGCAGAGCATATGCAGCTGTAGCCAAGATCCTGGCAAGGTAGGTTAGCACATCCTTGTCTGACTGTCAGTGCAGATTCACTCAGCTGTGAAAGACTTAAATTGTTAGAGGTCTGTCGCTTCCCATTACTGACTGCTTAAATTTTAAGCAGTGCCCTTCTTGCAGTAAGTGACCCTTTCATCGAAAGTTGTTTTAAACTGTTACACGTTTTTTAAAGTGTGTGGTCCTAGTTTTTCTTTACCTGTAAACTATAATATGTCCTTTTCCTTCCACATTTTGAGGGCTTTTTAAGTTGTTGGGCTTTTTTGTTGTTGTTGTTTGGGAGGGGGGCCTTTTCTTACCTTACCAGAAAATAATGCAAAAATAAAGCAATGCAGGCCTATTTTCCGGGTTTAAAAAAGAGAGAAAACCTGGAAAAATGTAGTAAGCTTCAGTAGGTGTCTCAGTGTAATATTTTCTGAACTGTAAGTTTCCATTTATTGCACTCACTTCTTCTGTGGAGGCGTTTCTGGTTTGTGATGTGTAACTAGGTACAAATTTGTTGCAAATACGATGCTTGTGTTCAGTATTTTTGTTTCAGCACCTGGCATTAAAGTCTTCCTCCAGGTGAATTAGTTCAGATACAAATAATTTTGACATAAAGTAGTTTAATGAAATTATCATATGAGGTAGAGAAAAAAGAGATTAAAGTGAAGGTTGTAGCTTATTCTTGATTTATCCTGTGTTTGAAGACCTCAGTGCATATGATGCATGATAGAGCTTGGCAATTGTTTATGGAGAGGGACTTGTCACCAGGTTTATTTCAGTGTGCAGAGCAAATTTTCCTCTTTGAGTCAGATCCCTTGTCTCTTGGCCTTATCAGAGCACACAGGGATCAGCCATAACCACAGTCCTCTTCAGCTCTCTGATGCATAATTCATGTCTACATGTACTCTGAGCATCCTAAATAAGAACATGGGATAAGATACTGAAAAAGACACAGAACAGACTAAGAATACCGGGTCCCAGTTTTAAAACTCTCAAGCCTAACCAAGAAAGATTTGGTTGCTAAAACACCAGGTGTTACAATGAGTGGTTTTGCAATGAGTACAAAGTTTTCTGAGCTCTCGATAGCATTCATGAGCTCCTTGTATTCACAAAAAAGCAGCAGTCTGGGTAGAGGCTGGGTTAAGATAGTTGAGAGAACATCCCTGGTAAACCATGTATATTAATTTCCTTTCTGTGATTTAGGCATTCTGGAATGAGGGCACATATATTTATTTACTCAAAAGTTGCAGATTTTGAGATCTTTCCGAAGTCAATTTGCTAGACCTTTCATCTGAAAGACCTTGACAATCCAATTCTTTTCTTAAAAGCAGACCTAAAGAAGGAGTGACTAGTGATTTTCTTCTGCATCAAATCTGTACTCCACACATTCTGGGAGCGTTCTTTAGCTATCCAGGAATGGACAGTCCCACTGCTTTCCAGTTGTTGCAGTTTGAAAAAGAAGGAAAACAGTAGGTGCGGAGCAGTGGGAGCAGATACTAAGAGCAGTAAGACTCCCCAGTTTAAGACATTCTCATAGAAGAGGAACATTCTGATTGATTCAGGTAAAGGAGGAATTCAATCTCTTGTATAGGATGAGGGATTTAATCTATTCAATGGCAAAGACCCCACCATAAACCCTTTCTTTGGAAAATGGCTGTTGTAGTACTTTTAATAAAAACCATCTGCTAGTTATGCCATGAGAGCATTTACCAAATTAAACACCTTACATATGTATCTGCTTTGAAGAGCTTTGGGTATGTGATAGGCATTTACTGTTCAACCCTGTAAAATATCATGATGGGTCTCAGCAACTTTCAGTTGTTTGAGAAACTCGTATGTAGAAAAGTGTGGATGCCTGTGAGTCATAGAATGATAGAATCATAAAATAGTTTGGGTCAGAAAGGGTCTTTGCATATCAGCTAGTCCACCCCCCTACAGTGAGTAGGAACATCTTCAGCTGGGTCAGGTTGCTTGAAGCCCCATCTTGGCTGGCCTTGAATGTTTCCAGGGATGTGGCATCCACCACCTCTCTGGGCACCTTGTTCCACCATTATACCACTCTCATTGTAAAACATTTCTTCCATACATCTCATCTAAATCGACACTCCTTCAGTTCAGAACCCTTGCCCTGTTGCAAGCAGGCCCTGCTCAAGAATTTGTCCCCGTCTTTATTATAAGCTCACTTTAGATACTGTGAGATCTCCTTGGAGATTTCTCCAGGCTGAACAACCCCAGCTCTCTCAGCCTGTCTTCACAGGAGAGGTGCTCCAGCCCTCTGATCATCTTGGTGGCCTCCTCTGCACCCACTCCAACAGGTCCATATCCATCCTGTGCTGAGGATGCCAGAGCTGGACACAGAACATATTGGATAAATGCACTGATAATTACTGCTGGTGACAGAACCCCCATATTCAGTTTGTTCCATTTTCCTTTACTTGTATTTTTACACGATGTAGGCTAGATTTGTGTAAATAATTTTAAATTTGATGGATAACATGTTCACACAAAGACAACTGCTTCCCAAAAATAATGCGTTACAACCATAATGTCTGTGAGAATTTGCACTGATTTCTTTGTGACAAGTTAGAGAAAGTGCCTGAGCCCTCCTGAATCACTCAGAAGGGCTTTGGAATATTTTGTGAAATCTTTGCTGCAGATGTTTCCAGAGACCATGGGAAACTGAAAATCTCTATCATGTGCATTTAGGCATGTCATTTTCCAGGGGAAAGAATCTGACATAATAGCATCATGTTCTTGACTTATTCTGCCAGTGTCCACCATGGTAATGACTTCTTGTGGACACATGATTTATACATCCAATTCCATCACATGAGCAATCCTATAAAAGGTGCATATTTTCATAAAAGTCTAATAGGGGTAAAAATCTCATAGGGCATTTTAGCATGAAACTGGAAAATGAGTTGCTGTAGATGTGTAATCTCTTCTGCTGAAGTCATCATAACTGTTCTGTGGGATCATGAATGACTATATCTTTAGGAAATTGCATTTTATGCATTGAGGAAGGTGATGTCTAAGGAGATAGAAAGTATATGGCTGTATAAAATAACATGTAGATTTTTGAAGGAACTATAAAATATTAGCCCTTTGAGTAGGAAAGACCTGTTTATCATGTTATCAGGTCTTGTGCAGGATAAAGTGTTTCAGTAATCCTTCTAACATACTTTAAATATCTCCAGTTGTAGTGCTTTCAAAAGTACTTCCTTTGAAAAATTGTTAAACTCTACCAACTGATTGCTACCTGGCATAAGTGAAGTTCTAACGGTGAGAAATACCTTTCTGATATTTATCAAATTGATTCCTGTTTTCCTCAAAGAGGTTATATGCCCTAGCAATTTTCATATTTTCTATGTGTGGAGCATAGGTTTTGATGTGAAAAATAAAAAATGGCCAAAAATACATCAAAACATTTCTATTAATTCATGAAATTAAGAAAACCTTTTTACATTTTCTCCTGTCACTGATTCCATTTGCTTTATTACTTTCAGCCTCTAGCCCACAAACTTGGTGGCACAATCAACAAACCCCTTAGTGGCTGTTTCATCTCTGCTCTATTTGATTTCTCCACTCTGAGTAAATGATTAAGTTTTCATGCATTGGTTCAACCAAAATCTATGTTCACTCAACCACATCCTTTATTGATTACTTCTACTGCAAACAGTAGGCCAAGTGTGATATACATAATTGGACAGTTGTCAGGGGATGTGGGTGTTAACAGTCCTGTTTTCCCAATTGGAAACTGGAATCACCTTGATACACAAATATTCTGCACTGTTTCATTCTCATTCCTTGGACCAAGGAGTCCTTTTCCTCAGAATATATGTTTTTAACTCTCAAAGGTCTGGTTGAATGGATTTAATGATTATACCATATAATATGCTCTTCAAGTTGCACCTGTGCACTGCATATAGAAAACTAGAAAAACTGGAATTAATATTTGTCTAACACTTTAACCTTGTCCTTTAACTTATATAAATCATATGCTGTATTTCTGTAGGGAAACATTTGATTTTCTTTTCTTAGGGAAAAAAATAGGTTAAAAAATATGTATTTCTAATTCTAAAATTTAGAAGCCTTTTGACATTTGGCAAATGTTTACAGTCTGGTATGTTTCGTATTCTCGTGGTAATGAAATACTTACATTAGGAAAGTTTAGTAAGTCCAAGTCTGCTAATTGACCACTAAGCTTTACAGTAGCATATACTTGAACATTTCAAGAATGTTAGTTTGCAATAGTTTAGCATCCTTTTGTAGCAATCTTGCCCTCCCAGTCACATACAGATAATCACTGCAATATTGTCAATTTTCAGCTAAGCTTTGCTGTGTTTCCTGTTTTGTGGCAGGCTGTTATAATTACTTCAATAGCATAAAACAGGGAAGTGCTGAGTTCTGCCAGGTTTTGAAAGCACATGTCCCTAATACAGTTTGTAATAAAACCTGTAATGTAAATAAATGCCAGGCCATCATTTGCTGCAGGAATATAACTTGAAGGTGGTTTGAGATGGTGAGAAAATACATCACAATTCTTTATCACTTACAGAAACTCCTGTTTCTGTGAATTTCTTAATTAAGACAGGATTTTCTGTCTTGCTTGGTGCCTTGACATTTAGCATGCTATGCTCCTATGTTAGTGACTCAAGTTCATGGCTAATATTGAGGTCAGCTGGAGTAAGACTCTGGCCTGAAAGGGAAAAAGGGCACAGTGCCTTATTCACAAGCAAGCTCAGATGTCTGTCTTATATCTTGCAATCACACTGCTGAGATCTTATATTGTTAATATGACTGGCTTTATTAAAAAGAAAAGGAAATCTGCAAATGTTGTTGTCAAAGTACATTAGCCAATTTTCAAGTTAGATGCAGCTGTGACCTCAGGTTGCTCTGAGCTCAGTGGGATTTGGGGGTGGCACCTGCAATCCACAGTTTATAGGTTTGCCTGTGTGACTCTGGCCACCTTTGATCCATGCAGCCAAAGGGCAGTATTGTGTTCCAGGGAAAGGCTGTCGCCCCCAGAACTGAGATACAGCACTTCCATGGAGCTGCTGCTGCTGCTGCATCACCAGGTTCTAGAGCATGAAATGGCAGCTCTGAGTGACAGAAAGCTTTACTGAAAAAACAGTCTTCATACATCCTTCCCCTATTTTGTCAGGATGTGAGGTCCAGCTGAATTGAAAATATTATCAGCAGCTCAGTAGCAGAAAACATAAAATAATGGAAGGTCCAAACCCCCTGTTAAATCAACCACCTTAGTTTTCATTCTTGGCCTTCAAATATGCCACAATATTCTGAAGAAAAGTTATGTTCTGTTTTGCTGGAAGGATCCAGTTTTGCCCTCAGACATTCTATGTGGAGTAGTCTCATTGGGCTCAGCACAGGTAGTGCTAGAGGCCATTTGGAAATAAAATCCAGTCATGGATGAGTCATCACAAAGCAAAGTTACTTCAGAACAAGGGGGCAGATCCTCAGCATTAGAAGAAGCCATCTGAGTAAATATTTAATTTTGTCCCTGTCCTTTGCTTCAGTCAGGGAAAATCAAACGAAGCTGTGGAGTCCTTGGGAGAGTTTATGAAGGATGCTGAGAGTGCTAATCTAAGCCAAAGCCTGGTGGATGCAAATGTGTTACTTGGAAAAGTTCACAATGAAAGAGTAAGTACTGTCTGTAGTAATGATCTCAAATAACTTGGTTTACTTCTTGGTAAAATCTGGTTTTGCATATGAGATGACGCAGGAGGATTTGATCCTGGTGTTGAATCTTGCAGGAGTTACCAAAGGAGAAGTCACTGCATGACTAAATGAAATGTGCCTTAATCTTCTGGGAAAGGGGAAAAAATCACATCATATTTAACACAGAGCTTTCTTTTAAAATAGATTAATAAAAAACTCCAAATTCATATCAGGACCAACTTTCCATGTTGTGAAAAATCTACGTCCAAATCACCATTGTGGCCAAATATGCCCATAAAGAGTCATTAGTTAATGCAAATGAAATATTATTGCACTATCCATGAATGTGTACTGCATTGCATACTAATGAGCTGTTTATAATCTTAGCTCCATTTCTTCCCTACATTCTCTCAGCCAAATTTATGAAATGGGTTCTAGCAGCAAGTAGTTTGTCAAAGGTCTGTTAGTAGTGGAAGGACTTTGTTTTCTGTCACTGCTTGCACTGCAGTAGCACTTGGGTTTTGAAATCAAAAGGGTTAAGGACATTGCTGCAGAAGTGAAAGATTCATGCTGAGTCCTTTAACACCTATTTTGGAGCTGAAATGCTACATGAAATTATTTAGATAAAATAAGTAATAAAAAAAAATCTATTCTATATGCTGGATAATGTGGAACCTAGGAAACACTTTCACTATAAATAAAATAAAAATAGAAATACCCTTTCTGTCTTCTGCTGCCTATTTTTTTGTCATAAGTTCTGTGTGTAATGTATTGAACGGAGTACTTTCCCCTTTTCACTTACACTGCCCCTAAATGCCCCTTTTTTTTTCCTAGGTTCCTCTTACAGGGAACTCCCACTACCAAAATTGCTGTCCTATTTGTCCTGGTTTTATTTCATTAGCAATAGAAAATATTTTTATTCTCTAATCTCTAAATTAGCCTGCGAGTTTTCTGTTTACATGTGTTCTTAGCATAAATGCTGAATTTCCCACTGAAAGCTAAGTTTTAAAGTCTTTGACAACTTGATGAAGTAACTGTAGAAGAAAGCAGGGTGATATGACATTGCACTGAATTATTTTTCTCCAAATCTGAAAAATAAATAAATTCTGTTTAACTACTTCTGTATTTCATTCCTCCTGCCACCATTGCTAATAATCAATTCAATAGAACAGGTATTTTAAGAATTAACCTCTATTCAATTATTCTTTAAATTCTCTTTCTTAGTTTAGAATTTTTTGCCTTGAGCTGGGGCAGTGGTGTAGAAGGGCATAAGTGCAGTAACTTCATCTTACTAATTTATAAAAAACATTTAGTTTAAACATAAATAAAACATTCTTGAAGTTTGCAATTACCTATTTTCCATACCATTTTTTTCTGCAAGGTCAGCAGTGTTTACCAAAACTGAGTGTAAATTAACATTTCCTCTTTTGGATCACTGCCTGCTGGTGTCAGCTGTCATCACCATTATTCTCTAAGTTAAGTCATTATTAGGGTCTTTTTATTCAACTCTGTACATCCCCCAGTGATAAAATTTGCAGTAGTACTGTCCATCAAATTAAAGATATCTCTATTTATATCCAGATCAATCCCTGGGGACCTTTAGTAAACCAGGGATGTAACTCTTCTGTTCTTCCAAACACAAGTGACTTTGACCAAATTCACTTTGCTCTGTCCATGCTGTTCCTGGATCTTTACAGTTCTCTCATCTCACTATTCCCTCACCAGCACTGTCTTTCTTTCATGCTGTACACTCCATTTGCTTTCTAGTCATGGTTGTTTTACCCAGATGTTTCTTGTTTCCTAAAATGCCTGGGTTTGTGTTGTGGAGGAGTATTAGGTCTCATTTCCCCCAGTTTGTTAAGCAGGTTGCTTACTTAATATGTACATTCTCAAGTTAGAGTGATACACTCTGTCATTTCTCATTTCACTTTTTTCAAGTTTCTTAGTCTGATTTGCTGCATTCCTCTCACTTATTGCATCACTTAACCTGCTATAGTTCTCATGACTATGGTAAGTAGGTGTTTCTGCTTTTTATTATTTTACAGCTTATCATTCTTTATTCATTGCTGTGTCCTCACAGGCCTAATTCTGCTCTTCTGCTGTATTAAACAAAGCTTAAAGACTACCAGAATTTCTATTACTATTTTTTTTTCCTTTTTTAATTATACACACATTTTAGCAGTTATAGGAATTTTCATCCCAAAAAGTGGTTTCAAGTGAAACAGGAACCAGGTGGAGTCTCTCCACCAACTCTCTGTGCAGAAGAGAATTTCAATCTTTTTAAATCAAGATGAGAGTCAAAGGATAAGACAGCTCTGAAAATGTTTTCAGTCAGGAAGTTTCTGCCATCAGGGCAGCAGAATTCCACACCTGTGGTAGGATAAAGAGAGAAATGATTTGAGTTTTCTATTCAGCAACAGCTGGGTTACATTTCTCCTACTGTTTCTCTTTTTGTGATTAGGAGTGTCCCTGGGTTTTGCTCTATCCTTTTCTTCCCCCATAAATGAGTAAGTTTTAATTTCTGTTCTTTTCTGTGCTTTGTCTGTCACTTTATTATCCTCTTTCTTTCTAGTTTTAGGATTTATTTTTAAGAATTCAGTAACACTATAAATTAGGACCTTTCCTCCCACAGATATGTTTAATGGAATGAAACAATAGGAATACGTTGTAAATGGCCTGAGTGCAATCTTTATTAATAATTAGCATTGATATACTTGGATTTGTATGTTCAAAATGCTACAGAGATAGCCAAAAAAACATTCAATTCCTGAGAAAGACGTGAGCAGTGTTATCTGGATTTTAGAGGTTAGAAAACAGCAAGGGAGAGGATTTGCTTAGTGTCCTGCCATGAGTCATTCTGTGGGCTGCCACGTCTCTGAGGCATCGGAGGAGCAGGCTCTAATGTCAAGGTAAAATACAGGTGACTGCAAGTAGTTTTAAAAATTATTTTCTTTTTTTTCTCTCCTTTACTAGGGGAACTATAATGAAGCTCTCGAATATTTCAGTCAGGCCTCTGAGGCGGCGAAGGCTTTGAATAATTTGCCCTTGGTGGCTGAAACAGAGAGTTACTGTGGCATCGCGAAGGCTCACCAGCTGATGGTGGCGTTCAACAGCCACGTAGCAGCAGCAGCGGATCCCCGCAGCCTGCAGCGCCTGCTGGCATGGAAGCAGAACAGAAGTGACATGTGCGCTGACCCTCTCACAGCCGGTAAGGCAGTGCTTATGAAACGCATTAGTGCTGGATTGTCCTCAACACTTAAGTCATTTTTCTTGTAGAGTTTTATTAAATTATTTCCTGGGTTTAATCCTTGTACAGAACGGAGGTTAGGCTTGATCCTCTGTGCGCTTGTTTTAGAGGCTGAATGAAACAAGTTAAAATACAATATAATAGGGAGAAACCAATAGTAGTAGTTGCTCTGGATGGTAGCAACATTTTTTCAGTGCTGTTTGCCAAAACATCACAGCTACATGTTTTAGTCAAAATGTAATTGTTTTAATCTTTAAAGAAAATAATAATAATCTTCATTTGCTGTGCATTTTTCAAGTGCGTCCAAAAATAAGATCCCTTACACTTAAAGTGAGAAGTAATTTCTGCTTGACATATTTCTGAATCCAGAAGAACACTGCTTTGTTTTTGGTATACTTGTACTTGACATTAGGGAGAAAGGGAAAAAATAAAAAGAAGTCTGGTTTCTTTACTATGTTTTCTTATCTCAGAAAGAGCAGAGGAGGACTTTGTGTGGAGGAGACCTCTTTCTTCATGGCTTAAATTTTCTTTGCTCTTCTTCCCTTGTACAATACATTAATACAAGACAAACTGAATTATGCATTGTCTCCAAGTACTGATAGTAGTAAACTGCATTGTACTGAGGAAGGGGGAGGTATAAGTCTACTCTACCTTAAAACTTCCTCCTCTGCATTCCTGTGAAGAATGTGGATCTGGAATACAGTGGAAATAAATAACAGCTGGGGCAGTCACAATATGGAGCTTCAGAGTTACTTCATTATTCCCTCAATTATCCTACTCTTAAAGACAAAGAACTGCCTGGCTGCTGCTTTCTTGTGTAACTCACCCTTTCATAGAAGTGGAAGTGTAACTTCAGTGGTGAATTTTGTATATAAAATAAGTGGTAATTGAAGATACTAGTAGTTTAACAGGAGCCAGGATACCAGAGGCAACACTGGGAGCTACTGAGAGTTGTGGAACACGGGCATTCATTTGCAGGCTGAAGAGATAAATTAGCTGGCATTCTGTTGAAAGTTCTAGTGATGGCAACACTTTTTCAATGGCTATACATATCTACATTTGTGCTTTGTGTCTCAATAAGTGAACATTTAGCACACCAACAGATTTTGTTGACTGTCAGAGTTATTTGGGTGCATCTCCTGTCTAGACCTATAGTGCAAATGCTGAGAATTCGAACAGAGATGGTCAAAAAGAGAATCCATGAAAGAATTTTATATACGTTTCATATGAGGATCACTAACTGTAGCTGATACAAATAGGAGGCAAACAAAAATCAGCAATGGCAACAGCAAAAAAACCACAGGAACCTCGAAGACATAGAAAGAACTTTATATCTCCAGTATGAATTTTAGTTCTTGCACCTAAAGGGGTTTTCTGTTCAACTTTTATACATTGCCTTTTCCAGTCAGTTGTGGAAATCATTTATATCCTGAAATGCTATGTGCCCCTTTAAGCTCAAGATTCCTGCTCCTCTTTAACAGTACTTCAGGGATAAACAGAGTATGATTTGAAAAGCCCTTTATGTCCTGGCAAGTGTGGTACCACAAACAAGTTTTGCCTGCTGAGATTCTCTTCCTTCTGTATTTCTGCCTAGTTTACCCTCTGTTACTTCCAGTATTGCAGTTTTCATTTCAGTTCCAGTTCACTCCAGGAGCCCTGTGGCTACTGCATATTTAGCAGCTCTTCCAGTTCAATATCATTCTTCTCATTAGTGCTCCAAGCTTACTCTCATGATACCCAGATTACATCCAGGAAAACATAGTGTCACACTGTCAGCACAATCTGTAACATTCCTCATGTTTCGTGTGCCAAATCTCTCGTTAGTAGTGGCATTACATTTTTAATATCTTTGTCTGGCAAAACATGACCTGGCACCAGTTCAAGATTAGGATTTGCTGGCTTTGAGTTTCAGGTACAGCCTTTTTTCTACCTTCCAGGAGAATGTCTGTGCATCCTATGATGAACTCATCACTTAGGAAATTCCTGCTGTGATAATAGAGCAGTATTTCTAGCTCTTTCAAACAGCTCAGTGTTGGTAATCTCCTGGATTTTTCTCGGTCTTTTTGAGAATAGAACAGAGAAAGACAAGATACAATGGTCGTTCTTAATCTGCAGGGAAATTTAATGAAAGGGAGAAGAAAGGTACTAAGTTTTTATTTCTAACTGTTCTGGCTGAAAAATTTTTCTGTGTCAAAAAAAAGAAGAGTAGTTTCTATATTCTTAGGCAAAAGAAATACTTAAGATAGTGGGGGACCAATTACATTTAAATTCAAGTACTGCCATATTACCTTATGTCTTTCAACCAAGACTTATTTTCTAAATCAATCATTTCAATAACCAGGCAGGGAGAACCATTAATTACTCAATTTACCTCAACATTTATTAATAAAATAGATGTTTTGACCAGAGTTGTTGTGGGCAAAAGGAATGGGATTGTCAGAAAACAATGTTTAAAAATGCAAAGGAGACTGTGTTTCTATCTGCTGCCTTTGACTCAGTCACCTGACTTTACTTACGAGACAGTTATTTATATCATAGTGAGATGCCACTGAAACAACAAATATGTTTTATTGTTCTTTTTATGTTTAGTAAAATATATAAAAAACATTATCAGCAGAATCAGTAAGCAAAAAGGATTGTGTCTCCACATAAAATCCTAAAAAGGAGCCCACAGCCTAACACTGTCTGATGAGAAAACGTTTCACAGATCTTTCAATAAATAATCACCTGACTTGCCGCCTTCTAGAGAAAAGAAGAATAATTAAAGGTGCTGAAGGCAGGAAATTTTTGAATCGGATTTTGCATGTTGATTACATGAAATGCTGACCAGAAATTGTTTTCTGTGAGTCTGGCAACTCTCAGTCCGGGTTTCAGCATATGGCAAGGGCTGTGCCTCAGCAAGAGTCCTTGAATGCTTGAAATCATCTGGACACTTTTAAAAGTAGACTTAAAATGCAATGTTTTCCTCATCCTAAAAAGTCTTCAGTTGTTTTCTTGAGAAGTAGTATGTGCTTTTGACCACAATTTAGATTTACATTTCTTGGATTTGGAGAACTTGGCAAAATTGACACATTTTATCATAGGTTTCCTGTGTTTATTTTGTTGAAGTTGTTTATGATAGCTTTAAATACTGTGTACTGTCTTACCCGTGTCATCAATTGTGAAGTCTTATGATCAATGGAATTATCTGGTACCATCAACTTCAGCATGATCAGGACTGTTTCTAGTATTCCACACCTGAGCAGCCTTCAACATAATTTGAAATGCATGCTCCAGCTAAACCTATAGCTTGGAAAATACAGTCCAATGAGCTTTTGTTCTTACTCCCGAATATGTAGTCCCTCAATATTCTTTCTCCAGCCTCCTCTCATGGATGTAAGGAATGGTACCTTCCATAGTGTGACTGTGTCCTTTGGTGTTGTGTAAAAAATTACATTTTCATCCTACTGATTCACATTTTTGAAAGCTCTTTCAGATGTTTTATAGTAATTTTTCTGCAAAAGATGTAGCTAGCAAAAATTTGCTAATGTTTTGGAAAACAGCGATCTTACCAGATGCATTTTAGATTGAACTTGCGTGTAACTTTGTCATTCAGTAATAAAAGGATTATCCCTAAAGGATGGGAGAGTCAGAAGTGAGATATGAGATCAAAGATTATGCTAAACAAATTTAACATTTCTCTGCTGTAACTTACCAGAGCTGTGTAATTTATGGGCCATTTTGGTAATAGTGTCCAACAGCAGAACAGGCTGCTTCATGATGTGATAAACTGCTTTTTTTTACTGTCTCTTTTGTCTGAAGTACACTAATTCCAGGAAAACTTCTAATGTTACCTCCTCCCTCTCAGCAGTCTGTGCACTGTGTGCTAGTCTGGAAATAGGGAGAAAGTGAAAGTATTTTAGAGACAGATTTTGGGGTTTCTCAGAAAATAAAGCTGAACATGAAATAAGGGAATTATGCACACTGTTGTTCATTATGTATAGTGTATATAATTATATAATTATACACATTATTGTTCACACTGATAAATAAGAACTATGACTTTAAATTATGTAAAGGAGGTGTGTGACCAAGCAGAGACTCCAAGGCTGCCTTTGTGCCTCTGGCACAAAGGCTCACTTTTTAATAAGCCTGTTTTGAAAGTAGTTCAAATGCTTCAGTCCCCTACTGAAATTCACGGGCTGGCTTCTGCACCTTTTTATGGGGTTTCTCAAATAGAATTATTTGCTCCCTTCTGGAAAAATACTGTGGTTTAAAATGCTGAAATATATATGTTTAGGAAAATTATTACGGGGAAAAAAAAGTTGAGAGGTGATTCTGTCTTTTTTTTCCTTAAAATTTGTTAAACTTGTGCTGCCTCTTCTTTATTCACATCACCTAGCACTCATACTTGCTAAATTTTTTCTTGTCTCACCTTTAGCTTTTAAAAAATCTCTTTTTTTATATGAATGCTAGATACAGTCTTAAAATATTCTTAACTGAGTCCTAATGTGGCCTTAACTAAGTGTTAAAATAGACCATGCATGTGTATAGATGTTGATGGCACGGAACAGGTGTGTTTCTGAAAATCGGCTTATGTGGTTCATATATGTTAAGTTATTTATTATTAGTTGGGATTTTTTTTTAAGTATGTGTTAAGTCTGCTTAGAGATACACTGGTTTTTTTAGCAAGTGAGAGTGATTATTTCTTGGACTACAGAAAGAATCAAGTGTGAAGTGAAGAACTGAGGGTGACAGGGAGGTTTTTCAGCATGTTGTGATCAGTGGCCGGATGCACCAGATTCTCAGTGAAGAGCCTGAGAACACGGTATAAACATCTGTGTCAGTTTTGCCAGGAGTGCAGTAGCTTGTTCTGTTCTCTATTGATGGCTGAAGTTTATCTGAAAAGAGGGGAGTGCTGATGTTCAGTGTTCTCATGCTTTGTGCAAATGCAATATCCAGGGGTTTTTAATTGTGATTTCTTTTGAAACACTGACTTAAATAATTGGGAATTGCTGGACAGGATCAGATCTAGGTCAGGTGTGTGGATTGGTTGTACCATATTTGAGAAGGGGTTCATTGAACACTTTCGTGTTTAACCATGGATTAATGTGTTAGAAGTTTCTTCATAGTCTGCTGAGCGGTGGCTGTTCTTTTATGACTAAGTGTTGTTATAGGTTCAAAAAAATATCATCCTGACTGTGATTATGAGTGTTCTTGTCATCAATAGTTATATAAAAACATTTTACCCGCAGGAGAATTTGGATCTCATCTAGGTTTTTTGCCATCTGATATTTTGTATGGAACCATCTAAATCTTGCCACGCATTTCCTTTAGACACATCCTGTGCTAAATATTGTTGGCATCCAGCTGTGTTTTCTCAGACAAGCTCCCTAGATCAGCAGAAAATGGTTTCCTAAATAAGGTGAATTGTTCTTTCTTGTGGAAAAAAGAAGTTGGAAGTGATGTTCAAACTGCAGTATATTGTCAGACCCTTTAGTGTAGCTTTATGCACTGAACTAGCATAGTTTTGTGCACTGCATTGTCAGTACTTCTACATAAGTGAAGTTCCTTTCCAGTTTAAAAGTGGATATTCTCAGGGCAGAAGTTCAGTCCTGCTTGATTTTGTAGAATGGTGCAAAAGAAATTGAAGCTCTTGCCCACCATGTTAGGTCATTTCTGGAGAAATCCTTGATTTGAGGCACCCAGAAGTTTTAGGTTTGACTGCAGCATTGATGAAGAGGAGAGTCACCAAACAAAACAGCTGGCAGGAGTTGTGCTCTGGCAGTGCCCTGATGGTAGCAGGGCCAAAGTAGGAACAGCTGGTTGGAAAACTTTTGAAGTAGCCCCAGGGGCTGTCCACGTGCCCATCCTTTCCTTTCCTTTGCTGCATACACAAGCAGAGGTGGATCTAGTGGGTTTATGCTCAGAAGGGAGAATGGGTCCTCGTAAAGAGCCAGAGATCGGACTTTAAGTGGGTTTGTTTAATATTGAGATTGTTGTTGTCATTTAGACTTTGTGAAGAATCTTTTATTGGTGCTGTCTGCAGACATGCCAACCAGTATAGACCTCAGGCCAACATGAAAACAGCTCTCTGCTGCAAACCCTTCCTTACCCAAAGCTCCCCAAAAATCTTTGGACACAGAAAATCAAAGCCAAGACAAAGAAACTGTGTTCAGTGTGTATGTTCTGGAACAGAACCCTGAGGTCATCTCAGGAGTCACAGGCAGTGTATCAAACACCTTCTTTCTCCTGGGTTTCCCAAGCCAGCTTTCTTTTCTGCATCTTTGAGAGATTTTTTTTTTCTGATATCCTTTTCCCTGCCTAGATACATCCTTTTATGTTCCTCTTATGTTTAAGTAACAAATTGCTGTTTTTATTAAGACTCTGTGGTCTGAAGATAGTCAAGATTTAAATGATTTACATTTAGAATGAGCCAATGTGTTTTGAAAAGTGAAGTGATACTTGCACAATTTTATGTGTTTATGAAACCGTATTTCTTTTGCCCAAAAATCCACCTCTCTTTATTCTTTTCTGTAATCACTAGAGATATTTTGTGATTTTTTGAACTGTTTCTGAAACATTTATTATTTTTTTGTTTCTCTTCATTCCCTGTTCTCTTGTGTTTTCTTGCCTGTTCTTCACTTTTACATTGCAAATTATTCTTTCTCCTTTTTTGGCCCTACACCTTCATTCCGAATTCCAATTTTATGCATGTTTATGCTGATGTTTAAGGAGTGTTAAGTCAGTTACCTCTATACCCAGTATCTGGCATCTGAACTTACATCTTCCTAGGTATATCTTTTGTGCTTGTGGTAGAATCAATAGGAGGTTTTTGAGAGTTTTTTCAGTATTTTCCTGTTGTTTTCACACTGTTCTCCATGCTCTGTGTTTTTATTATATTGTGATCAGAGAATGAAGTGGAAAGAATCACACTTCCTATTGAGTATCTTGACAAGTTGGTTAATAGAAAATTGTGAAGTATCAAAATGGCTTTTAAATAGATCTTAGTCACCTGTGGGAAAGGATTGACTAAGTTTAAGTGCACAGCTGGGTGATTAATTAGTTTGAAGATCGAAATGCATGCTTAAGTAGATGACCATGCCTCCAGGCTCATCTACTTGTTTCTACTCACTCAGTTAAGCATTCAATATTATCTGTAATACAGAATATTCCTATGGAAGGCTTCATACAATTCTTGCAACAGAGTCAAGTAATTATACAGTATTTTTCATGGTGTGCCATACAGGTACATAATTTTGAACATGGAGCTGCTATATGGACATCAGTAAGTATCCAGTAGAGTAGTTGCTGTGGAGAGAGTGATTTGAAATTGTTCGTATTCAAAGTTTTTTTCATATTTTTTCCCTGTTTGCTACAGTGGTTTAATATAGTTTCTTTTCCTTAAAATTCTGGCATATTTTGTAATTTTTGGCATGTGGAGCTGCTACGGGTATTAGTCAAACATAATCTAGCTGGTGTCAGTTCCTGTGGGGAATTAATCTTCCGCAGCAGTTTTTGAAATGGGAACTGCAAGTGCCCAACACCCCTCAGAAGTAAACCTTATGTTTATTCATCTGCTAATGACAATGTCTGTGAAAGCTGATACTCAACCCCTGTCTTTCTTGTGAAGGTGGGTTTCACACTGTCTGGTATTTATAGGTCACATGAACAGAGACACGGAGCTGTCTGACTGTGTCTGTGCATCCCAACTGGGCATCTGTTAGCACCGTGCATTTAACTCATTCCTGATAGAAAACTGAAGCTGAAGAATGGAGGGTGCCTGTGCTCTAGAGTAATCTCGCTCAGCTTATGTTGTGCATCCAAAGAATTTGAGGAATAGGAACTTCAGACCATACCAGAGGTGTCAGGGAAAAGCAGTTGGTATGAACCAGGAGGGGAGAGGGATGTGTGCTGCGCAGTATCCACTACTTCTTATCCTGGGTACAGCACTTGCAGCCCTCTGCTCACCTCACACTTCAGGGTCTTGGTGGAAAATGTCACTTCAGGATGCTTTGGAGCCCGGTTCTGTGACTCCAGAATCTTTCAATCTGCCAAACAGTGCCTTGAAATGTGTAATTCTCCAAGAGTGAGCTTGTCCTCACTAGTACCTTTAGCTCAGTTCTGAGAATGGTATGAAATCAAATTATATTTCATTTTGTTGATATTCATTCAAGTATGCACACTTATGCTGCAGTAAGAAGAGAATTGAGATGAAACACTGACGATTTCAAGCATTAAGAAATCAACTGGTATATTGAAAGGTAACTGGATTCTGTTCTTGGCATCTCTTATAGATCTTGAAAAGGCTCACTGTTCATACAAGGGAAAGCAATACTTCAGTTGCTGTATTAAAACTGTTAGTAATGACTGCAACAAGCTAGCTGTGGTTACCAAAAAAAGATAGCTTGGGCTAATGACATGGAATTTGATTTAGATACATTTCATTTTATTTTAGTTCAAAATAAAATATTTCTTTCTGTCACATACTTTGCTAAGTTTTTAATGATTGTACTGCAACTCCATTAGCCGTTTGGAAGGTGGGTGTGCACGTGGAGTACATGAACAAATATGTGTGTACCTACAGAGAGAGAAACTGTATGGCAAAGAGAGGAGAATGTTGCATATATGTTAAAAATTGTGGCCCAAAACCTGCTTTTTTTTTATGCCCATAAAATCTTACTGATTTGAGGAGGGTGGCACACTGTAACTATAAGTAGATTTTGTCCCTTTGAACTGCATTATCAAAAACTTCAAGGCAAGCAGAGGTTCAAATAATTGGGGGAGTTGCTAGGTATGATATTCGTGCTGGAGAACATAACCTAGATAAGAGGGAGGTTCTGACTGAGGCTATTCTAATAACTAGATTTTAGTGTGTTATATATTGTATTTCTGAAGACTATTTTTGCTGGGAAACGCTGAAAAATATATTACTCACTAATAATAGTTGTAGTATATTTAAGGAATGATCATGCAACTAAAATGTGGAAGATGCAGGAGGAGTCCTAACACGTCCGTAGGAAAATATGGGGTTAAAGTGGACTATATTTTAAGCAGTGTTCAGTTGACTTGCTGTGTGGGGAGAGACTGAGCAGTCCTGGCTAATGACTTGTAGGTACTGAATCCTCAGGTCTCTCAGGTGGTTTCACTCGACCAGTTTCAGCAGAATGATGAAAAGGTTGAGATAAAATAAACTGACAGTTGCTACTCATCGCAGGCAGCAAGCTGTACCCTGGCAGATGAGACCCTGGGAGCCCTCTTTTTTAAACAAAGGCTTTCACTGCAGTGAGCAATGAACTCCACACAAAAAAGGAAAAGGAGAGAGAGATTGGCAGCTGGTGACCGACAGGAGGAGGGAAGGGAGGGAAACTGAGAAACACAGCAATTGTTGGCTAATTAGAAGCCATTCCCACCTACTTAATACCAGCCCATTAAGCAGAAAACACTTTTCATCTTACTCTCGCTGCTACACATGACATTATACTCCAATCAATACCCTCCCACTGGCTGCCCCACTGCCCACAAATGAATACATTGCAGTTCAAGAATGCAGTAATTGAGTTGGGGCAGTGAAACTGCAGCTCACAGTCAAGATCTTTCTCTGAAGATACGAAAGTAATGTTTGTTGCTTGGATAAAGAAATCAAATCCCTGTATTGACAGCTGTCAACAATTGGCAAATGGATGAAGTCAGCAATGGATCCATTTTAACCTTGTATTGAAGTGACAATAAGGGTTTATTTTTCAGAGTGGGTTTTTTTCCTCATCTGAATAAGAGATCTAGAGGGATTGCACCCAGGTGTATAGATTTCTAAGGGCATTTTGATCTCTGTCCTTCAGTTATACCTACAAAATATACAAATATACACATCATTATGTGCATACAGCAATACATCTCGTATTTAGAGCTTCTTGATTTTTATTTATTTTTAGTTTTGTAGGCTACGTTTACTCAGGCTATTTTTAAATTTCATTTAGGTCTTCCTCTGATTTTTAGGCATCGCCTTAAAATTTACTATTTGGTCTACAATGGTACCTTGTTCAGTAGATCTAGGCCTTGCATTTCAATCATTAGAACCTTATATTTAAGTTCTGTGTTTAGATTCCTGCAACATTTCTCTTTCAAATTAAATCCCTTGTTCTCTGAGCCATCTGGAATTGGTAATACCATGCACAATATGCAGCATAAAGTAATACTGTGCAAACTGCAGTATAATTCTTTCTTCATATCAGTTTTGTTACCACAGAACCAAAACAGCAGGACACTGTTACACTGTTACTAGTTTCGTCCTTGGCTGGACTGAAGGCATCAGTGTCAGTCTTTTAGAAGTCAAGAAGGAGGCTCCAATACAAGACATGACATTTCTCCATCCCTTTCAATTCCAGAGGGAATTGAGTATCAATTCAGGAACTAAGATTCCTTGCAATGCAAGTTTGAAAACATTTTTCGGATGCAGATAAATTGTGTGGTGTGACATCTGATGTTTGCAGAAAGAGGCAACCATCACTTATAGGTGCTATTCACTGTTGTAGTGATATTGTGGCATTTTCAGTATGGCATTTCTTCAGATGCTGTTTGCTCAAGTGCTTCTTGTCTGCATAATTGTAGAACATGCTGTTATCTTGCCAGGCTGAGCCTTGAACCCTCGAGTCAGACTTTTGTATGTGGAATAACTTAACCTACTGCTTGTGGCTCTCATCATTTAACAGCCTGTCTATATCTGAGTAAGAACAGTGAAAGCTGAGTGGAGTCAGTAAGGCTGACACAACAGCAAATGTTTTGCATCTTTTGAAATTATAAACCAAATAACAACAAACTGCTACTTTGTTGCTTCTTTCCAGTTGTATTGTGATATTTTAAGCTTATTAGTTAAATTATCATCACTGTTAACTCATCTGTTTTGCTTCCCAGTATTGTAAAGCACCTCTCAGTCACCTTCTTGGGGTATGCTCCCTGGGCTTCTTTTGATGCATGTTAATGGCACTATTAGAAAGAGATTTGTCCTCAATACAGTCTGTAAAGGGGAAATAAGTATCTTCTGATGGAGAGATTTGGGATCTTCCCCACTTGTGAAGATGCAAGTGCCTCAGACATAGGAGTTGAATATGATAAGACATGGAGACAGAGGTTTTCTTTACTTAGAGATACTTGGATAGGACAATCAAACCTACATTTAGTTTCCATATAATCTACTATTTAAAATAATCTGGTTCTAATATTTGTCTCTGTAAACTCTGCGACTTTGATTCCTTTCAACACAGAAGTGTACAAGTTCAGTCTTACTTTGACTTGATGCCAGTTAGAAGGATCAGAGGCAGGATAGGGAAAAAGCGGAGAGCAGTTGGCAGTCTTTGTGTTTCTCAGTGCCAAAGCCTGTGGGGTTAATTTGAAGATGCCCAAATCACCTTGGCAGCATCATCCCCAGTCTTTTCCAGAACTGTGGAATTTAATGAGCCAGGACAATAAGCATAGGATCATAGAAAAATAGTAATGGAAACTTATGGAGAAACATCTTCTCCAGCCCCTATATAGGAGCAACAATACAAAGTATTTATGTAATTTCCAAGAGAAGTTTTTCTTGTCTATTATTAGAAAAAGCTGGAAATTGATTTTCCACAGCATCCACAAGCAGTCTGTTCTAAAGGATCATAATTTTCATTAAAATTATGCAGAAAAAAGGAAAAAAATGGGAAGTTGTCTGTAATTGAAACTCTGTATTCTTCAAATTCATCCCTTCCCACTTTGCAGTAAATGGAAGGGGCAGGAATTATCTGGCACATACTGGTGTTTAGAAGAAAATTTTCTAGTGACTTCTGAAGAGGATGGTTGTAAGGATTACTTAGACTAAGTATAAATTATATATGATGGAATGTAGCTCTTCCTTACGAGCATGACTGATGGAAGGAGGTAGAGAGGGGATGCAAGGGTCCTGTTTCCTTTTTGTTTGTTTTCCAGATATACTATAGGACTAGTCCATATCACTCAGCTGAGCACAGTAGGTTGGTATCTACTCCAAAAGGGCAGGAAGAACAAGGGCTTCACCCCCAAGAAATAAACCAGAGCTACGTGTTCTTAAATGGTCTCCCTAAGTGCTGTGAAGCTTTGTTATTCAGTCTCTTACATAATTCAGGACTCTTCCCTTACATAAGTTTCTGAAGCAGGAAAGCAGCTAGATTTCTCAATTCATTTTACCAAGTTAATCCACTCATACTTCATCTCTTCCTAGAGATGCAACTGGACTTAAATAAAATGCTTTAGATCCTTATTTATGATTGAGAATGTTTTTTCTGGAAACACAAATAGGAGAATTGAACAGACTCTTTATCCATTCTACACTGGATATTTTGATTCTTCAAAAACCAGACTGATTTTTCTCTAGGTTCAGAGTTCACTACTTGAATCCATATCATCAAAAAATGAAATTCCAGTGCTAGTGTGTGCCTTCACAACTCTGCACTCTCATACAGCTGTACTGAGTCCTGTTTTGCCAGTCTTCTGCAATGAGAAATCAAAATATTTATGAGCCAGATAGCTCACCTTTTGAGCCCTTCTCAAATGCTTTTATTCTCTTTTCATTAATTTTTTTTTTTTTCCCCCATTCCATAGCAACTTAATTAAAGGTTTGGGGTTTTTTCTCATCTTGGAATCTCTTTTAAAACTATCTGCCATAGCTCCCTTGCTCCAGTTTCTCAACTCAAATTCTTTTCTAAATGTTGCTCCTTTTTCTATCCTAACTAAGATTTAACAATAGCTGCCTTCATTAGTAAAAGTTTCCTACGGAGATGGTTCTACCTAAGTTAGAAGCTGGCAAGGCTCTTGTTTGCTTAGGACTCATTCATGGAAAAGAAAATCTGAGGCTGTGTTTGTCTTCTGGAGAAGTTATAACTAAGGGAAGAGAGTAAAAAAAGCATCAATCTTCAACTAGATCAAATGATCAATAAAACCCACTCAGATTGCATCCAGCAAACATTCTGCTCAAGGAGACTCTGCTTCAGAAAAATGACTTCATCATAGTTGAACAGAAAGTGTATCCTGTGGAAATAGTTATGGCCAGGCAGCGAGCTGATCTTCCAGACATTCTTTCAGTCCATGTGAAATAGAGGTGTGTTTGATTTTCTACCAATTTCAGTTGTCTCACTGTGCTGTGAAATCTCCAGATTGATTAATGGAGCTTCTCTGGAGAAAAAAGATGTTTTTCTCCCCTACTTACATGTACACTGTGCACTGCAGAGGCACACACTGGTTTGGTTGTTATATTGTGTTTGGGGACGTGTGTTCTTAATGGAAAAAAAGAAGAAAATTGTCAGACTTAAAATGAAATATGTTCTCCATTATTGATTTCCATAAACTTGAGCTTCTTGTTCAAGTTTTCATATCCATCGAGTCTCCAGTGCCTCTCTATTGGTAAACATTTTCAAGTATTTGTCTCTGAGGATGCATGTGTGGGACCTGCTCATGTCTGACATAAACACACTCAGTTAAGGGGAAAACTTTTTTTCCCCTGACCTTGTGATTTCTGTGTACACAGAACTTTGTGGTCTAGATGTTAAGGAGGCTGTTGCATTTCATTTTACTAGACTGAGGTTTCCTATGTGCCTGAGAATCTCAGTTTCCATGGATAAAGCAAGGGCTTAAGAGCTTTTGAAGTAATCATTACTTAGAAGACTGAAGGATTGTGCTCTTACAGCACCTCTCACCTCGTTTTCCTGGAAACAGATGAAAAAATTTTTCCTCCATCAGTGTTGTTTTAATTGTGATTCTGACATGTCTGCAGCTGATAAGTTTGGTTGCTGCAGGAGTCAGCTGAAACTTTATATTTTATTTTATGTTTTAAATAATAGTTTTGATTAAAAAGGGATTATTCACAGACACACTCCTCAGTAAATTAATTTTTTTTTTTAATTAATCCTAGCTCTTCATAGATCTTTCCTTATTCCAAAGTTGTCTCCACTGGCTGATTTTGCTGGAGTGCTCTACGCTGTACCTCCTGACTGCATGAAATACGTATACACACCACATCTCTGCATGGTGTAGCTCCAGCGTGTGCTTCTCTGTATTGGCACAGTGTGAGACAGAAGTGAGCAACACTCCCCTGTTGCAAAGTCACTCTTTATCCTTGTTTTCCTGTCATATGAGCAGCACTGTAAGCAGAAATACTTGAAACTACAAAGCGCGCTCCTTAAATCAGTTTTAACTGAAACTGCAGCCACTAATGGTAATTTTTTTATGTATTGCATGTCACTACAAGGAAACTGAGAAGGTTTCTGAACCTTCAACAGCAATCTCTCTGTAAATGGGAGATTCTTTTCCATTTAACCTTAAGGTAATTCAGAATTTCACTGCTTTATTGTGCTCACTAGGGGGATAATTGCTGTTATCATTTAACTGCATTTACACACAAATTCCTGACACAAGCTCAGTGTTGCTTACATCAATGTAGTTATGTATGTGAGTAATTGCAAACTTTTACCTAAAAATTTGGTCTGTCTTGATGACCAGAGAAAACCATGAAACAGTTTAACATGTACTTACAGCCAATCCATGGTATCCTTTTGAAAAATCACAATTTTTATTAATCATTATGAAAAGTAAGATCTTTAATAGGAAATTGTTTCTTAATGAACAAAATTCTGTGTTGGAGAGCAAAGTGTAGGAGATTTAACACGACAGTATTGTTCCGAGGGGAATTTTGGCGCTTTTAGGTCAACTCTTGAAGTAATTTATATAGGAAAAATAGCTTAATACTGTTCTTGCCCCTAATTAAATGAAATTGGTATTCTTTCACACAGGTGCTTTATTTAATTAGGATATGAAATATGAGAAAAGAAGCAATCATTTCAGTGTAAGCTGAGGAAAAAGGTCCACGAGCATGAGCCTTTGCAAGTAGAATTGTCTTACTTAAATGACACAGAACAGTTAATTTCCATTCACCAGTGGCTCTCCATCATTTAATTGGAAATATTCTATACTAAGAAATTGTCTTTCAGTAAGAAGCACAGATTACTGCTTTCTGCTCTGGGGTCCTCAGCACAGGGAAGATATGGACCTGTTAGACTGGGTCAAGAGGAGGGCCACAAACATGATCAGAGGGCTAGAGCTCTTCTCATGAGGAAGGGCTGAGAGAACTGGGGTTGTTCAGTCTTGAAAAGAGAAGCCTCTGAGGAAACCTCATTGCAGTCTTTTAGCACATGAAGGGAACCTCTAAGAAAGGTGGGGACAAACTGTTTAGCAGGGCCTGTTGTGGTAGGATGAGTTGCAATGGTTTTAAACGGAAATAGCATAGATTTAGACTGGATATAAATAAGAAGGTTTTTACAATAAAATTGATGAAACTTTGGGAAAGGTTGCCCAGAGAAGTGGTGGATGCCCCATCCCTGGAAATACCTGAGAACAGGTTGAATGAGGCTCTGTACAACCTGATCTGGTCATAGAAGTTCCTACTCATTGGGCTGGATGACCTTTAGAGGACCCTTCCATCCCAAACCTTTGTGTGATTCTCTGATTATTGAATTTAGTACGTACACCCTGTTCCATGAAACTGTGGGAGTGTGCCTTTTGACTGCACTTTGCTTCCTTTATGTTCCTTTGAAGTTATGATGAGCTTCATGATGGAGGTCCAGCATGAGCAAGGCATGACCCTTACTGTAGGCCAGGGTAAAAAAAAATCTCATTCTTCATTTAATTTCCACACCCCTACAGTCCTGGACAGCAATACTATGCAGGGTGCACTTGCAAAAGAGCACTCTATTGCCTTCTAGCATTGTACATCGAGACACCAAGGCAAAGCTGATGTTTTTAATACCCTCTCATGACTGACTGCGGTCATTTTGTTTGCAAGAGGTGACTTGGGGCCAGAGAGAGCCCCCGGCTGTGGGCAGGGGAGCGTGGGTGCCGTGCGCGGGGCCGGGGGTTGTGTTTAGCCTCTAGAGGGTGCGCTTTGATCCCTCTTGATCACACAACAATTTGCAGTGACAAAAGCGACGAGCGGGCGAGTGCAGCCGCTTATGCATGAGCAGCAGCATCACACAGCAGCACACACTGCCGAGGCAAGGCTCCCAGCTTATGTAATAAACCATTCCAGCTCGTGTGTACCCGGCAGAGATGGAACCTGCCTCTTTTTTGTCACTGAATGGGGTGTTAGGTATTCAATCAGCATTCAGATTTATGCTTCAGATGCTCATGAAAGGGGATGCTCTCCTTCGCGTGCCTGTCAGCAGTGATGCTTGCGTGCAGGTTTTTGTATTTTTGGAGGTTTTTTCTGAAAATATTAACACAAGCATCCTGCCACATAAACAGATCTGGGAAGATCTGAAGAGTTAAGAGATTTGCAGTATAAGGTTTTATTTTACCCTTTGACTTCCTCATAAATCCTTTTTTTTTTTTTCTTTAATGTGAAAGGTATCTTCAGGAACATAGCTTATCATCTTCCTGTGATATATGTGAGCTTTAAAATGTAGTCTAAATTCGCTGGGAGAAAATTGTATTCAGGATCCAGTAATATAGTTGCATTCAAGACAGAATAAAAGGCTTATATTGCTACATTTGATTCAAAACAATGGCTTAATTGGCCAGGAAAATGTAGTTATCAGATGATAAAGATATGAAGTCAAGGGCAAGATATGCCTGAAAACAAGCTTTTTCCTGCCTAAAATTAGGTAAAGTTAATAGGTTAAATTTTGTTTATTGAATAAGAGAACCCAAAGTTGATTGATATAGTAATTTCAGTGTTTGCTATGGCAAATATTTAGCTCATTATCAGTTTTAATAGCATTTTGCAGAACAAGCCTTTTCTTGACACGCAGAAAATACTATTAAATTTCCCTGCATAGATACATTGTTATGACATGCAATAACTACTTGAATATAAAGGGGATTAATAATTTAAAAGGTGTTAACAAATTAGGGCCATCATTAAAAATAGACTTTGAACCATTTTGTAGAAAAATCAGATTGAGGTAATGCTCTGCTCTTATGATAAAGAATTACAGCATTAATTCTGCAAAGTGAACTTATTGCTCCTATTCGTCTCCAAAACCCTGGAGCATTAAAAGACAGGAAGAATGAAATGATCACTGCGTTTTTTCAGGCACAACAGCTCTAATATTTCCATCACAGTTTCACAGCTCAGCTTGCATGGTTGTGCTAGAGGAAAAACCCATAAACGTCATGCTTCCCTTTGTTTTGTTTTTGCTGGTCTTATGAAATCGGGTCGAATTTTTTCAGACAGTTTATATTAATATACTGAGAATTTTGCTTGTACAGCATCTGTGCAGAGTATAAAGCAAACATTTCTTCTATACAGAAGCTGTTCTTTTCTTGGTTTTTAAATGTAATCCCCATGTTCCTTCTGCATTTTGTTTTTCCTTTCTTGCAACAATTGATGACCAGAGGCATTTCAAGGTTGAATTCTTGTTGCTTTGCAAATTATTAATTTGTTTTCTTTCCAACTTGAGATAAACAGAAATAAGATCGCTTTTGAAGCCTTTTCTTCATTGTTTCAAATTGCATCCATGAAACATGCAGAAAAATGGATCCAATTTTTTTTTCCGCAAGTGTATTAGGAAATACATTTGTGATTCTTACTCATGTGAGTAATCCCTGCCCATATAAACAGTTTCATTGCAGTGAGGGTCCAGTGTGGACCCTTATTCTAGAAATAGCTCAGTCAAAAGATTTAAATAAGATTTAAAAGGCTAACCTTTAATTATTGCTAATTTGCTTGTTGTTTACTTTCAGATGCAAGTTGGAGAAGAAAAAAAATAATTTATGGGATTTAAGTAATAAATTTCACATTTAAAGGATAGAGATAGCAGGAGCTCTTAGGCCCCCAAAGGAAGCAAAACATTTGTTCTCTCCCTCCCTCTTATTCTCACTTGCCATGGCAGTCATTTCCCTTCATAATATTTCCCTCTCATCCCCCTTCCCGAGTTTTCCCTCCCCTTCCCCTTGCACTTTCTGAGACCACAGAACCCAGATGGTGCCCTCACTGTTGCCAGACCCTGGGGGAACTGTTTCTGTTATACTCACCTCTCAGTAGCTGTGCTAAGGAACATGCCAAAAGTCCAGTGTTGAGATATGTTTAATTTTGATATTATTTCCTTTCCATTGAATTTGTTTGTTAACACCAATTTTTATCCCTAAACTCAAGTCTCCGATGTTGGCAGTGGTGCAACATCGAGTTTAAATAAAACAATGAGTTTCTCATCATCTGGTTGTGATTTTAGCAGAGTCAGATGTTGTTAAAGCACTAATCAATAAATGGTTAAAGCATTGTTTATATAGCACCTCTATTCCTTCTAATACTGAAAAATTCATAACACCAGGACATTTTGCAGGCAAAGCTGTATGTTTTGGTGCATTCAAAAAGTACATCTCCTTTTATATACCAATATAACAGTGTTTGGGGTTTTTTCATTATGCAGAATGAAGAAACAGATGGAGAAAGTAGAACATGTGGCAGAGGAGAAAAGATTCATGTTCTGATAAAGTATAAAATAAGAATTGCTGTGGTAGTGATACAGTTAACAAGGGTCATCAATGATAACACACTATTAGCACGTTATTAGCCAGTGGAAGATCAAGGACAGTATTAGTCTGCTCTACGATAGAGGGGAGAAACTCTTAATAGATGACCTAGGGGAGGCCAGTGTGCTTTAATGCTTTTTTGGCTTTAATCTTCACTGAAAAGGTCAGCTGGGATCATGTGGCAAATAGAGTTTATATGTGCCACAAGAAAAAAAAAAGCAGCAAGATCCTAGACTAGAGCAGGAGAAAGTAGGCTAGAGAGTACTTAGAGGAGATAGATCTTCAAGTCAGATGGGCCACAGAAACTTGATCCTACAACCCTTAAAAAACTGGCTGGAACAATCTCAAGGTCATTAGCCATTTTTGAAAACTGATGGAGGTCAAGTCAAGTTCCAGAGTAGTGGAAAAAGACAAACCTGATGCCTGTTTTTGGAAAGGGAAAAAGGAGGAGCCACCATGGAATTTCAGATAGATCAGCTTAAGATCCTGTCTTGGAAAAATACCAGAACGTACAACCAGATGTTTAATAGGTATCTAGAAGAAAACAAGGAAATCTGCAACAGACAAAATGGATTTGCTAATACTAATTGTGTCAAGCCAAAATAATTAACAAGCAACAGGACTTCCAGGTAAAGAAGTTAAAATAAGAAGAATATATCAGATATAATCTGTCTGGAGCTTTTGATATAATGTTATATTCAACATTTATAAGCAAGGGAGGAAGCCTGAACTACGTGAATCTACAATCAAGTGAGTGAATAATGATTATTAAAAAAACCCTCTGACAAATAAAAGCTATCTGTGGCTGTTGTTAGAAATGGAAAACTGTTAAGCTTGCTATTCTACAAGGATCTGAGTCTGTACTAGGTTATATTTTCATTCCTTGTCTGGAGACTGAAATAGTAAGTATGCTTTACAGACATGTAAATGTATGCATTTACATTGTTCATGGTGGTGCAATTCTAAAGGATCTTGGCAAATTGAGAAACACATGTAATGTTTTCAACCTTATGTGTGTGTATGTGTGAGTACATATAATCAGGAGTAATCAAGGGTGTAATTACAAGAAGGGAGCAAGTACCACTTCTATAGAGGGTGGGAGAAAAATCAGGGCTTGCAGCAAATCACAAGCTGAACCTGAATGAACAGTGTTACACTGCTGAGAAACGTGCAGACATCTTACTGGGGTATTAAAAAATGATGACTTGTGAAGTAATCCTTCCGCTCTACTCAACACCAATAAGGTCTCAGCTTAGTATCATAGCAGTGCTGGGTTTCATGCTTTATGGAGTATGCAGAACAGCTGGAGAAGGTGCAGGAAGGACGGAAAGGAGCTGAAAATCATGACCAAAAGAAAATATTGATTTAATGGTAGATTTGGGCTTCTGTGTCTATGGAATAGACTCAGGGAAGAACAAAATAGCAGATCTGAGCTTTGCAGAATGTGGAGAGGGGGATAAAATAAATAATAATCTTTTCTCTTCGTCCACGATAGGTTGAACTTAAAGTAGTGGACGGAAAAATTGCAGTTCATGGAGAGATGCTTCTGATTAGCCACTGGGAAAAAATTTATTACAGCTTGAGGAATGGACTATGGGGTGTCCATTGTAGAAGCTTTTTTTCAGTGGTTTATGAGTTGTCATTAGAATAAGGGTGATTTATATATGTATTTGACATTCATATCAGAATACAGGCAACAGCACTCCCAACATGCTGTAATTCTGGAGATAAGCCTGTGAAGTGCCAGTGACATGGGTCTCATGGCCTAGAAAAGAGAAAAAGGAAAGATTTTCTTTGAATAAAAAACTGCAACTTTTTATTTGCTAAAAAAGGATGGGTAATAAATTTAATTTCTGTGTGGCTCAGTTTGCCCATCTGTGAAGTCAGCTTTAAGATGTTGATATTTTTTGTAAAACAGCTTTCCAAAATACTTCTTGGCTTAAGGATATTGAAAGATATTCCTTGCCTACCCCAGTTCATCCCCTCATCCTTTCCTTTCTGGAAGTTCTCCACCTCTTTCTTCTCTTCTTATCCATGCTTCTTCTTCTCTGCAGAACCCATTTTAAGGCTATCAAAGTATCAAATTTTTCCATCCCATCGATTCTGATGGCAACAATATTAATTTTTGCTGGTTGTTGGAAAGCCTGGAATCAGCTTTCTATTCAGGTTTAATGTGAGGGAGGGCTATGAAGACTGAGAATGAAATCCACTTATTGGAGCAAAGCTCACAGCTGCAGTTTGGACTCTTCCCTCCTTCCGCTGCCTGTTTCTTCTCTCTCTGGCTAGAATAACAAACTAGCCTTTTTCATGTCCACTTTCCAGCCCAGGACGATCTCTTCCCATTATTGGAGTCTTAGAACCTCTGGTAATTAGCATTCGAAGATGACCTCATGGTGCAAGTGAATTGTCTGCTTCCCCACTAACTGGGATCAACCAAGAGATCCATTTTCGCATTCGACATTTTATGTGCGCTCACAAGATTGTTTCTCTTGCTGCCAAGTCTTCTGATACAGTAATTTAATACAGTTCATTAAATTTCTTTTTTCAGTTTAAAAATGTTTCCATGTAAACTCAAGGTTAGCCATAGGTAACTAACAAGTAAGACGAATTTGACAGAAATTCTATTGGGTCTGTAGTGTTTTCTTCCTCTACTCAGTATTAAGGAATCTATAACCCAAGAAATTAGGGCTTCTCAATGGAAACTCAGCAAATAGAAAATTGAGGCATGGGGGTATATATTGTAATATATTAAATATTTGAGTATTTTTCCATGTCTTTTGGCCTCTAGAAATTAAAAATATTTATAGATTTGAGATTCAGACAGCTACTTGAAAAATGAATTGGTTAAGTACGTTATGGTTAAACTGTATCTATAATATCAGCAGTTTCCTACAAGCTTTTAAATTATTTGCTTACATTTTGGAGGAAGAAGAGAAAGAGAAAAGGGTTACAGATTGATGGAAGTTTTTTCAGAGTCTGACTTAATAAATATGACAATCAAATATGAGGATTTTTGGAAACAGAGATAAGCGACGCTAGCCTGAAGGCTGAACTTAATGTCAAAGAGGGTGTTCATGCAAAGCAAAACAGTGTATCTAGTAAACTAGAGAAATATCATCTTTGGAGGAAAAAATCTCTAAAGATTTTATGCCACTTTTAACAGGCAACAACAAAAAAGCCCTAGCTGTACCTCAGGATATGATCAGTCTTTTTGAACTGAATTTGTTCAGTGTTTTTTTTTCTTCAGTGCTGTCTGCAAGCATTCCCTGTCTCAGTCATAAGGCTCAGAGTTTGGCAGTTTTATTTCTTTGTTATATTTTCATCATGTGAGATAAAAAGTCACGAATGAGTGATATAATGGAAACAAATGTTACCTGTGTCTGAGCAGGAGAAAAAAGCCCTCAGTTGCACTGAATCTGTGCTCTTATTCTTTCATACAATTGTTTGAAATTTTTTGAAAATGATAGGTGATTTTTTTTTCCTTCTCTGCTCAGCCAAACTGCCTCTCTACCAGAAGTGGAGTTCAGTAACCACCTTAGGAAAAGCATTTCTCTGGATAGCTGAGGTTGAGACTATTGTAGGCATAACAGACTCTGTAGGAGGGGATGAAGGCTGCATCACTCTCGAGTAGCCCCTGGAGGTTAGCTCAGAGCAGCAGTACAGCTTTGGAGGGAGCTGTCAGCCCTCTGGGCTACAGGGATGTGCTCTTTTTAATAAGTACATTGCACAAGACAGTACCTATGAGGTAAAGGGCATTAAAGGGCATTTTTTCACAAGAAAGTCTTTTTTAAAATAATGATCAATAAGTCCAAAGCTGCACAGTTAATTTGTGAAAAATACAGTGTGTTCAAAATACCAAGCAGTCCTAGATGTTTTACATGTGAATAGAGCCTAAACAAAGTACATTCTACAGAGGGGAAGTTTGGTTTATCCTTTGCTCAGAGATTTGAATTTAAGCTCTGTTTGTTTTCACCAGCTGTGAACAAAGGAGTTAGCAATATGAAGATCATTTAATTCTGTAGTGGCTCTTCAGGTAAACAACATTTAATTTGATTAGTCAGCATATTCATTTTTGTGGTGGAGGAGTTGGGAGAACTCCTTGTTTAAAAAATAGAGAATGTTAATAGGCATGCATTTGCTAGATATCACAATGCCATATATCTTCCAATAAATTGCTTTTCAGAATGTGGGATGCAGCAGATTTTGAGGGTATTGTATGTAATTTATACTTACATTTGGTTTTTTAGTACATGGTTATGGCAAACACTTCATATGTATCATGTTTTTCCCAAGTTTAGCTACTTCATTTAGTTACTGTAAGGTTGGTCTTTTTTATTGAACACATATTAAGTAAACACACCAAGAAGTTACTCAAAAATTAAAATGGATCGTTATGTTACCAACACATGAAGCAAAACTCACATATTCACAACCAGCAATCGAGTGAGCTAAATCAGACAGTACTTTAAATATGAAATGACATGACAAAGAGCCCCTTGAATTTTCTTTTATATATTTTTCATTGTTATAAAATCTTGTAAGTCTGGTGTTCATAGACATGATTCACTGACTTGCTCACTGAATTCGGGCAGTCATAATCAAAGCATCACTGATGAACTGGTCTAAAATGAAGCTGCAAGATTGCTTGGTTTTTTATTTCCAAAGAAATGCATGTCTGCCAGAAATGAAGGATGAGGTTCTGGTTGTCCTAAAGTTATTACGGGTGGGAGATTATACGGGCATATATGGTAGTGATGAACAGAGATCAGAGAGACCGGAACATCAAGGGGAAGGAGAAATGGGAATTAAGAGATCAAAGATTCTAGAGGAACTGGAGGGAGAGTTGGCTTTGTCTTCGCTGCCAAAAAAGGTGTGTTTTTTGTGTGAAAAAACTAGCAGTAGCTGTAGTTATTTTGCTGTGGAAGACAACAAAAGCCTTGTAGCTTTTACTGTGATCTGGCTGAACAAGTTCAACTGCAGAACTGAACTGTAACACCTCTGTCCTTTGTCTCCATTTTACTTAACAGTAAGGTAATTTTTTTATGAATGGACAGTGAAAAAACTACTCTGTCACTGCTTTATTTCATTGAACACTATTCAAAGAGGAAAAGCATAACAACAAAGAGCAGCCTAAATTGGACAAAAGTCTGATTTTCACAGTAAGCAACATTTGACACCACAGGAAGGACTCAGACTACGAGAAAAGCACACAGAGAGTAATATCTGGAGAGGATAAGGCACTGAGGGTGTGCACTATGAGATAGCAATTTATTTCACTCCTTGCCACTGATTTGCTTTGCAAATGTTGACTCACCTTTTCTCTCTGATGCATCTTCTTCTCTTGTTTCTTAAATAATCGCATAAAAGTACAGCTATTCATTAATTCTTCTCTTAATCTTTCATTATTCAAAGAAAGAGCTCCCTGAAACCTAAGGTCATATCTCTTTAATACTGGCTATTTTTAATTAGGCAGTGAAAACCATACCTAAATATTTAAAGCAGCTTGAGATGTTGATTACCCAGAACTCCCAATGGAAATACACACTTTGTTTATGAGAAGACTAGGGAGAGAAGGAAATGTCTGTGATTTTGGGAGTTTTAAAAGAGTGTGTTAGAAAAGTACCTGTCCAAAATTATCCAGATACAGTTGATTCTGATTCTGAACAGCAGTATTATTCCAGGACCATCCTTTATTATCTTGCACTTCTTGGATTTCAGTCGAAGATGTGGAATTAAATGCTTAAATGGAGCAATCCAGTTTTAAAGACACCTTCTATAAATTATAGCTTTTCATATACTTTCTCATATAAAATTAATTGAGACTTTCAGGAAACTTGTCTACGATTTCCTCCACCTCCTCAGCAGTAGACTAGACTTTGACAGAAAGCTTCGTATAAAGAAGAACCTGTGAGAGCACAGTTCTCCTGGTTCACATCCTAAGTTTCCTTTATCATAGAAGTTTCTGTGGAAGGAATTTGCACAATAAGAGTATTTTTATGACAGTAAATCCAGCAGAAGTAGAATTTATCATGCTTGAGTTACGTTGGAAACAGTTGTTTCAGTTTGGGGAACTATTTTAACTGTTAAATTTTCATCTACAAATGTGTCCTGGAAGGCAACGTATCTACCACCAGAGAATGTAGTGTATAATTCTCATTTTTAGAACCTGAAAATGATTAAGATAAAAATATCCTTATCCCTAATGTTAAATAGCAATAGTAATACAGATAAGCTGTAATAACTTTGTTTTCTGTTCTTCAGGATAGACCTCCAAGTAGCATCCTCTTGAAATCACAGCAAAAGAATAAGTTTTTTAATAGAGTAAATTTTCCTCTAGGATTATGTGCTTATGTCTACTGCCTACCTTATCGAGGGACTTGATTCTTTGTTTAGTATAAGTAGCATTGGGATCACAATAAAAGAGAAGGCTGGTCTCCTTTGCTGTCTGCAGACTAGATTGCCTTAAGAGACATTGAGACCAGTAGAGAAAAAAGAAATTACACTGATCCAATAGATATACTGCTGAGAGGTTTCTATTATATTCTTACCTCAGACGTTGTACCACCATTAAATTCACACTTCCAGGCCCTGGGAATCAGGTCAGCATGACAGAGAAGTTTGGCTAAAATGAATCTGCTATATTAGTTTTTGGGAAAATGATTAAGCTCCGCAGGTTCAAGATCAGGACTATTTTTCAAGCAGTCATTGTTTCAAAGCTAGGCAAATAAACCCTGATAGAAAAGAGAAAATGATAGGGAGTCCGACCAAGATGAAATTGAGTATCAGAGTAAACAAACTACCTGAATACGTGATCTCAAGTAGGAAAACAACACAGAGTCATTTATTTGGCGCAGTTAAAAATCAGCTGGCAGGCAAAATTTTTTTTAAAGTATTTTAAGTAGACTGCCCATCAAATAAGCATAATTATAATCAAAATTCTTACAGCGTTCCCAAAATTCCTGAAGGCAATCAGCTCCACTCAAATTAGTAACTTGGATAAATCACCATTAATTAGCTAATATAAGCCAGCAGGTGGTTTTGAGCCCAGAGAGATTCCCTGGTTATATAAATTATGTATACTATACTACACCAAAGATAGAATAAGTGAAAGGGGAACAACAGGCACAAGTCTGCTAAAAGTAAATAAACAACAACAACAACAACAAAAACACTCTTTAGGGATGATGCTTAGCTAAGGTCTTCTCCAACTCCTACACCCTACCCAAAGCAATACAAGATGTCTTTGACCCTCAGCTAAGATAGTATCATCCAGGAATGTTCTGTATGGTTCCTATTTCAGCACTGAAATATATGCAGGAAACAAAATCTGCAGTGGAAGCTTGCTTGGAAAGGTAAGTTCTGAAGAGTTTGTGATTACTAGATGGACAGAGAGAGCAGTGACTCTGTTTTATAAAAATGCACCACTGAAACCACAGGGATAGCCTTGTCACACACACACACTCATCCCAAAAGCAGCGGGAGATTCTTTTTTGTGTTGGCTTTGTAGGCATTTGCTATGAATAAATAAAATTACATAATTTTAAAAGATTAATGTCCAAGTCTTCTGTGACCAATGCTGTTGGGGTCAGTTGTGGACAATAACTGTGAGGAACCAAACTGAACACTTCACATTAGTGTATCTGAAGAAAATCAGAATTTTTTTAAAATTTTGGTACCAATAGCTTCATGAAATCCAGAGATTCTTTGAGAAATCTGACTCAAACCTGCCTACAAAAGTATTGTCTTTCAATAACTCCTACTTGCATGATGTGTTACCCTAAAAATCTCAGAGACTGCCATGAAATTCTGTCATAAATTACTGCCACCCATAATGCTTGTGCTTGGTGGTCATGCAAAAATCGAGACTCAGCTGTATTTTAAAGTCTCTGATTGGAGCAAGTGATATTGTGTAGGAAGAAACAGCAAGGTCAATACAGATATTTGTATTTGTCCCACTGGTAACATCTCAGAAAGTCTGGACAGTGATGCAGGAACAATACTTTAAAAGATCAAAACTCCTGCCACATTTTACTGAATGATCTACAGGTGTGGCAGTGATATTTAATCCCCCAGCGTGCTCTGGGATCACCTGTGCCTTTCACATCAATCAACTCAGTGTAATGTTCTGTTTACAAAGACCTGAGATTGCGTATCACGTTGTATTCCTGCCTGTGTCTGGCAGATACTCTGTGTTGCTGGCATATTCTTCAGGCTGGGTGATGTATTTTGATGAACTTCTTTTCATACATTTATGCAGGCTTCTAGTCCAGCCCACTTTTTTTTCCCCGATGTAAATGATAAATGTATTGTAAACCTGTTATCCAATAACTATTTAGCAATTTCATTCAAACACAAGTTTCAGTAAATTGAGTCTGTTCAATATGACAAAGAATAGCAGGGGAAGAAGGTTTTTTATTGCCTTATTGCCACCTAAATCCTAAAGTTGTAATTTTTCTAAGCAGAGAAAATGTGAAGCCTGTACTTACCTAAGTCCTTCCACCTCAGGAATAAAAACATAGGAATCAGGCTTATCCCACATCAGTGGGGGGTCAAGGCAGTTCCTGAGTTACCTGAAAAAGCCTCAAGACATGTTAGCAAAGTATGTAAAAATGATAACAACCATAGCTAATTGTGTAGGTAAAATTAATTCCATGTGGACACAAAAGTAATATCACCAGTTTTTTAAAAATGTGTCTTGCATTGTGTTTTTAACTACCTTAAAAATTCTGTTTTTCTGGGCACAGTATAGAAGTATACAGCTGTTCAGTGGGGGAAAAAAATGCAGACTTGTTGTTCAACACATGCAACACTGCCCTTTGATATCTTTTTTTGGACTTTGTAATAATGCTGTAACTACCGCTGTTCACAAATATTTTATTTATAAAAACTGTCCTCCCACAGGGCGGCTGCAGATGATCTGCAAGCTGAAGACCAGCTTGCAAACTCCTCTCGCTCTAGGAAATGGTGCTCCTGTTTGTAAATATCAGTGCTTGCCTTGGGATTTTTAATAACCACTAGTGTGCTCCCAATTTCAATATATAGAGCACAAGATCCAGCTCTTGGGAGGAGTGTGGAGGTGACAGTTTAGCGTCCACTCCTTCCATGGCACTGCTGTTGTGTTCTATTGTTGTTTAAAAACATAGAAAAACAGTCTGAATGCCTTTACGTGTGCACCACAGGCAAAAGTGGTGTTATTCTTGCAAGAAAAAAAAAGTTATTTGATATCTTAGAGGGATCAGCACTCACAAGCCATTATTTGTCAGTAGCTTTCGAATGAAAGTCAAATAGGTGTTAATGTTCAGAAAATGTCACGTTTAATAGAATGAGTTTTAGTCACCAAAAAGATGAAATTGAGAGGCTGATGAGAACACCTGGTAGTGTTTAGCAGGGGTCATTTAAGTCTTGTTTCCTACATGGAACAATTGGAAGAGTTTCTCTGTAGGTTTTTTCTGCTAACCCTTCTCTAATCTCCATGATTAGAGATCATGCTTTTCTAATACTAACATGATATATGGAAAAAAGACTGTAGTAAGCTGCATCAAAGTCCTGTTTAGCCTGGTGTCTGTCCAGCAGTGGCTGATAGATTATGGAAAAATATGAGAACAGGAAGTTTGGAAGTAAGACTTCTACTTGATATGCTCTCCATATCTTCAGCAACCTGCAAGTTAGCGACTTCCTGAAGAAGTTGAATCTAGATCGCGTTATATTTAATAGGTTTTCCTGTATTTGTCCATGAACTTCTCCAGTGCATTTCTGTCACATAACTGGCAGCCAAGGCACCTCATTGAATTTGGCAGCTAAAATGCAGCTTCCGTGGATCTGCCCTTAGCCCGTTGTTCTGCAGCTTCAGTTGTTGCCCCTCAAGTTTTGCTCTGTAACAAAGTAAGTTATCATTTCTCACTCTTTTTCTTCGTGGCACTCATGAAAACAGATACATCTCTTTGTATCCTGCTATCAGTCATCTTGAAGCTTGCAGTCTCCCTCTGCATAAAAGACATTTCCCATATGTGCATTAATTTGCATTTATCAACATTGAATTTTATCTGATGCTTCATTGCCCAGTCAAAAACTCTTTTTGAAGTTCTTTAAAGTTTTCTTTTTATTACCCTCTGTAATTTTTTGTCAGCAATAGGTTCTGTCACTTTGCTGTTCACTAACCTTTCCAGTTGTTGTTGGGCTTTTTTAAATGTTTATGGTACAAATTCTGCCTTAGATCCCTGTTGAGTTCACTACTGATGTTTCTTCATAATGAAAATCAAACCATCTATTCTTATCTTTATTTTCTACCTTTAACTAGTTGTTAATCCAGAGAAGGTATCTGAAGCATTCTGGGAATCTAATCAACCAGGTAATAGTCATCCAGATCTCTTGTATTCCTCAAAAGAAAATAACCTCATGAGACCTCTACAAAAGCTATCTTGATTCCTTTTCATCATTATAACATTTTAATTTACTTATCAATCATTATATCCTTTATTAGAGTGGTAGCTAATTTGCCTGGTATGAAAGTCAGATTTTTACTGGTTTCTCCTCCCATGGCACATTCTTGGTTTTAATCAATGTCTTGTTTAGCACTCCATGTCACTCTTGTACCGAGGCTGATTTAAGCAATACCTTTGTACATGTCCTTTAAACCTCTTGAGCAAATACTACTTTCTTGCCTGATTGACTTCTCAGTTTGTTCTAATCCTGCTCTAACAGTGTTTCAGTTTGGGACTGTTCCTCTCTCGTCTAGAAAATAAAAATGCTGACATAGAACGCTGCTGGAGATCTTCCTTAGTGACCACCCTCCCAAGAATACATTTTGCCTTTCTGCTATTATCTTTTATTCCTTGAGTTCTTGTTCAACTTTTTGTGTGTGTGTGTTTGTTTTTCCTGGGGGGGAGAAATATATAATTATGCTTTTTGCCAGTATTTCATTCTTATGGACACGAATAGAAATAGGAAAATGATGCAATCTGTGGAGATCTGTTACCTGATATCAGTGCTCTGTTATTTTTGTGGGGTCGTCATAAAATAAAGCACTGAGTTAAGTTGTGCTTTTATGCCGTAACCTGAAAGCTTCCAGATTTTTTGCTTTAGAAAATTCTCTCTGGTATCTTGGCACCATGAAAGTTCTCATTGGAGTTCACTTTAAAGCCAGGGAGTTATCAGGTGTTCCTAGGTGCAGTGAGGGTGTCGAGCTGATGTCCCCGGGGTGTAGCAGAGAGCAGCTTTCTGTGGCGTTGGCAAGTGCGCAGGATACAGAGTGATTGCAAAACAGCTCCATCCTCCTGGGCTATCCCAGGCAGTTTGTGACAGGCATGTCAACCTGCAGAGGCCCTGATTCTACTTTTAACTGAGAGCTGTATAATAGAGACATCTGTACCTTCCTTCTTGCACATAGAAAAGTTCAGGGGAAGCTTCCCCAGTAATCAGTGTCAGAATACAACATTATGTGGTAACTAAACTTTTAGTCTCCTACTGGTTTGCCCTGTATTGTCTTATTGATTTGTCAAACAAAAATTTAAATTACTGTGTTGTTCATGACCATTTCCACTCCTTTTTCCTTCATTCTTCTTTTCACATTTTTGCTGCATTCAGGGTTTTCTTTCGTCTTTTCCCTGCAATGCTTTCCTAATAGGGATTTCAGTCCTTTTTCTCTCCTCACAGCACTGGTTAAATGATCAGAGATGAAGTTTGATTTGATAGCAAAGTACCATTATTTGAATTTAGAGATAACCTCCTAATTGAAATGGGAGTGGAAAGAGGCTTATCCGAGGAGTATTGCTTTAACTTGTCTGCAGAATTAGGCAAATACCACTGCAATAGATATTGGAAGAACATTCAAACCTCTTTGGGGAAACAAATGGAGGGAATAGTTCAGTGAAAGTGTCCTGGAAGGCTTTGGGTACTTGAGAGAAAGGGAGAGACAAAAATAGTTTGGAATGCATAAATGTGGTGAAACAGTAGAAAGCATCAGCACTCAAGGAAGGAAAGAGTTGTATCTTCTGAAAGTTCTACCTGGTAGCCCAAAAAGTAGGGACAGGGATTTGAAAGAAACAGAAAATAATCCGTTTGTAGTCCTTTATGGCTCATTTTTGCCTGGTCTTCAGTTTGTAAAGGAGTCCTGAAAGGTTCTAGGCTTGCTGACTTGTTTTGGAAATTTCAGAAGACGCAATGTGTGCTCTGTGGTAGGTTGTGTGAGCTTTTCAAAATTATCCTCGAAGCTGGCATATTACACTTTTGTCAAGTCATATTTTCTCACAAGTGTATGATATATGCTTGAATTAAGATGTCATTATTTTTTTTAAATATCTGCAAAAAAAAATTATGAAAAATTCATGTCCTTTTTTCAACAGCCTAACTTTTAATCCTTTGTTTCACAGTGTCCTAAGACTGCTGTTTTTTCTATTTACTTTCTGTATATAGTGAAGACCTACATTTATAAAAAACAATACATAAAAGTATGTAGGTGTAAATGTAAACTTTGACTGATATTATACCCCTGTGGTTAATAAAGTGACTTGGGAAGTTTTACAAAGTCAGGATTCAATCCAGACCTGAACCAGTAGTTTGGCCTATATTAGGTTGTTTGTTTACACTTACTTTTGGTGAATAGGTATGTCCTTACCAAATACATTATTTACAAAATCATTAATTAGCATTGTCTTACTAAATTTAGTTGTCCATTAACAGATCCAGAACTCTTCAAAATAAATCTCTCATTTCATAATTTAAACTTCTCTACTAAAACTACTTTTAAGATGCCAGTAGCTGTTGTCTTTAATTGTAAATCATTTGTGTGTGAGATTAAACTCCAGATGAAATTAAAACAGAATACTTTGTTTTGTTAAAGCATTACCTGAAAGCTGATGGAGAACTGAGTTGTAACTGTTTCTATCTGTGACATGTTTTTCCTATAAAATCAGAAAACAAATTTCACACTAAACTTGCCTTTTCATGTAATTGTTAATTGTGAAAATACTTTGCCATTACAAATACTAATTTGAATGTAAATGTATAAAGGAAATGTGTATTTGAGATGTCTGTACTTTTGATAAAGGTGAACTTAGCGATCTCTAAATTAACAGTGTCCTAGAAGACAGAGTGATTCCTCTTTCTGAATGCCATCTTATACCAACTCTTGAAAGAAAAGTACAAATGATGGATGCAAGATGGAGATCTTTAGTGTCAGCAAAAAAGTAGAAGAAAATATTCCTTTTTTTGAAGTGGTATTGCTTCTCTCCTGTGCACTCAGGAAGGAATAAAACCATACAGAACTAAATACTCATCATAATGGTCTGATTAATTTGCATATGGATAAAGTGCACAAATTAATACTTAGATTTGGATTAGTATTTGAAAACTAATCTAAAAGTTATTTTATTTGCATATTAAACAGTTACATTATCAAATAATACTACTGTTAAACAAACATGGTTAAATTGTTACCCAGAAGTAGAACACACAGAAACTAACAGTGAATTTGTTGTCTCTTCTTTCAAGTAAACAAACTTGCAGGTACATTCAAAATGTTTAATTTAATTACTATTAAAATTGAAGTCAGTGACCAGAAAGGGCATCTAGTGCAAACGTTCACTGCAGCTTACCCTAAAGGAAGAAATATTGGGCCAATGAAAGCAATCTATAGAGAATGTGAAATAACAGCCATGTGCTGGCATATTAGGAATGTCTCTTCATAGATGTGCAAGTTTTATTTCACATTGTCCTCACCCTTCTCAGTAAGAATGACTGATAGCTTCACTTTGTGATTTCCCAGCTTTTAAGAGTCTATTTTTATTTATTTTTTATGACCAACCTTGCACTTGTTAAATGTAATTTTTGCTTTATGTAACACAGAAAAAAGCGCATCTGCAGTATGCTGTCCCATGAATTAACGAGAATGACTGGACATAAGACAAGAAATCCTTTAAAAACATATGTTCACATTAAATATCTGGGCTAGTTTAGTAAAGGAGGTCTTATGGGGTCATTTTTGATGCAGTGCAAGTAAACCATTTCTGCTCTTCTGAAATAGTTTCTTTCAGGTTTATATTGAGCTTGTATAATGGCGCATTACATAAATAAGGGCTTAGTTTGTACATTAGTCTTTTACATCTTGGATTCTTACTAAATCCTTGTTTTTACTAACTTGGTGCTTAAGAGATATTGATTTCTGCTATGCATGCCTGTGGTGTTTATTTTGATATGTCTGGGATTAAAAACAAAATTAACACGCATAATCAGTTTTCTTAGAAGTAAAAAGGGTGCTTTGGTACCTTTGGTTACATTCTTCTGAACAAAAAGGAGAGCAAAAGAGATGTGATAAAAAAGAGATCGATTTATTCAATCACTGGGTATAAAAACATTAGCCCTGGGAAAGACCCTTCCTCTAAGAGCTTTAGCTGCCCAGTCTCACTTGTGTGGCACACAATAATTTGCATTTTTAGAGAAAATTCATGTCTTCTGTGAGCTCTAGTGAAACATGAATAAATTGCTTTCTTTTCCTCTTTTTCTGATTTTGTAAAGCTGAATCCATTAGGGGCCGAGTCAAACTGTAATGAAAGAAAGGCAACAACTGAGATGATGGAAACCCTGGATTAGATTTCTTAGTAGTCCAAGCCCAGCTGTCATGGCCTACGTGTCAAGTTAGTGCTCTTTGGGGAGGCCTGGCAGTACATGTGAATATTTTTTTTTAAACTGCTGTGTTACAACAGGTCTCTAAAGCAGCTAGGAATTAAACAGAGATGCAGAGATTAAGAATTAAATAGAGCCACAGCAAGCAGTTCACCAGGGAGACTTGCAGTGGGGCAAGTAAACCTTCCCAGGGCTATCACCCACTGCCATGCGTGGCAGGCTCGCCTGTGGCCTGGAGACTCTGAAACCTCCAAGCAGGGTTGTCTTATTCTAATTTATAGCAAGGAATTTTGTCTGTTACACCTTGTGAGCTTTGCTGTGAGGTAGGACTGTGATTTGATCAGAACATACAGATGCCAGCATGGATTTTAAGCCACTGTTTCTGTTTTTATTGGGAAGACCTGCTTTCCTGTCAAAGCACCAAACATTCATCTGAGTACAGACTGGTGTTCAATTATCAAGTTACTGTTGTCCAGAGTCTTCTACCTAGTGCTTGGAATTTATCTGGCTTCCAAAGAGTCTCTCACATCCTCCCATGAAGGGGCATGATGGCACAGTCAAGGGGTCACCCAGTCTGTAATAGACAGACTGAAATCATCTCAGGTTCACCACTCACTTTGTGAATTTGGGGAAATTGTGATATTTTCAAACCTAAGTTAATTTCATAACAGATTTCTTCGATTTTATAAACTGTGGGAACAGTTTATAGAAAAAAAAAAATCTGCCAGAATTCCTATTGGACTTGTGCCCTGGGGAAAAATTCCCTCCTTATTTCTCAGTTGGCAGCTTTGCATGATTTATCTCATCTTAGGAACGCATTTCAAACCAGCAGCAGCTGGTGTCTTCCTGCACTTCCACTGGTGCCTTTGTGAGGGACAGAACTGAGCAGCAACACCTAAATGACCCTGTTTCCTTCTCTCCCCTTGCATTGTGGTAGTGGAAAAGGTCCAAAAGAAACCAGGTCATCCACTGCTCCTCTCCTTCCCTTGCATCTATAAGTCCATGCCTCCCCTCAGCCCCATTAAGTGTCTGAACACTGGGAGTACCTGCTGGTGTCTCTCATCACTGTGATTGAGGAGTGGGTGACATCTTTTACTTCATGAAGACATTTGCTTGCCTGGTGCATGCTTCTAATCTCTGCTGTTCCTAGAGCAAAACAATGTCACTGGTATGGCATAATTCAAAGTGAATTTAAAATTTCTGAAGTCAAATGTTTTCTAAAAAGATCTATTCTGAAGCAATTTGGCAAAGCTGACATAGCCATGCTAACTTCAGTGAAGCTGCATTGGCTGCATCGCTTGAGAATTGGGCCCAGACTAGCCAGAGCATTTATTTTTAAATTCTAGCTTCTGCTGGCTTTTTCTTAAAAGTCTCTGTAGTTCTATAACTTTCTAAAGTAGCTCACAAGTCTTGTGCTACTGCTTATAAAACAGAAAATCCATTTCCATTTTTCAGTGTAATCTTTTTTTCATGTGAATCTATTTCTCATCAAAAGAAGCGGGTGACTGGCGTGGAAGCTGGAGCTCTCTGCTTCTCTGTAAAGACAAGTAGTGGCCTTTCAAGCTGTCACACGTTGTCTGGAAGAACATGGCCATAAATTCAAAAACTAGGAGGGAGAAACTGAACTCCCTGTGTTACTCTGACCAGCAAAAGTATTGTTCCCAATGCCTGATGAGCAGAATTAGGTCTGATCTCTGATTCTATAATCTCAGTCTGTTGGTAAAATCATCAAGGAAAGCTGAGACAGAGAAGAGTCTCCAAGGAGCCCATGGGAGAGGTATCTCCCGTAGCACACCCGTGTCACCATATGTGAATGCAAGGACACTGCATAAACCAGGACCTTTATTTCCAGCAGCTAGTTTTGTTGGTTATTTTTAAAAGATAAGTTGGGGCACTTTGCTTCAGTCTTAGAGGGGAACAGTATTCTCCCCAAACAAGCTCAGTCACAAGAAAATTGATACTTCTATAAGAGATTCCATACCTTCTTTTTAAAGAACGTAATCTTCCAGACACTTCCCTACATCTCCTTAGCCAGAGAGGATGTATGTGTGCCTAAGGTGCCTCAGAAGATGTAAAGTTGAAGTCAGATAAGGAGAAAAAAATCTCTGTGGTATTCCTTTTTTTTTTTTTTTTTGGTAGCAGATGCATTGCTGCATTTTCCCTGCTTCGATGGCTTCTGCTTCTGTACTCAGATGATACCTTTGGCTAAGCGCTTGGAAGACAGCTTGGAAGACAGGCAAAAAAACCTGCATTATAGAGACCTCAGATGACAAACAGTTTGCAAGCCACTAGGCAGAACAGTCACTGGAGATGCTGAAAGTCTCAGCCATGAAGAAGTGCTCTTACATATGTAATTATGGAAGAGTAGGTAAACCTTTAGAGGCCAGAAAACAGCAGAGCCAAACCAGAACATAAAGAATGAGATCAGCAGAACGAGAAACTCTCCACAAAATTACACAGGATGCTCATGTCAAAATACAGAGATAAAGAACTAAAATCAGAGATGCTCTTAGTCAGAGCAGTCTGATACTGTATTTGAACCTCAGTATGATGATGGCATCCAGTTAAGCAAGAGGACATGTTTAAGTAATCTGTGCTTCCCAGCTTTCCTTCCCCTGGGACACCTTTGAGGAACCTGAATTTCAGAGAAAAGGGTGCTAAGCACTCTGTGACAGTCAGGCCCTTTGAAGACACATCAAGCTGCATATTCAGAAATGAATATTACACACTGCCAGTGATTTAGTGCTGAGCTCCTCTGCTCAGTGGCGTGTTTTGCTCAATGAGTAGAAGATGGTGTTCACAAAAGGCAGGTATGAACTGTCCTGCTATGCTGTCTTGCATGTTTTAATTGTGCCTTTATACCAAGTGCTTAACAGACAAAATGCACTACATCTGTAGGAGTAAAGGATAAGGGATGAGGGTTTATGTGTATACAAGAAGGTTGCACAGTAAACACAAAGAGTAGATTCTCCAGCAGAGTATTTAAATTTACAGTACAAGTGCTGTATTGAATTGGGGGAAGAGAGCAATAGTTTTTCAGTGTAGTGGCTTTGCTATGAATTGCTGTTGGAATCATCACTGTGCCTGAAATCTGTGTTTTCACAGCTGCTGTACTGTTATTATGTACTGAGCACCCAATATACCTGGCTTTGCTTTGTTTTAAAGTGAAGTAGCCATGATAATTCTGCGCACAAATCAGGAACACATATTCTGCTTCTGTTATGATCAGTATGTTGTCAGAAACATCAGCCCACTTAGTGCTTCTTTGCCCTTTGCAATGAGAGTAGATTTCACTCATAACTCTAAATTTAGATTTCATTCTTAAGATGTGTGTTAAAACTTTGATGAGATAGACATCATTGAGATAGACACATTTCTGTAAAAGTCTTTAGGAATATCTGTACTGTGAGCAAGGTGAGGATTTCCTTTCATACAGATTTCTGAGTAGATCTTGGGCTCAACCTTTAGTGATGGCTCTTGGCAGATATAGAAGTAATAGAAGTGTTTTTATACTCCCTGCATGTTCTCTCCTCACCAGCTTCTCAAGGTAGCCTCAAGGTAGGGCAAGTTTGGCTTCTACCACAAGAGCAAGCAGACACCCTTTGCTCAGAAGTTTACTTTTTCAGCAGGTCCCCCCAGGACTTGCCCTGTCTTTAAAAGACAGCAATTAGGTTCCAGGTGTGATCTTCATTCTGCACCTGGATGGGGGCTGAAAGAAAAGAAACCCTTCTCTAGGCCATTTGGGAATTCTGCTTTGTGTTGTGGAAACTTTGATTAACCAGCTGGGCAGATGCTCACCTGCTTTGTGTTGCTGGAAAACTTTGCCTTTGACTGAGAATGTTTCAAGACACTGAATGGCAAATACTCAGAGCAGAGCTAGAGACAAGATGCTGTATTGGAATTTTAAGCTAATAGTTTGGATTCAATGTAGAATTTGTTGACAGTAAAGGTAAAACTAGAAGCTAAAAACTGGCAGCTATTTTGTTTAGGAGTCTTCATGTTTGAAGTGATCTTCTTGATGATTATTATCCAAAGCTGATTTTTCTGTGTCACCAATATTTGTGTAGAATTTTTGGGATCTCTAACTTCCAGATACACAAAAGACACGGTGTTATATTTTGGTCTTGAGAAAAATCCCTGCTTTTCTCGCTACAGTCAACAATTTAACCCGATAGAGCTGTTATTTAAAATTGATGTTCAACAAATGGTTTGTGCAAAAGATGTCACAGATGAGTGTATAACAATGCACAGAACTGAAAAATGTAAGATCAAGAGAGATTTCCATTGTTGTACAAATGTCTGGAACATGCCCAAACTATGTAAGAGGGGAAGATTAATTTGTCTGAGAACTGTTGAATATGAATAAGTAAACAATGCAAGTTATTAGTCAGGGGAAAATTCCTATTCCCATTAGGTTTTCTCACCCAAACCAGAAAAACCTTGCACTTTCCTTATAGTGCCATAGTCTGAGTAGGCTCTTGAAAAGCTTATGAAATAAATTCTGCTTCTCATTCATAAACTTACCCATCTGTGAAGCCTTTATTCAGAGAAACCTACCTGCTCAAGTGCTTGCTGTAGTTCATTAAAGGCTCCCATTTGTACTCATAAAGACTCATTCATTGCCCTGAATAATATATATGGTATACTGAAAGAAAGCCAACTCTTGCTTTTACAATCTAAATTAAACAACTTTGTCTAATAAAAGTAGCACTGTCTCACTTCCAACTAGGTCATAAGCCCTAAGGGTCTTGTAAGTGTGTGTTTATTATTTATTTATTTTTGCCAAATTGTCCTTCAAGGATCTGAAAGCTGAGAGAGCCGAGTGGCCTAAATTGTTTCTCTGCCTGCTTAGAAAGACAGAGGCAAGCATGGGCACAACTGTACTGAAGCAAATACTCATCCATAAACTTATTCTAAGATGCAATTGGATGATCTTCTGTCTTTTTCTCAGTCCCACTTTCTAACCTTCCTAATCTTGGGAGTCCCTCTCTATTATGTGTGGCTTTTACAAATGCCCATGATTAATAACTGCTGTGATTCATTAGCCTGTGTTGTTGGCATTGTTTCCCCAATGGGAGCATTTGCTATCTAGGGATAGTCCATGATTACTCTGCCTCCTGGAACAGTAAGATGCTTTCAATCTAATGCGCTGTCCATGTTTTAGCATAAAATAATATTAAGGCATCCACATAATGGAACCGTCTGAAGATCCATTTTATTAAGCACTGAAAGAAAATGTGTATGTGTTTGCATGTGCAAGGGAAGCATAATCAGCAAACCTATTTCACCAGAAGCGTCGTTTCCGTGAGGGTTTCATGTAAAGAGCAGCTATTTTGAGGTGTAGTTCTTTGGCTGTGAGCATGAAAAAATACTCCATAGCCAATATCTTACCTGGTGCAATTAACTTACTCAAATTACATACAGTCTATTTGAAGAAGGAAAAATAGGAAACAGAGGTAGGTTTATTGTACTTATTCCATTTTGTGGGTATTTATTTTAAATGCAATCTACCTTCAAGTACAGAGCTGTACCGCTCTTAAAAGATTACTGTTTCAAGTTACTCCACATACCTTAACATAGCATGGACCCTTTTTACATTATACGATCAACTTTTTGACAGTGCAGGGCCAGCACAGCTAATGGAATAATAGCCTGCAGGGTCCAGCTAAATGATATACGAATATAATCAACCTTTGTGATGACTATTCAAAAGTAATCCCTTTAGCTTTCAACTGCAACATATATTTCAGCCAGGCAAAGCCATATGAAGAAAATCTCTGCAGACTCCACTGATACAATATGGCCTTCATATCCCCACAGTGTGTTTGCTGCTCACAGTGAGTTTTAAATTTAAGGTAATGGCTACTGTATATTCATGTGAGCATAGAACAATACCTTTGATTTGTTGGAGAAATGTTACATTAGCTACCAAGGGTCCTATTCAGTAAACTTTGACACAACCCTTATATATGGTTTACTGCTTATTCTAAATGGAATATGCCTGATAAAAATGCTTTGCATGCCCAAATTGTACAAATTCATTAATCTTTATATTCATAAAACCTCCAAGTATAACTACCTCCATTCCAAGTGAACCAAGTCAGAATACATGGTTAAACAGGTGGGCCCAACCGGCTTTTAAAAAGGCATTGCATCAATTTTCATTTATCAAGACAGAAAAATATATAGGAAGATCATCTGCAAGTGCGGGATGAGCATGTTGTTGGCAGTCATATTATTTTCTGCTCTGTCTTTTTTCCTACACCATTACATCATTCTTCAGATTATATAACTGAAAACAGCTGCATGACCTTTAAAGATGCAAGTAACTTTTAAATTACAATAATGGGTTATATCTCATCAGCTGCATTACCCCAACATGATAATACATCGAGACAGTCTCACTTTCTCTCCCTTTTGTGACAAAAAAATGCAGTATTGGCTAATGGTGGATCTGAATGAGTGGAAGTGATTCTGTTAAAGGAAAATAGATGTAATGAAAATGCTGTGTTGACAGATACTACTGCTTTTGTATATACACTGTAGTCAGAGTTCAGTCTCATTAGCAGGAGTTGCAAATACAGCCTTGTTTGTGTATGTGCCCTTGAATCCGTGTGAGAATGTAACAGCATGTCTCCATATCTCATTTGAAGTGATGTGTTGTAGGATGCTGCTTAAACAGGTGAGCTATAGTGGAGGAGTATGAGAGGCTATGGACTTTCCCCCTATTTGTTTGCCATAGCACTTCTTGAGCCCACAGAAAACTACTGCATCCTCAGCATCCTGCAGCAGGGAGTTCCAGTGATGAGGTGGCAGTGCCCAAGGAAGCCCTTGCTTTGTATCCAAGCCCACCACCTCCTACCTCCAGTAGACCCTACCTCATTCTTTTATTGGAAAACACAGTGGAAAATGGTGTGCTCCTGTGTGCTATGCTCATTCTTACTTTTGCCATCTCCTCAAAACATTGTCTTTCTTTTTTTTTTCAAAGCAGTTTCAGCTGCCCAAAACAATAGTCCTCTTATGACTTCATCACTTCATGGAGCTTTCAGTGGAATTCTTTTTTAATAAAGTCCAGCAGTCTTTGAATAATGCAAACCTTGGATTTTAATGCTTTCTCATCACATGGGCATGCAGTCTCAGGAATACAGGTGTTGTCTGTTTCATTTTCTTTATAATCTTTTGAGAGAATTGTGCCTAAAATTCCTGTCCTCTCTAGGGTTAGTTGTAGCTTCAGTCTTTTTTGGTGTGGCCTTCTTTTTTTTGTATGACTTTTCACTAGTTATATCATGTAAAAGACTTGCAGCCCTGCATTGTTTTCTCACAGAAATATCATGGAATAATGAGATTTTTAGAAGTGTAATGTTGTGTAGATAGACACACGGAAACAGAAGAAACAGAGATGCCAATTCTAGCTGCACTGAAAATCCAACCAGACAATTTTAATTATATTTTATCAACAGCAGTGATAATCTGTCAGGAACAACCTATTATGATTAATTATATTTACATTCTATTAATACATATTAATGTTATATCCACATTTTGCACAATAAGATGGAAGGAGCATGCTTGATGGTGTGATCTGTGGTGGTATATATGTATTATCATTATGAATATGAGATGCTTTTATTGTTTCTAAATAGCATAGGCCAAACAAATGCCAAGAAAACATTTATGGCTCAGTATTCCATCAGTTATCCTTGATATGCTTAATATGTGCTGGGAGGGCAGAACTGTTAATCAGCCAGTAATAGCTTGGTGTCCAAGTGTGAAGGCAAAAGGCCAAAAGGTGCACGAGAAAAGCAACTTCTGCTGTAACTCCCCATCCGTCATGTGCACATCCCCACTGTCCCTTGCACGTGTCAGTGTATGTAGCTGTCAGAGACACGCTTTTCTGTGTGTTTGCCTGCAAATACAGATGTTACTGTACCCAGACACATTTTGGGCTTGAGTCACCCACTTTGCACCACTTTTTCACCAAAGTGCATCCACTGAAAAGAGCAGTAACACTGCACTGGTGTAAAGCTGGGGTGGGACAATGTAGTTCTGACCCCTGTGAGTACTTTTGGACTGCCTGGGGCTCTGGGCTGCTTCCCACTGGCTGAGTTCCTAAACCAAACTGGGCCGTGCAGGTTTTATTAGATTTTTTTCATTTAGACATGGTCTGCTAGGAAAGGAATTCCCATTTATTTACTTTAGGCCTGGTTTCAGGACATGTCACCTGGAATAACTACATTGTTAAATACAGAGTAAACCACTAACACACACACTGCCCTCGTACAAAATGAGACTTCATATGAGAATGCTAATTCTCAGGTATTCTTCATAGATTTACTTATCCTATTCTTTCTTGCATACAACTGTGGATAAAGTCCTAGTTAGCAACTATACTTAATAAAAGCCTATGAAATGACAAAACATAGATTTTATTGAGTCTTGAGTATTCCAGTAGTTTTAATCTGTTCCAAACATTGCACCAGCAGAGACACTGCCTTGAACATTATTTTTCATCCCCACCAGAACTGGATGATTTATTTTGGCCATGAATTGAATTATGATGCCATACAAGCACCATTGGTATTGCTGTGACTGAAAGACAAAGTCCAGTTTTAGGCATGACAGTACAAAGAGGTAGTGACAAATTGAGGAGGAGGATCCAGTCAAGAAAACATGAGTTCCTTTCAAATATTGAAGAGACTGCATTTGCTTAGCCTCCAAAAGAGAAGATTAGAGAAACGAAAATAGTCTCTCAAGCTATAAGGACTTATTCAATGTTCCATTGCTCTTCATGTCTGCAAAAGGTAGAACAAGAGAAAAATCAGTTTAATTTGCAATAAATATTTATCTTAAGTATTAGGGGAGAAACCGAGCAATAAGGCTGTGAAGCACTGGAACAGGGAGATTAGGGATGTTGTGAAACAGCCTTCATCAGAAGCCTTGGAGAATAGATGTCAGGGATGGACTAGATATATGTGTGCACTTTCTTCATTTGAGGAGGTGAAGGACATCAGTAGTTCCCAAAATAAGGAGCAATGCCCCAGGGATGGTGTGGCTGGAATGAGACAGAGGGATGTGTGTTGCTGGAGAGTGCCTGGGAACAGATCAGAAAGTGCAGTCAGGAGATGGGAGTTTGGTGTGGAAATGGAGTGAGGAGGGAATGAGGCTAAGCATCACAGGTCACTGGAGCAAAGGAAGCGTGTGGCTGTCAAGAACTGCTGAGTCAAGCCATGGCCTCCCAGCCACCTGTTCTTTGGATCGCATTCCATGAGGAAAACCCCACTGAGAGGGGACAGCCTTCCCTATGCAACCTGCTCACCCTGCTCTTGCTTCCTGCACTGCTCACTTCCTCCCCTGCATAGTCTTCCTCCTGCCCACCATCTTTCAGTGCTGTCTTGGCCATCATCTTTTCCCAAATTCATATCTGTTGTTGGCTCCCCAGCCGGTCCCACCCAGACCTGTCCTGCTGGAGAACTGCTGCACAGGAGTGCAAGAAATGAGAGCAGAGATCCCTGTCAGTTCTGTATTTCTAGGATTATGTCTTCTATGACTCACCTCTGTGTGTTTTAGATTTTCTTCTCTTGTGACTTTTTACTGTATGATGTGTTTTTCAATTAAACTGTTTAGGCCTTTTAACCATTAAAAATGTTATAAGTCTAAAACAATAATGCACTTTTTTTTTTTTTTCAGTAACAGAACCTGATAAAGAAACAAGTGCCTCAAAGCCTCTGTGAGCCTCTGTCCAAGACAGCAGTTCTAGATCTTCCTGGTACAGTATTTGCTCTTAATCTGCAGACTTTATACCAATATGCTGATTTTACAAAATGTCATGGCTATCAATACTTAACCTGATTTTGACAGGCAATTACACATCATCTCTGTCTTACTATGTCTAAATAATTATATTTTTCCTGCTCATAAATGAATGTATTCACACTTCCCTTGGTTTTTTTTACACATATTCCCAGTTTTAGAATTTAATTGCCTTTGATCGTGTAATTACTTTTAATTTACAGAAATAAGCCTTTGAGACAGAAACAAATCTGCTTAATCAGATGCCAACCCCAAATATAAAACATGTAGATATGAATGTATATACATAAACTTCTGACATTTTAATATTTTTCTATTTGCTGTTTTTTGTTCTAGAGGATGCCTGCTTACTGACAGAGAAGCTGATGTATGAGTACAGGAAGATCCTTGAAGAGACATGCAACAAAGTAGGAATTTCAGCAAGAATTTTGTCATTAAAATGCTATTATCAAAAAAAGCATCTGTCATTGAAATAAATTTTTTAAAAAATACAAGGAGTAGTAGAATAGAAAGTTTGTACTTTGTGCCCCTATTGCTTAATGTCTTCCAAAGTGTCAAGATCCTCCTGTTAAGATATTAAACATGAATGGGAATCCAAGATGCTCAATGCCTTGTAAGATCAAGTTCCAAATCTGTTTGGAGAGTTTTCTTTAAATTCCAGATTATGGTCCCTTTCAGAAAAACTTATTCATTGAGCTACCAGTGATTGTAGCATGTGTGTAATGGTTGGGGTTCAGCTGTAGCTGAAATAGAATAGATCCAGCCTGGGTGGCACACTATGGTGCAATTTTGAATCAATCTATAACACAGGCTGGACTCAAAACACAACTAGGTTTGTTTAAAATCCATCTGGATGCAATCCAGTGCCATGTGCTGTGGGATGACCCTGCCTGAAGGTGAGACCAGATGACCCACTGTGGTCCCTCCTAACCTGACCCTTTCTGTGTCTCTGCACTTCGCACCATCAGCTAAACTAAAATTCTGCTTCAGTGCTTTCCAGTAAATAATCTGAAGCACTGATTTTGGACTCTGTGTAGAGAATTTTCTCCCATTTTGAGAGCATTGTCTCCCATTTTGAGCTGATGAAACTCCTGACAGTGGGTCCCCCACGTACCCACTGACATCTGTGGTCTTCGCACTTCTCAGAGGACTCAGAGCCTGCTGCCATCGCTGTTGGCCTGAGGATGAGTTAGAGGACAGAAGATGGCAGTTACCACTTTGCAAAATACACATAAAAACAGGATTTGGAACCTTTGAATTTTATTTAGGAAAATTGATGATTCCTAATTTCACATATTAGAAACCTCCTTCTTTTAAACTAAAAAAACAAAGCTTTATCACTCTCAATAGCCAACCATTCCTTTCTTTAAATGGAGGTTTCCAGATTCAGAGTTTGTAGCGAGGTCCATTAGACCTATAATCAGGTTTTATGATGGTGTTTGAGCAAGCATTAGCTTTTGCCATAGTAATAACTCAATTCACGGTTTTCTTCAGGATTGTAATCTGAGTATTTGGTTGACATGTGACAAAAGGGTTTCTCCCTGTTTAAGAATAGTAAGCATATATCATTAACCAGCTCTTATTAGACTATTTTTGATCCAAAATGCTGTATACATGCAATTTAAATACAAATAGCTCAATAATTTTATTCTTTTGTTTATAGATCTTTATTGTCTGAACACCATGCTTATTATAACAATGTTAATTTAGAAGGCTTTTGCAAGGCTGAAAAGTTGTATAGAAATATTCCCACATGCAATTATGCACACACATAGGCAACAAATCTCTTTACTGAGTGTTAAAAAGAGGTAAACATTTTATGGAAACCAGAAGGAGAAACAGGACTACAAATTAAATATAAACAACATCTGTATTGTTTACCCCTTAAATTTCCCCCTTATATTTTAATAGTATTGATATGAAATAAGAAAAACATTCTAAAACCAGCACAATTTTGCAAATAATGTCTTAAAATCCTGTTAACCTACAAGCTCTCCTAATCTTTGTAAGTATAGCATGACTGCTAATTTTATATATTTGGAATTTCTTTTATCAAAATACTGTTGAGAGAAATTACATATTTGAATTTGGCCTTTGTAGTAAAAAAAATAAGTACATAAAATAACATAAACTATGCTAACATTCTAGAAAAGACAATTATCAATTTGTCGAGGGCAGGTGTTTAAATTCTTAAGGGCCTTTAGTCCCATGTACATTTCTGCAGGAACTGAACATTCTGTTTGTGTCTCAAAAGTTATTGTGTAGCTATGTTAAATAGCATCCATGATTTTCACTATTTTTTGCCAATCTGCACTCGTTACTACATGATAACTCTTGTTTGCTTGTGAAAAATGGTCATGAATTTATCCCCTAGAGCATTAACTCTCCCATACTTTTTAATACTTTTTCATCATACAGCTTTTAATAAAAATAAGGGGAAATATATCATCTTATAGCAATGTAAATGTGAGTTCTGTTCTTGAAAGTCAGGAAGCTTTGGGAGCAAATTATGTTTATGGAGCTAAATATACCTGTCTCCCATCCCAGTAACAATTTGTCTGATGAGTAACTCTCAGTCTGGCAGAATGCAGGTGTTGTTCTGCCCCTTGCAGACATTTTCAGTGGGAAAACAAAGGCTCTGCTTCCCTCTTCAAATTAATGGGGCCAAGAGGTTAGGCAGGATGTTGTTCCATACATTCCTGTTTGGACAGGATCCTGGAATAAACCTCTCTGCTGTTAGAAGCAGTCAGAGCTCCGCGGGTCACGGCAGGCTCGGTGTAACACCTCACACGCTCCAGCTGAAAGCACAGCACTCACTGTACTCGGCTGAGGTATCGACCCAGTGCTACTGCAGAAGAAAAATCACCACTCTGAATCACCAATGCTCTCCCAGCATCACTTCCTTTTGCTGATCTCTTGTCAGACACAGTCCTGCTCATAAGATCTGCGGGGATCAGAGCTCACATTGGTGTAAAGGAACTTCTGTCCTTTGTCTCTTTACGTGAGAGGTGCTTTAAGTTAAGGAGCTCCTCTCATGGAACGAAGTTATTCTTCACCCTGCCTTGTTCTTTATCCTTGCAATCCTTCCTCCAAGTTTTACCAGAAAGCACCTGATCCCCTGACACTTAATTTGCAACCAGAAAGGAGGACTCATGAGAGAGTATGAATTGGCAGTTTACAAGTTTTTCTGTGCTCTGAGAAATCACAGGCAGAGTTGACTTTAATGAAGTTAGAAAAGCAGGCAGATCAATTTAGCCTATAATACCAGTTGTACATGGCAAACAAGAGACTTGTCAAACATATTATAGCAGACAAATCTCCAAATAGTTCTGAAGTGTAGTGTCTCTAAAATCTACATTTTGTGGGTGCCTAGGATATGTTAGGCTGACAATTAAGGTTGCTTTTTGAGTGGGGTTTTAGTAGGTATCACTGTGGATGTATCCAATGATATTGACTAACAATTTGTAGCAGAGAGGAAGGTTGTATCTCAGAAAGGATTCTGTTTATAATTATGAAAAGCATGTTTTTATTCTGAGTTAATAGGGTGTATCTTGTTAATTATGATGATGTATAAGGTATTTCACCTGTGATGCCATTTAGAAAATTAATGTTTGAGTCACAGAAAGGTCATTGCTATTCTGGAAAGACTCCATTCATCTCTAAATAGACCATCCGAATATAGACTAAGAAATACTCTATATATAATTACTTGGAAATAGATGGAATAAATAAGATTGATGATAGGTATTACTAAAGCCACACGTTAGTTTCCTGCTAGGAAAAAATAGATTGTAACTGGAAGAAGCAATAATATACATGTAAAAATGCAAGAAATAGGTTAAAGTCTTGAGTTGTTCTGTGAGGTTCAGCTGTTACACTTGAGGTGAGAACTCCTCAGCCCTCAGAAGTGGTGTACATCAGGGACTTTGTGCTGAGATTCAGGCAGGTATTTCTGAACACAGCTCCTACAAAGAAGAGAATGAAGACTGTTCTTTTTTTTTTTAACAAACCTGTGTCTTGTTTGACAATATAACTTCATAATATTTCTATATTTGCCACACATATACTTGCAAGTAGATAGAATGTATGTGCTGTCTTTGAAGATAACTCATGTTAATGAGTATTTCCACGTGTGAGTCTTCTTTTGACACAGGCCTGGAGTCTCCAGGAGCTGAGGAGGATCCCGGGGGGACAAGTCTCAAGTAGTCCCAGAAGTACCCATTCTCCAGCTCAATTCTGCAGCTTGGTCTCCTGCAGCATGGGTCACGTGGCACAGAAAATGAGTGAACGACAGATTTTTGGTAGCACATGGTTGAGCCAAGGACTGGGAACTTGAGCATCCTATGAGGAGTGTCTGTGAGTGGCAGTAGCTCCTGGCTCCCACTCAGCTCCAAACCCAGCTAGGATTGAGATCTCTGACACCAGACAGATGAGAAGTAACCCTTGTCTCTGGTAGGCAGTTTTTGTAACTGGCACATCCAGGCCCTGATTTGGGACATATGTATCCGTATACAGAGGTAAATCAGCTTTGAAAGGCTGCTGCCTCCTGCACTGAGCTGTTCTATCCCTGACAACCTTGCTCCCTGATCTTCCTGGACTGTCAGAAAGCATTGTCCCATCTGGCCACAAGTTCGCAGTTTACAATTGTCGTGACTTAAATCTGGACTTAACCACAGCAGTGCCTTTAAAAACATCTTCAAAGAGCCCTCCCTGAAGCCTGGTGGTCCCTGTTATTTTCTGCTGTTTGCTTTCATAAGAGTTGTCTGCCCCCCGGCTCCTCAGCATCGCTTGGCTGAGGAAATTAGACACTCTCTCTTTCCACACAGGTACCAGGAAAAAGGTTTCCTTGGCATTGCTGGCTGCTTTCTGGGCTGACCAGGCTCAAGCCAAGCTTGCAGTACAAATCAACCCAAAACTTATTTATGATAAGGGAAGTTCAGGATTATCTGCTTTCCATCTCCTGGTTGCTTCTCTCTCACAGCAACCCCTTTAACTTTTACATTCTGAATTGCAATGTGCTTTCATGTCTGCTGAGCCCTGATACTCTCAGAGGAGCTCTGTGATATTAGAATATTTTGATGAATTAGGGCCTTTGCTTTTACTTTGCCTCTACAAACCTCTGTTCTGGGAGGGCAACATCACTGACACATTCAGGTTCTGCACTGCTTTTGGCAGAAACAGATAAACACCTGCTCAAGACTGCACTTCCACACACACACCAAACCACCTCAGAGCAGGTGATGTTTGATCAGTGTTCCTGAGGGGGGTCACTCATGTAAGTCATGTTCTAGGGTTTTTTTCTCTTTCTTCCTGACTAGAAAATTCAGGATAGTGGAACCTGCCTAGAAAATTACTTTCTGAAACTACTTGTGCCACAAAACTTGGTAGTTTATACAAAGTAAATAAAAAAACAAGCTGTAAAGGTGAGGAAAGTAAAAGAATAAAAAACCTAAACTAATATATTTGCAAGAAGCATGCTTGCCTTAGTCACCCTCTCTGTTTCTCCCACATCCCATGTCCCACTGTAGGGAGTTGGGGTATTTCCATCAGTGAGATAATGCACTTTCCCCTAAAAGCTGCTGGGTTTAATCTCACCATCAGATGCTGTGATTCATTTCTGCAGTCCCTGTTGTATGTTTCTTAATATCAGACAAAAGTGAAATATCTTCAGGACTGTGAGACTGAAGTTAACTATTTTTCCAAAGGAAAAAGGTGCTGGAAGTATATAGTGGTCTTCATCAGCTGAAAGAGTCTGTGGAACCAAACCCAGACTCGTGAGCCTGTCATGGTGTTGACTGAGCGAGCCAGGAAGAGGCTTTTCCACCTCTAAAATAGAGTGAGTTTGTTCAGTCTCCTCAGGTGTAGGTCAGAGCTGTGTTCAAGGAAGACAAAAGGAAGCTCTTTTACTTTTTCCTCTGGTTTCTGAGCCCTTGAAGACCGTTCCAGGTGTGTGCTAAAGCTCCTTCCTGTGACAGCTCTCCTGTAACAGAAGGACAGGTCAGCTCTTGACTTCTGAAGCAAAGGCTTCAATGTCTTCACAGGTATTGCAAGTTGAAGTAAAAATCTGCATGTGGCAGCCCCAAGATATGGGTCTACACGTTTTCTTCCTGATCTCTGTACTGGGGCCTTTTGAATTTCTACCTGGAAATCGTCTTCAACACCTTTGAAACGCAAGTGTTCATAACAGTGCTATGGGCTGAAAAGGTTTATTTCCTAGTTTAAAGTGGTCCTGTCATCTTCAGCTGGTTTTTTGCCTCCCTGCATGATGATCACTCATCTGGGGTAAGTACTTTCTATGATCTTGTCTAGTTTGCCATGGCCAGTCTTTGGTTAGGAGCTTGATCCTCTTTTCTCACCATGTTCCACATACAGCATTGCATCATTAAAAAGAAATTAATCTTTTTTCAGGTAGGTGGATATTCATAGCAGAGCTAAGTCAGAATCTCACTCCCCAGCAGAAAGGCTTTGGGTTGACACACAAATGCAAATTACAGTAAATCTGAGATTTTTGAGCCTGCTTGTATCCTTTTCCCATTTGCACTTTCTTCCCCACTTTTCCTTAGACTCTTTTTTTATCTTCTTCACCTTCATTCAAAGTCTCCCCTCTATCTCCACAATTCCAATGCTTCATAACCTTCCTCTGTTTTATCCTTGCTGCTGAATGAAGCCTTGATACAGAGGAGAAGTAAAGATGAGGAGCTCTTTCAAATTAAACCTCACTGCAAACATCTTACTTGTAAAAATTCCATTACAGCCTCAAGAGAAACAAAGGTACTTAAGCCATTAAGGAATGTCACTGATCTCTGGACACCAGCCTGCTGCTAAATGCCCTCCAAACTCTGCCATTCCACAACTTGATTGGACATCCCACAGCTTCTCCTTCAGGCCTGGCTGTGGGCTGTGCAGGTCTGTGAATTGGAACAACCCAAACTGTCAGTGCTTTTACCCAGGATCATCCCCATTAATTCCCTCTGTCTGGAAGCACCCTGATGTCTCCTTAATAGGGGTTGGCATTATTTATAGCGATTTACAGGTGTGCTTCTAAAAGATGGAACTGTAAATCACCTCAAATGTTGTTCCATGATAAGTGCCTGTACATTATTTAACAAATTGTCCCAACATGACTGAACGACGCACAATGGAAAAACTTGCCATGGAAATGTAATATTGAAAGGGCCACATAAATATTGGGTATTTAGTTAAGATTTGTAATTACAATTTTTATTCTTCTGGCAGTCTTGTACTCCAGGAGGATTTTCAGGGGTACTTCTAACCAGGGGGTGTCAGCAGGGCAATACAATGACTTATATATGGGACACTGTCGTGCAGCTGGCTTTGCAGAGGTGTTTGGCACAAAAAATATCAGGTTGCACGTGTGCATCTTAGTTACAGCTCACTGCCTAGGGTGTAAGGTAGCAAGCAATGTTGTTTTACAGTGTATCAGAGTGATTCTGCTTCGGTAGAAAGAAGATTGAGGTGTGATGAAATGCCAGCCAAAAGTGCCTACAGGTACCTCAAAATAAAGAACTACACATGTTCTGAGATGTTGGTTTATCGTATTTGCCCGTAATCTGAGCACAGTGCTTTCCCAGATCAAGGCAAGGCTTGCAATTTTGAAGTGAGAGGAAATGTGGAGCAACATCTTCTTCCTAGAAAGCCTGGACTGAAAATGAACCACATTCAGTGTTACATTTCTCCTGTAATTGCAGGTGGTTTTCCTCCTTTGGAGGTACAAGTACCATTAGGTGATAAAAGCTTCTGATTTTGCTCTGTTTAGTCAGTTCAAAGATTGTCATGCCTAAAACATGCACCTGGTTGAGATCTCACTGGGATATGGCACAAAAAGCAGCGAAGCAGCCCAGCTTGCTGATTTCCTCTGGGCAAGAAGACTTGGCTCACAAACACCCACAGGGGCAAAGAAGGGAAGAAGTGATCTGGAGGGGTGAAGGGAGAGTTTGGTGTCAGCACTTCTCAGGGATTCAGTTTGGAGGTGTATGAGTCAGACTCTTGTAAAGATGAGAAGTGAACAGCCCCAGCAATTCCTCCATTGCTTTTCAATGAGTAACTTTTTTTTTTAATTTAGCCTTTTGGGTTTTCCCAGTTAAATTTTTAACATCAGTCAGGGCTCTGTTAATGTGAAGCCCAAGACCTTCTAAAACTATTGCTGAGGATGTTTAAAATGTTTCTACAGAAGCGAGGTGTCCTGCTTCCATGTGGGTAACAGGGCTGTTGGTGTTCAGTTGTGTCTGTGGACAGGAGGACCCTCGTGATAAATGCCAGCCTCAGCCATCAGAGCTGGGGCTGCTGCTGCATTGGCAGGAGGAGGATTGTTGGAACAGAAGCTATCTGGGAGGCAGGAAAGCGTGAAGGAGGTGCCCCAGGTGCTGAAATGTCCACACAAGCAGCATCTCTTCCTCACGTGGCTCAGTCATGGATGGGACCTGGCTTCCTGGCTCCCCCTTCCCTTCCTGGGGGACCACACTCCACAGACAGGCTGTCCCTGTCTGTGCCTCTGTTTGTACCTCCCCAGCCTCAAACCAGTTTAGAAAGTGTTTTAAGCCCACTTCAAGCCAATGGAACAGGTGGGGAAGGGGTTTAGCTGTGGATATATCCTCACAGGTTTTGTGCAGCCAACAGACGTGACAGACCCCATGTGTGTCCCACACAAGGGAAAAGGCAGAAAATCACACATGTACTAAAAGCCCCAGGCAAGAGGGTTTATTAATGTTCCATCCTCTAATGTCAGCTGGAGTTTGTGCCTTATTTGACACCAGAGAACCTGACCCAAAGGCCCAAATTCGGGGAAGTCAGCTTTCACCTCTCCTTTGCAGTACACCTGAGGCTGAGCTTAAAAAAACCTGCTGTGGTTCTGAGGGAAATGGGTATTTCATGGAGGATCTCATACTGCCAGTGTACTGGGAGTGAGATATTCAAGGGTGGAACTGGTTCAATTTTTTGGAGGTTGTCAGATGAGGCAGGGTTTGTCCCAGTTCTGAGAGCCTTCCTAGGACTTGGGAAACTTCTTTCCAATTCCTCATCCCGAACTTCTCTGTTTTCCTCTGCTGTAAGGTTGGATAGCGGCACATTCCTGCTTCCTGGGAATGCTTTGGGGATCAGTATGCTACTATCAGGGAGGGGTGAAAGCACTGAATTGCCATAATGACCCTGAAGGAATTGTAAAACTCTGGGGGAAAAGCATCCTTATAAAACCGAAGAACAGTCCATTGGAATGCAGCATTAAATACACTGTCACTCAGCCCCAGCCTGGATTTTCCTTTTCCTGCATGACTCTTCCACACTTTGCCACTGCTCCTGCTATTGGAGCCTGTGACTTGTATAAAACAGGACTCTTGCAGCACACGCTGGAGTTTGGACCGTGCATTTTCCTTCAGAAAGCACCTCCGCCTTGGCACTAGAAACCTTGTCAGCGCTGTGTTTTGCAGAAATAAATAAATAAAGGAGGAAACGAAAATGTCATATACATAAATATGCCACAATAAGTTTAGTCTCTGGATCAAAGTGCTCAAAACGACGCAGCTTTGAAACAGAAAGGTAGGAATCAAAATTACACATCCCCGCGCCTCAGCCCGGGTGCCAGCTGTTTAACTGAGCCGTGCGCTCTGTGGCTGATTAAATGAAAACATTTTAACAGCTGTCTCAAAGAAGGAAAACCCTCTCCCCACCTTCCCAGGGCTGCCTCGTGCTCCATCTCCATGGGCTGCTTGGGAGAGCAGCCCCTTGGCTCCATCCCGCACCCGCCCTGTCCTTGCTTATCGGCACACGTGTGGGGCCACCAGGATGCAGGGCTGCTCTGGGATCATCCAAAGGACAGGCAATCAGGTCCTTGGCGAGGTCAGAATTTCACCGAGTCCTGGTGCTAGTGCCTGGCAAACCTGGGTGGAGGCAAGAGCCCATCAGCTGTCTGGCTGTAATGCAGACTATTCCGTGAGTTGAAGGTGCTGCTGCCTGGGTCAGGGGGACACAGCGGCTCAGCAGTTTGGGGGGAGAGGCTCTGGTGTTCATATCCAGGCCAAACACAGCCCAACCTCCCCATCAGGGAAGAGGCTTTATGGGAGAGAGAAACTTTTCGGTAAGTGGTGGGTGGTCTCTGGTGGCTTCATCCCTGCCAGTCTGCAGAACCAGCTGGGAGTCCTTCTCCAGCCTGGGGCCAAGCAGCGCTGCGTGATGGCTGATTCCCTTCCTCTATTCCCCTGCCTCCCCAAAACAGCGTGGGCATCACTGAACAGCCTGTTTGGAGCAGACACTGTCCCCAGACCATGGCCAAGCATTGCGTGGGAGGGGGTTCATCAGCTCCAGCCAGCACAGGGGAGGCAGAGCTGTCTGTGGCCAGGCTGGTGCCTTGTCCTGCTTCGTTCCCTGGTGCAGGCACAGCCAGGAGATGCTGACCTGTGGTGCTATCCCAGGCTCCAGGGCGGCTGAACTAGGCGGCCTCCAAGGATCCCATGCCCTCAGCTGCACTGGGTGGGTGGTGAGACACTTCTTGTAGGGCAGGTGCTGCTGCAAACCCTGACCCTGAGTGTTAAGTGTGTCCCCAGCAGGGCCAGCAGCAAAGGTACTATCTGGGCTGTCACCCCTCTCCGAGTGCCCTGGCTGTGGGAGGTGTTTCCCCAGCCTTCCTGAGCAGACAGGGGAATAACCCGGGCAGAGAGACAGGGACCAGACCCATCACTGCTCCACCACCCCCAGCTCACTGCTGACATCCCCCTTGTGTCTGCCTGGCGATGGACGCTGAAAGGAAGAGTGGTTTAAGGTGCAGCCAGGTAGGAGGGAAGCAGGGAGACACTCCAGCCATCAAAGGTGAGCTGCATCCATCAGCAAGGGGATTTAGCTGAGCCTCCCCCGGGGACTGGTGTCCCCTCTCCACAAGGAAGGGCTGGTAGGAAAGGTTTGTGGGCACCTTTGTGTAATGTATTTAGATACAAGAAATTTGAGAGGGTTAATATCAAGCACCAGATGTGTCCATTCACAGTAATTTTTAAAGATGCTGCATTTTAAGAATGTATTCTTAAAGAATCTGTATTTCTGAAGGGAAGAGCAATCAGGAAAGAAATTTAACAACTCAGGATGTAAAACTATTTCAAAAGGTGACACTTGCTTTTTTTACACAGCATCCACTGTGTCTGTGTATGTGTGTACCTGTGGGGTAGAGGCTTTAATTATGCCGAGGTTTGCACAAGCCCTCCTCATCACACCCTTCTTTTGCCCAGGGGGCTCCTGCTGCTGCCCAGTGTCACTGCCAGAAGCCCCCCCCCAAGAGTGTCTGGGGGTGGGAATAGGACATAGTTCATTCCCTGCTGCACATCCACAAGTTCTGCCCACAAAATATGGCAAGAAGCTGAACTGCTTTTCACTTTCGTGAAAGCTGCAACGACTACTGCCATAAAATGTTGGCGTGGTCGTAACATGAGACTCTTCCATGGGTTTCCCTCCCCATCTGGCATGGGCAAGCCTGTGTTTGACACCCTGTTTTTGAATGGCTTTGTTCAATACAGACAAAGCTATCTCCCTGTAATTGTCCTCCCTAAAAAATGTGCCTTGTCCAAAATTATCCCGCCTATCTCCATGGTTTTCCCTCCAAAATAATGTGGTACCACAGGCAAGAGAAAAGCTATGAGTGAGTGAAAAGATGGGTAAGAAAGGGCTTCCCACACGCAACGAGCCTTCTTCAAATCCAGCAGGCCACCCACATGTGCCCACACACACCCTGAGAAGACTCTGTCCTCAAATGCCACACACAGATGGACAAAGTGAACACAGGCCAGCCAGCTCAGGGCAATGTGCCACTGTGCTGCAGCTCCTGGTGACAATCACTAAGGGCACATCTGCAAGGACAGCTCATCACGTCACCCTCGGGCCGCCTGGTGGTTCTTTGTGCGTCATGCTTTTGCCCACCCAGGGTGGTGTTTTCACTCTCTGCCTTGAGGGTGTTTTTCTCTTCCTCTGCCCAGAGAGCTTTGGAGACCAGTACAGAGGTGGTGACTCTAGGACAGGTCATCTCCAAGCTCTAGGACTAGGACACCTCACACTAGAGCATGCAAAGTGCAGAAGATGTGTCCTGCTCGTCGGGAGCAGCCATCTGTCACGTGAGGGCCAGGGCTGGATCACCCCACCCTGCACTGAGGGGGAGCACCCTGGGGCTCACTGCCCGAGAGCTGGGCAGGGCTGGATCACACATGTGGCTGCTTACACATCGCGCTTCTGGGAAAAATTCCCGGGGTGTCCGTGTGTCCCTGGGACCGTGGGGTGAGGGAAACACCTCTTCGAAAAACTCTGTGTGAAAGGCCACTTAGAGCCCCTGCGGGGGATTTTGCCGGGCTGCAGCGGGGTTTGAAAGGCTGCTGATACTTGCAGCAGTTCCCCCACCGCATCCCCTCTGCCCTGGCCCTTGCCCTGCACGCCCTGGGGGTTCCGGGGGCCAAGGGGCCTCTGTGATGAGTGGTGAGTCCCCTCCTGAATTGCCGGTGCCCTCCGGCCGCCGGGGCAGCGAGCACCCCTCACAGAGCCTCGAGGCGGGCACTGCGGGTTCCTTTCCTCTTCCCCGGGGGGCAGCGGCCCCGTCGCACGCCTGTCACCGCCGCCTCCTCCCCGTTATTTACATCCGTCTTTAGCAGTCTAATTACCCGCTTTATTGCTTTCGCCCGGGGGAAGCCCGGGGACGGCGGCGCAGGGGAGGACCCTCCCCGCCAGCCCCCGCTCGGCTCCGCACTGCCCGGGGGAGGGGGGGACGCAGAGCTCAGCCGGGGCTGCCCCCACAAGCAGCTGGTTTCGGCAGGATTTGGGGCGGGGAGGGGCCGTGCCGGGCTCCGGAGCCTCCCGGGAGGGGGCCGGAGGGCGCTGCCCCACAGCCCGCCCTCGAGGGGCGGCTTCAGCGTGTTGCACAAACGCGATCTCCTCCAGCGGAGGGAAAAAAAAGCCCGACAGGATAGATGGATTTTCAGATAAGCAGCGGAGGTAATTTATTGGCCTTTATGCTCTTCGGATGGAGTGGGGGAGAGGCGGCGGAGTCACGTCTGCACATCATTAGCCGGGTTTACTCCGCCTCGGCCCGGAGAGGCTCCCCCCGGCTCCGCCGCGGAGCGGGCCCCGGGCCGGGCCCGGCGCCGCCGTGAGGGGCGACCGTGAGGGGCCACCGCGCTCGGGGTGCTGTTCGCCCAGCCCCGGGGGGAGCCCCAGCCTCTCCCCGCTCATCCAGGTTGTCCGCGGCGCACTCGCTCCTCCAAACTCATCTAAATTACATCAATAACAGAGCGCACTCTTTAATGAGCTCTCAACTTTAAAGACTTGAAGGATATTAACAAGCCGCTTGACAAATGGTGCTTAGAAGCACATTAAAGACGCTGCTAATGGAGCGCATAATGACGGCTAATTTTCGATCAGATATAAATTAGAGCCCCAACAGTTATTTGCCTTAAGGACTTTATGTAAATGATCCTGTTCTGTATAAACGGGGAGGCGAGCCCAGCCCAGTCCCGCCGCGCCGCCGAGCGATGCCGTAGCCCGACGGGGCGCGCAGCCCCCGGCCCCACTGCCGCGCAAACTCCGCGGGCTGCGCGGGACGCCGCGCCCGCACCGCCACCCCCGCACAGCGGCACCGCTCCGCACGCCC
>VZTH01014757.1:412334-425486 GCA_013397815.1 Aleadryas rufinucha | reverse complement strand
AAGGGCAGCGCCGGAGGCACAGCGGGGCCGGGCGGGCGCGAAGGGCAGCGCCGGAGGCACAGCAGGGCCGGGCGGGCACGAAGGGCAGCGCCGGAGGACGAGATTAGATGAAGACACAGCGAAGAAAGAGGGACAAAGGGAGCCGTGGGCTTTGTCCCGTCGCCGCCGGTCGCTGGCCGGCTGAATGTGAGCTGCGGCAGGAGCGCGGGGAAGGGACAGATCGAACCCAGGTGAAGACAGAGGAAATCTCTGTTCTCTAAGGGTTTTAAGACTTTGCCTTTTTTGTATGTTACCTGGCAAGAAATTAAAGTTCAGTGATATCCTCAGAGTTGCCCCTTTTTTCCCCAAGCAAACGTCCTGTTGTGGGTGTGATTTAGGCGAATTGGGCTCTCTTGCACTGATAGGAAAAGTAACTGTTTTCTAGTAAATGGTGCACAGAGGTCTCATTTATTGTTCTTTATTCTATAAAGGAGGAGGAAACATTTGAACACAAGTAAAATCTAGGCACATAAAGCCAATACTTTGCCTTTTTTACAAAAAAAAAAATCCAAAGCATGCAGCCTCCTGAACTCTTACCTATACGTTTGGTTAAAAATGTACATAGATAGTTTTTTTCTTTTTTTTTTTTTTTTTAATTTTCTGTTTTATTAGACCAGGACTTGGAATTGATGGATTAACTCGCAAGATTTTTTAACAATAGTAACCAGTCTGTATATTAGTCAACTGTGCCTTTACTGCTAAAAGTAAAAAAAGAATAAATTACTGGTTTTTCTCACATAAAAGTGAACTTTAGGAAGGCATTTGTGTTGTTATTGCTTACCAACCAAGGTAATTTAAATTTAAATATTTGGGCAGGCCTTGTATAAATATAAGCACAACAGGAAAAATGACAAATATTTCTTGATGATCAAACCATTTCCTATTGCTTTGTGAAGCAATAAAGCTTAGAAGCTCTGCAGTGTTAAGATACTCATTCAGATTTCATGGTTCCCAAGTCTGATATTTACTATTTGAGTTGCTGAGGGGCAGAAGGCATAAGAGTAAATTCATTAAAAATGGTATACAGAGGAAAGCAGAAATTACTTTGATTGCTTCAACAAAGAAAAGGGAAAAAAAAATACCTAGAAATAAATGTATCAATTAATCAACTTGAACTTCTACTATTCTTTCTTTCTAATTATTTTTAATACCTACAAGGATGAATGGTTTTTACTATGGTTTATAAATGTAATTTTGTCTTTAAAATTTGTCATCTTTAAACCAAGCATGAAAAATGTGAAAGATGATAAGTAACATAATACTTGAGATTTTAGAAATTACTAGGGATCTTGTGGATTTTTGGGATCATACATCAAAGTATGAGCTTGGCAATGGCTGATTTTTGCACCTGGTTTTGCAGTTTTGCCTCTGAACGACAAAGGAATCACAATTAAATTATTGTAATTGAGATACTGGTCTATTAAAAAAAAAGGTTTATGCTATTGTATAAAATAATGACAATGTTTTGTTTTAACCCAGCTGGCAACTAAGCACCCCACAGCCATTCACTCCAAATGGGTAACTAAGTATTCAAAGCGGCACTTACCTATTTGTTTTGTCTATCTATCTATCTATCTAGTGTTTTACCTATCTGTTGATATTTTACTGTATAAAAGAAGTTTGTTTCTGTTTTGTGAAAATCATGTGGTGGTATAGTCAGGAAGAAGGCTGAATCAGAACCAGAGCACCCAGTGTCATCTGACAGACACTGCCTGCAGAGAGGAAGAGTTAGCACTTCCTTTGGGATCAGCTGACACCTCTTAGTTTGAAGGACCTTCTCAGGAGAAGAGTGTAGCTGGCAGGATGTGAAAGCCATCGAGAAAAAAGCTTGCACAAATGAAGATTGTACTGGGTTAGTGTGACAAGGTTTTGGTATCAGGGGTCTGCAGCAGTGGCCTCTCTGAGAAGTCAGGGGCTGCCCCCATGGAGCCAGTTCCAGGATGCTCCAAGATGGAGCTCCACCACTGACTAAAATGGAGTCAATCAGCATTATTGGTGGTGCCTCTGTGGTAACATATTTAGGAAGAGGAAAAAATGCTGTGCAGCAGCAGAGAGAAGGAGAGAGAGGGAGGCATAAGGAAAATGAGAGATGCAAACCTGAAGCCACCAAGACCAGTGAAGAAGGAGAAGGTACTATAGGCTACAGGTGCAGAAGTTCCCCTGTAGCAGGTGAAGAAGACTATGGTGATGCAGGTTGTTTCCTGAGAGCTTATGTTTGCCTGGAGAGGCTGTGGAACTTGCAGCCTTGAAAATTTTCAAATGTGAGCTGCACAAGACCCAGAAAAAATAAAACTGCCTTTAAAGTCAGACTTGAGAGGTGTGTTGGATTTAATAACCTCCTAGGGTCCCAAAATAAGTTCTCTTATCATTTCTGTGATAGCTTAGAGATAGAAAAGAAAAATAACAGCCAAGCAAATTGAAAAACAAAACCAGTGAAGAACTTGTTTTGTTTGAATTCACTTACTATATGTTAAATTTCCTTGCACGTAATCTAGGAGAACACCTAGAGCAAGATCAGGGGAAAAAAGAATAGTTCCTTTATTTTATTTTCAACTCTCTTGACCTGAATAAAAGTTGTATTTTTTTTTTTCTCAGGTGCACTGAATTGCACCATTCAGTGCTGCAAGTCAGTGCACCTAAGATTTGCACCATTCAGTGGAGAAAGGATTGCAATGCATACATCCTCAGTCATTTTTATCTTAGCATTATAATGTTGGAATGAGACCAGTGTCTAAACCATCAAGCAAGCAACTCATGCTAGTTTTCTATATTACATTCAGTATAGGACTTTAGAGGCATTAGAGGCTATCATAACTTTCACTGTCTAGTCCTTTGAACCTTCTGGCCTAACGACAACTGGATTACAAGGAGCATGCAGCTTAAAATAATTTACTTCTATGAACTGAAGAAAAATGCAAATGTTCATCAAAATTTCTTCCTAAAATGTGCAATCCACTATGCTCATTTTTGTAAAACCACTAAACATCAGGCTGTATTCTTACCAAGCACTATGCAAAACAAGAAACACAATTTCTGTGGCATATTTGTGATCCCTTTACTCCTGTAATGTTACATTTCTACAAGAATTTGTGTTTCATTGCGGCACAAAATGCTTAAATGATGACAAAATGTTTTCAAGATTTCAGAGTCAAGATTTCTGTAGTCGCTTAATTATGCAGAAACCTTAAAATTCAGCACTCCTGACTGTGAACTGTGACTACTGCTTCACCAGAAGAGAGGAGCAGGACTTAACCTCTTCTGAAGACATTCTCTCAGCCAATTTATGACTGCTTTGGCAGCTCTGTTACCTTATTTGCCAAAATTTATCAAACTTAAATTAAGTCTGCCTGCATTTGAAAAGTTCGCAGAGATGTTCAAATTTGGAAAACTAAAATCAGAACTGGAAGGAAAGGATTTTTACACCACAGAAGCGTTTAGAAATAGGAGTTTCAATGTTCTGCTTGAGTGATGAACAAAGTTTTTCAAGTAGAAGTTGAATATGTCTCCTTCACTTTAGCCAGTAACACTCTCATAGACAAACTGATAAAGATGGGGTAGATGACGAGTCTGTGATGTGTGTTGAAAAGTGACTGAAGAGCTGGGCGGTGAAATGCATGAAGGGTGGTGAAATGCAAGAAGCAGCATAAAGTCCAGATAGAGACCAGTTCCCTCACACCTGGAGTACTGTGTCCAGTGATGGCTCCCCAGTATGAGAGACATGGGCAGAGAGAGTCCCACAAAGAGTTAAAAATTATTCAGGGACTGGAGCTGCAGACATACCAGGGAATCTGAGAGAATGCATGTTGAGCCTGGGGTAGAGAAGGTTCAAGGGGAATCATTAATGCTCAAAAATACTTGACACAGAAGATGGAGATAGGCTCTTCTCAATGGTACCAAGAGAAATAAAGAGAAAATTTGGCATAAATTAAAATACAAGAAATACAGTTCAAACATACTTTTTCCTACTGTAAGGTTGATTGAACATTCAAACAAGGTTGTTGGGGGAGGCTGTGGGGTGTTTGTCCTGCAGATATTCAAAACTTAACTGGACATGGCTCTGATCACCCCACTGCGGGTGACCTTGCTTTGAGTGGGGGGACTTGAACTAGATTATGTTCAGAGGTGCCTTTCAGCCTCAGATACTGTCTGTTTCTGTGATTCTGGGAATACTGTGCCCTCTCCTAGGTCAAGAACTGAGTACAGTGCAGACTGTGGAAAGCCGTGGAAGCCAGGATACTGTAAACACAAATGGAGTGTAACAAGCATTGACACTAGCCACAGATCAACAGCTGTCAGAACAATACCAGGAAATAATGGAAAAGTGCATAACGTGGGTCATTGTGGACTGATCTGATTTCCTACAAAGACCCTTGTCTGTAAAGATCTGCTGGAAATATTTTAATACAGCCGTACAAAATCACATAGAAGCAAAGTCCCCACAGTGGAACTGCTGTGTGTTGAAGCCCAGCCACTGCATGAACACCAGCACTGAGAGTGGCTGGAACAAGCATTGACTTCCCTGGATGTAACTGACGTCTGCTCTGGAGTGCTGATCACGGTGTACATCAGTGTGAGTAAGGTAAAAGCTATACCCTGACACATTTATTTCCTCTTATCTTCTACTTAAAAGATTGAGCTCTGGCAAGTACATTTTTTGGTATTCCTTTCCCCCCATGACACATTGCACAGTGAATACAGACACATATACACATACACATACACGCATACACATACATGTTTTTTATATCCGTGCTTTTTGCCCCTTCAACATTAATCAAAAAATTATACATAACAGTTATTTTAAGAAGCCTTGCCTTTGGAGCCATTGAGGCCTACAATATACATCCTCCTTATTTCACACATCATTGAGTCAACAGGTAGTCGTGGCATCTTTGGAGCCATTCTGATAGAAATCCAAAGCATTAAAGATTTGTGCCTGAATTCATTATAGATTTTCTCCTGAAAAATCACAATGCATGCCTAATAGTCAACTTAAAATCTCAGGGTGGTGTCTATTTTATTACTTCAGATTTAGAAAGTGATTGGATCATAGTTCAAATGTTCATCTTTTATTTTCATTCGCTTGCTATCAGCTATTGAAAATTTCAAAGATTCAATTGCCAGGACTTAAACATATGCCAAAACTTGTAATAATGACCTTGTGAAAAAAGCAACGATAGCAGAACAGAGCTAATCATAAATAAAAAATAACATACATCTTTCTAGTGCTGTTTCCAAATAAGCATGTTGCAATACAATATTGATATCAAGAGTCACAGCACTCTGTATGACTACAGCTCTTACAGACACTTCCCAAAATGAAACAGAGCTGATGACAGACCTTGTAGTAGACCACCTTGCTGAAATCAGAATTCTGAATTCTGAAAAAGCTTCTCTTTATTGCCATATTAATCCTTTATTTCCCTATTCATCCTCTAGCAGGATGTAGAATCAAACTATTGTTTAGGTTGGAAGGGGTCTTAATGATCATCTAGTTGCAATCGCTCTACCACTGGCCAGGACACCTTGAAAATACAAGACAGGGAGCTATTTTGTTTTACAGATTCTTGTGAGGTACACTATCTTATTAAGTTTAAAACCTTTTCAGGGTATTAAAACTGCTGAATACATATTGTGGCTGTCAAATTGCTCTCCTGATACAGGCAATTAAAATCAGTATCCTGATATTATTTGTGATAAATATTTATTGGTAGCATGTTGAAAATGAAATATCATATTACAATGGAATCATGTTATCAAAGTGCCTAAATGAAATAAATATCAAAAGGGAATCAGTATGGACATCTTATCTCAATGTAACTGACTTCATACTGTAGCTTGAGCTGAGATCTATTACATGCATAAATTAAAGTTCATTAATCAAGATATAATTAATATTTGCTTACCTTGACCCCCAAAATAAATGCACTGAAACAGTGTAACCAATGTAACAGCATAACCAGTAGTACATAAGCATTTTTGTGATGTTGTGTTGCCACAGAGAGATCTGATACACAATGGGTTTTGAGAAGTATGTGAGTGATTCACCAAAGGGACATGAATGTTAATAGCTGCTCATAGGAGACATCCATGTAAAAAACTTGTAAGGTAAGATAAGCACCAGTAACTGCTAACTACTGTCCTGCCCATTATATGAGAATGTCTGTCAAGGTTATGCTTTCAAGACCGAACACCGTGATATATGCATGTGGACATATTTATATATATTCAGTTGTAACACTTCTCATCCAATACTCAGTAGGTCACATTGTTTATGAAGATGGTGAGATAGTATGTGTACTGATGGATAGAATTGCAATTCCATCTGGACCAGTGGCATTGCACAGGATTTACTAAAGCAATATTTTTATTCAGTAAAGGAAGGCAGTTAGAGATACATGAGGGAAAAATCTGAGTTCAGCAGACTAAATTTCTGTCAAAAGAATTTTAAAAGATTAATTCTAAAATGAATTGGGTTTTAATGTCATGCTGACCACAATGCAAATACCATTTATATGTCTGGACACCTTTGATGAAGGAAAGAAAATCAACAAGAAAATACAAATTGGCTGAAGAACGTCATACAATTAATTGGCTGCCGAAGTATTTGCACCAAGTGACAATTCTGAAAGCACACAATGTAATTATACAGTAATACAATGAATAACGTGCTGTTTTCATCATGATGACAGTGTAACAGAATCAAAGAAGAACACATTCCTTACATTACAGCATAGACTACCTGAATGTTAAATAATTCAACAACAGAATAAATTATTGTCATATAAATTAAACATTATGCTTAGGAGAACATAGCACATATGATTACTTGTATAGCAAAATGCATGAGAAGCCCCAGACTGCACTGTTGAAACTTGATGCTGAATTGACTATACAATTACTAAGAATTTCAGTTTGACTTCTTCCCTCTCCAGCACCTCTTGAATCTATAGCTGAGCTTTTAGGAAATTTAGCAGTAGTGACACATTTTGAAAAATCCTGCTAAAATTTTCCTGAAAATAGGCAGCTGTATAGATGTAAATTTCTAATCTCATTGCAGAATTCACACACTGGAGAGCAAATACAGTCATACTATTAGACAATGAAAATTTACTGGAGGGAAATCACTAGAAAGCCAATATTTTTGTTACAGCCAACCACCACCACAGAAAATAAAGATTTTTACCTTGTTTTTTTTTCTTTGCTTGTTTTTGAAGGACTAGATAAGAGCCTGAATATAGCTAAGTAATTTTCTTACTTTAGATTTTAAATGTTGAAAAAAAACCTTGATACTTTTGACTCTATTAATTACTTTTTTTCATATATTCTAAACTGGAGTTGTTTCTATAAGTGATTATATTTCTCTGCATCTACCATAACCTCAGCTAAATGAGGATGAATCATAAAGTGGTTGGGTTTGAAGAGATCTTAAAGATAATCTAGTTAAGAAGAATTTCACAGCCAAGAATTTCTTCCTAATACCTAATCTAAACATCTCCTTCTTCAGCTTAATGCCATCCCCTCTTGTCCTACTGATGCCTTAGGTTTTAAGTTTCTGCTGTTAGCTGCTGTTCTCTTACGCTGGTTAGACATAACAAGCCTCTCCAAGCTTGCTCTCCAAGGACATCCCCATTGTCCTAGGCCCAAAATGTGTAAACCAAAATCTTCGAAGGGGGGGTAAGCTTGGGGAAATCACATCATTAACTGAACATTTAATTGGAGAATTAACCCTGATATGCAAGTCAACCAAACTGATAAAAGTGTGAAGAATTCGTGACTTGGGGTCCCTCTAGGGAGAAGCCTTTGGCCTGCCCAGGGTGTACCTTTGAAGGCCCTTCAAATAAATACCTACCTTTATTCCCTTATTCCTGTCTAGTCTCTGTTTTCTTAGGTGGCCATCTCAGGCATCACTACCACTACACTCCCTTATGGAAAGTCTCTCTTTAGCTTTCTTTTAGTAGTCTCCCTTTAGGTACTGAGGGCCTACAAAAGTTACTACTATTTTTGAAGCCATGTTCTATTTACTTCCTACTCTACTCTCTAATGCAGAAATTCCCTATACTGCTGCAGAAATTATTAAAAATTAAGATCAGCAAGTTACATTTTTAAAATATTAAAACTTGTAAAAAATCAAAAGTACAGTTCTCAGCCTGTGGTATACAATTTCAAAAATATGACTGAAGTAAATTACCTCAAAAATAATATCACAAGACGATAGATACATATAGAAGTTCACTTCATTGTAGTGTTAATATAAATATATATTTATGTACTTTATTAATAAACATGGGCTTANTGACCACAATGCAAATACCATTTATATGTCTGGACACCTTTGATGAAGGAAAGAAAATCAACAAGAAAATACAAATTGGCTGAAGAACGTCATACAATTAATTGGCTGCCGAAGTATTTGCACCAAGTGACAATTCTGAAAGCACACAATGTAATTATACAGTAATACAATGAATAACGTGCTGTTTTCATCATGATGACAGTGTAACAGAATCAAAGAAGAACACATTCCTTACATTACAGCATAGACTACCTGAATGTTAAATAATTCAACAACAGAATAAATTATTGTCATATAAATTAAACATTATGCTTAGGAGAACATAGCACATATGATTACTTGTATAGCAAAATGCATGAGAAGCCCCAGACTGCACTGTTGAAACTTGATGCTGAATTGACTATACAATTACTAAGAATTTCAGTTTGACTTCTTCCCTCTCCAGCACCTCTTGAATCTATAGCTGAGCTTTTAGGAAATTTAGCAGTAGTGACACATTTTGAAAAATCCTGCTAAAATTTTCCTGAAAATAGGCAGCTGTATAGATGTAAATTTCTAATCTCATTGCAGAATTCACACACTGGAGAGCAAATACAGTCATACTATTAGACAATGAAAATTTACTGGAGGGAAATCACTAGAAAGCCAATATTTTTGTTACAGCCAACCACCACCACAGAAAATAAAGATTTTTACCTTGTTTTTTTTTCTTTGCTTGTTTTTGAAGGACTAGATAAGAGCCTGAATATAGCTAAGTAATTTTCTTACTTTAGATTTTAAATGTTGAAAAAAAACCTTGATACTTTTGACTCTATTAATTACTTTTTTTCATATATTCTAAACTGGAGTTGTTTCTATAAGTGATTATATTTCTCTGCATCTACCATAACCTCAGCTAAATGAGGATGAATCATAAAGTGGTTGGGTTTGAAGAGATCTTAAAGATAATCTAGTTAAGAAGAATTTCACAGCCAAGAATTTCTTCCTAATACCTAATCTAAACATCTCCTTCTTCAGCTTAATGCCATCCCCTCTTGTCCTACTGATGCCTTAGGTTTTAAGTTTCTGCTGTTAGCTGCTGTTCTCTTACGCTGGTTAGACATAACAAGCCTCTCCAAGCTTGCTCTCCAAGGACATCCCCATTGTCCTAGGCCCAAAATGTGTAAACCAAAATCTTCGAAGGGGGGGTAAGCTTGGGGAAATCACATCATTAACTGAACATTTAATTGGAGAATTAACCCTGATATGCAAGTCAACCAAACTGATAAAAGTGTGAAGAATTCGTGACTTGGGGTCCCTCTAGGGAGAAGCCTTTGGCCTGCCCAGGGTGTACCTTTGAAGGCCCTTCAAATAAATACCTACCTTTATTCCCTTATTCCTGTCTAGTCTCTGTTTTCTTAGGTGGCCATCTCAGGCATCACTACCACTACACTCCCTTATGGAAAGTCTCTCTTTAGCTTTCTTTTAGTAGTCTCCCTTTAGGTACTGAGGGCCTACAAAAATTACTACTATTTTTGAAGCCATGTTCTATTTACTTCCTACTCTACTCTCTAATGCAGAAATTCCCTATACTGCTGCAGAAATTATTAAAAATTAAGATCAGCAAGTTACATTTTTAAAATATTAAAACTTGTAAAAAATCAAAAGTACAGTTCTCAGCCTGTGGTATACAATTTCAAAAATATGACTGAAGTAAATTACCTCAAAAATAATATCACAAGACGATAGATACATATAGAAGTTCACTTCATTGTAGTGTTAATATAAATATATATTTATGTACTTTATTAATAAACATGGGTTTATAGTATGTATGAATAATGTACTCAGTACTAATAACTTTATGAATATTATTTGAAGTACATATATGAAAAATGTATAAGAGTATTGTTAGATTTTTTTAACAAATACATAATACTCACTAAAAATGCAGCAGATTTATGAAGTTCATCTTTTGGATTTTTTTGCTTTCTTTTTGAGAAAATGCTATGCTATAATGAATGAATTTTTCCCTTGCCTCTTTGATACAATTAGATTACTTGCCATTCAGTCTGTTAACTTGTGGTCAAGGTAATATTCACATTTGTCTTCCTGACACAGTAAAAATCTTTATCTCAATTCAGCAAAGGGAAATGTACCATTTTTGGCAGAACACAGTTCAGTGGTTATTGATAAATGAAGAGCAGCAGCCTCTAAATATGATCACATGTTGTTTGACAAAGAAAGAAAAAAGAGAAAATAAAATGCAGACTAGTTCATATTCAAAAGTTTGGTTGTTTTTTTCTCAAAACAGATTCATATGCATTCAGGGAAACATTCAACTTGTTGTTGCCCTGGAAAAATTGGTTTCCAGTTGTAGATATTTATACCCTTTTGTGCACCCTCTTCATTCCCCTAGCTCTGACCTTCTCATTTAGTCCTTTAACAATACCCTATAATCACTGTATTTTTCTTACGATGTATCTTACGTATTTTATCTTCTGTCCCACCTTTGAATTGTGGTGATTTTTTTTTTCCATTAACAGTTTCAAAATTGCCTGTTCCTTTTCTCAGAATCGTCTTGCCTGCTGTATCTTGTCTTCTCTCATGCTTCTTCTTATTCATATTCTGGTACTTAGAGATAGATTTTTCTGGCAATTTCTTTCACTTTGCATTTGCAGGATCCACTTAACATATGGAACTGGAAATCACACCCAACTTTTCATATACATACACACTAGACTTCTATATTTGAGCTAGTCACCTTAGGGTCTTTCATAATCATTTATGAGAAACAGACACTTTTACAATGCATCATATAAAAGTCCATTATGAGTGTAAAGGGTTTTAATGACAAGGTTTTGGAACCAGGTGGGCTACAGGATTGGCTTCTGAGAGAAGCTGCTGGAATTTCCCCCATATCTGACAGAGACAATGCCTGCTGGCTCCAAGATGGACCCACGGCTGGCCAAGGATGAGCCCATCAGTGATAGTGTGTGGCAGGGCATATCACCCCTCCCCCCACCACGGGTGGCCAGTGCAGATAGGAGAGATAACCCAGGTGGGCAACGCCCACCAGGTATCATCTCCTGGCACCAAAAGGTCTGCCAGCTTAACAGATGTGGGAAGAGATAAAAAAACATAGGTGACCAAAAGGCCTGTTTTACACTATAAAAGTACTACAGTTTATCACAGAGGCAGAAGTCTCTTACACACTCCTTTGGAACGTGCGAGACGATTTCTTCCCGAAGCTTGGACGCAGCTTCATGGTTACTGTTCCGGAAACTGAGGGAAAGGATTTTGATGTGTGCCCCGTCAACAATTTGGTGGTAAGAAACATTGAATCTTAAGTTATACTATTTCTTAGCTAGCTGTAAATTTAATGGTACCTTTAACCCCACATATATAATACTAGTATTCCCTTTTGTCTTATTCCAGTGTAGTAATAGTCTGTTTTAAGTTTCATGTCTGTTAGTTTTGTGTCTATTAAATAAATAATTCATTCTGTAATAGACTGAATCAGCCATTATTAAAGAACTTACAAATGGGAGTGGGTCTTGGGGTGCTGGCCACCTCAATAACGTTACTGCCTGCTGCCAGAGGCCTGGGCAAAAGACAGGGACTTATTTAAACCCACATCATCCATTCATAATGCAGTGATAGCACCTCTGGGATAATGTATTCAAGATAGGCATAAAAACTACAATTTTAGCTGGAAAGAGGTATGAGACCATGAGGGAAATGGCCCTACACACACCAAGGTCAATGAAGAAGGAGGGAGAGAAAGTGCTTCAGCCACCACAGCAGAGGTATACTGCAGTCTGTGGTGAAGACCATGGACAGTCAGGCCGGAANGGTGAAGACCATGGACAGGCAGGCTGGACCTCATGGAGGTCCACAATGGAGCAAATATCCACCTGCAGCCTCTGGAGAACCTCATATGGGAGCAGGTGGATGCACCTGAAGGAGACTTGGCCCCATGGGAACTCTGGACTGAAGTAGGCTCCTGGCAGAACCTGTGGCCCCGTAGAGAGAGAAGCCCACATTGGAGCAAGTTTGCTGTTACGACTTGTGACCCCATGGGATATCCCACACTGGAGCAGTCTGTTCCTGAAGGACATGGAAGAGACCCATGCTGGAGCAGTTCATGAAGAACTGCAGCCTGTGTGAATGACTCAGTCTGGAGAAGTTTTTTGAGGACTGTCTCCCATGGGAGGGACCTCATCCTGGAGCAGAGAAAGTCTGAGGAGTCCTGCCCATGTGGAGGAAGGAATGGCAGAGACAACGTGTGATAAACTGGAGTCGACCCCCATTCTGTGTCCCTGCACTGTTTTGGTGGAGGAGGTAGAGAAAATCATGAGTAAAGTTAGGCCTGGGAAGAAGGGAGGGCTGGGGGGAAAGTGTTTTAATATTTGATTTTATTTCTCATTGTCCTACTCAGATTTTATTGGTNACCAAGGTCAATGAAGAAGGAGGGAGAGAAAGTGCTTCAGACACCACAGCAGAGGTCTACTGCAGTCTGTGGTGAAGACCATGGACAGGCAGGCTGGACCTCATGGAGGTCCACAATGGAGCAAATATCCACCTGCAGCTTCTGGAGAACCTCATATGGGAGCAGGTGGATGCACCTGAAGGAGACTTGGCCCCATGGGAACTCTGGACTGAAGTAGGCTCCTGGCAGAACCTGTGGCCCCGTAGAGAGAGAAGCCCACATTGGAGCAAGTTTGCTGTTACGACTTGTGACCCCATGGGATATCCCACACTGGAGCAGTCTGTTCCTGAAGGACATGGAAGAGACCCATGCTGGAGCAGTTCATGAAGAACTGCAGCCTGTGTGA
>VZTH01014757.1:393824-410319 GCA_013397815.1 Aleadryas rufinucha | reverse complement strand
TTTGGCAGAGAACATAAGATGGACTGTAAGTGTTTTATTCTCTGTTGCAACCTTAAAAAAATAGAAATGTAGTGAACATGTAGACTTCTATATTGAAGATGCTTGGAGGAATCTCTCTCATCCTGTCTATTCCAAATCCATCTAAACACCATTCTGCTTTGTAACTTCACTTAAGTTGATCGTACAGGAGGATGTTTAACTCTTTGGTCATCTAACAGTATTCCTAAATATTAAAAATTTTAAGAACTGCTATAAAATGAATTTAAAATATTATGTGGTTTTAATGTGAATTAGTCATATAATAGGAAAATGAATTATCATGGGAAGAAAGGGACATTTGAGAAATGGAAAACAACCCGAACCAGTCTCACTTAAGCTCTATTTTTCAAAAATCCCAGAACAGAACATGATGCTTCTATTAGTAAGATAACACAGTTTCATTTCCATTATGAAGATAGATTTAACAACATATTTACTGCTGTCCTGTTGAATGAATTTTTCATTAAAATGTTTTCTCAGCTAAACACTGTATTTTTGCAAGTATGATTTCTCTGCAGTTGTCAATAAACATCTCAATTGCATATGCAGTTCAGAGCCCAGCAGACATGTTTAAATGCCAACATTTCAGATTAAGAAAGAAACCCCACACTCTGAGTATTATTATTCTTTAAGAACTATGGAAATTCAGATATGGAGTAAGCAAGTTAGTAGGCTGATGTAAGTCACATGCCCATGCCACATTCTTCCTGCTTTTCTTTTTTTCTTTTTTCTTAAAGCTACTAGAAAAAAACAAGCATGACAGAAAAATTGCAGTCTAGGTCACATTTCTCATTCACTGTCAGTAAACGAATAGTCATATTTCCTTAATGTAAAACTGCCTAAAATTAGGACAGAAGCTCAAGATCCACAGAATTTCAGAGCTTATTATAGAAAGGAATATATTCCATCTAATGAGGAGATTAAATCCTTTCATTTAATGCATAATTTGAAATGAAATGCTTATGCACAACACAAACTACCTAAAAAAGAGGAAAGGGGACAAACCGGAGAAAGACGGGACTTTTTGGAGTCTTTAATAGTGTTCTTGTTTCCATGGAAACCCTGCCAGTATGCTGGATAGAATCCTCTAGGGAACTGGTGATCACATAATGCTTCCTAATTGTTTAGTAACAACTTGTTTTATTTTTCAAGTACAGATCTTCACTTAATACCTCACTTAATTGCCAAAGAAGGACATAGGATAGATTTCATAGAAAGAAGAACAACATAACATGAAACTACCCTACGCAGAAGGAAAAGATAATGTTTTTTGTTGACTTACACCAACTCTACTGTTTCACATTTTAAATATATAAAAATATATTTAAATATATTAAAAAATAAGAAATTAAGTAATATAGACAGAAAGCAATCAAATTTTAAGAAGCAATAGAATATAAAATGTTCCAAGTGATCCTATAAAAAACCTCCTAAATCTATTCAAGCTGAATTGCACCCAGCCATGTGACATATTTGGTGTCAAGACAATCTATGCAAACACTGCAGCTTTTTTTTATGGAACCTGAGTGAGAATACTCTCATTCATCTATCTGAATATTTAGTAGAAGAAATAATCTGCATATACACGTATGCATGTACAAAATTTTAGATTTGCTTCCTGTATGAAAAACACCCCATCATACACACTGAACCTAAAATTGCTGTCAGTGGATTTGAGTCCTGAAACACAGAACAACTCTCCAGGCACTTACAAACAGATGTCTGAGGCCTATGCCTTGAGACAGGGCTGTTCTGAGTTCCTTTCTTTCTTTCTTTGGGGTAGCCTGTGCATCAGTCTTCTTCTTACATGGACTTTCATACTTGTCCTCATTAGCCAGCTCTGCAAAACAGTCTTTACGTGCTCCTCATTTTGAGATTCTGCATAAGGTTTCAGTTTGCATAGGCCTACTTTGCTTGCCAAATATTTGTTCACATTAAATACTCTCAATTGTTTTCAGAGTTTCTAATCTATAGTTACAAAACAAATTTCACCGAGGTTTGCAGCCTCTGGGCAGCGTTGTGTTGACTGTTTACCTACCTGCTAGAAGTGTCTGTGACTTAATCAGTTCATTTATCTTCATTTGCTATTTGGGTTTGCTTTAGATTTTGATACAAAGATGGAATGGTAGTTTAACAACATGAATCTTTGGAGGTAGCTATGACAAATGTTATAATTAGTCATGAACAGTTTATCTTCAGAACTCCATAGATAAATAGATGACAGGGAGAGGAACAAATGCATTTCTGTCCCAGAATTCCATGTTCCTTCCTAAATATACAAGTTATATGACAAACATCATTAACTTCATGAAGTTTCTTTCTTTGTAGGATTTTAATGCTTATATTTATAGCTTCACTTTTTACATATTTTTCTCTAAATGTGTGTAATATTTATCTGCTAACTGAAAGTTTTTACCTAACAGACATATCTGATCAATGTCCATGTGTTCTCTTAGCATGCTAGAATTGCTGATAAATTTCAAGCTATTGTTCAAGTGTATCTAAATATTGATGACAAAGCTGTTTGCTAGCAGCTTCTTGATTTGGACCATAGATCTTTCAGACTGTGATGCAAATGATTGTACAAAAATTAAGAAAAAAGTCTGATCTTTTGAAGAATTGGAAGAGTGAAATACTGAGGATGATGGAAAAGGGAGCTGTTAGTGTAAATATTTGCACACATTTAGCAAATCTCTTAATTGGACCTTCTATGTACTGCCCTAGCCAGAAAATGGCTGAAATGCAGCAGAATCTACTAAGCCTGCCAACTCCTGTGCTTACATTGTGCAGATTATACATTAATTTATTCTTGTACTAGAGGGCTACAAAATCACTATTGTCAGTAAACCCCTTCCAGAGTGCTGGCACAAAGCAGATAATATGCAGCATTGGAATTTATGTCTGAGAGAAAATTATTTGGCTAATAGCAAGATCATTATAACATCCTTGTTCAAAATGGCAGGTAGTCTTACAAACAGCAGGGTAGACATGAGACACAAACAAATATAATCCAAAGATAATTGAAATTAGAGTGGTTGTAAGGCTATATGCCACAGCATAAAACAAATAGAATTAACATGCAGTGGCAGGCTTAGCACTTCATGATACTTAACACATTTGTCTGGCTCTTCCATGCCCATATGAACCTTTGGTGAAGCAATTTATCTAAGGCTCTAGGTGATGAGCAGAGGTAGTATTCATAATGGACAAACAAGGCATGTGAAAAATAATGTGCTATCACAGACTGAGGAAGATATTGCAAAACCAGATTACCCTGTAGCTTTTCCAGTAAGCTGAGCCTGGAAGAACTGTAATTTCCCTCACTGACCAAATTTAGAAATTATATCTGGAATCTTAAGAATTAGATTACTGCTGTTGAAGAAATATGGTTTGTAAAGCAACATTAACTTACAATAATTAAAGCAATTTCTTGTATTTCTTGTGGATACCTCCAGAGTCAAGAGGCAGAAATTTGATAGAATGAATGCTTGAAAGCTACACTTCTGAAAGACAGATGTGCATGCAGATGCATATCATCCTGGATTTACATACACATTTCCAGAATCATCTTAGGAGTTCTATAAAAGGTAGGATGGAAAAAGGGGCCATGGATCCACTATACAAAATTAATATAGATTTGTACTAAAAGGAAAGTCAGGTAGTGGGTTTCCTAGATGAAGTCTGTTTACCAAAATAGCATATATATTACCCTTCCCAGGAGCACAATGTCTCTGTGTAACATAATTCTTTGAATCCCTTGGTCTTGCTCGCTTCCTCTTTTACTTTTTTTTTGCCCCTGAACATCACCATTCAGTTCACTGGAACTTGGGGAAGTGGCTGGGAAGGTTCCTGGTGGAAAAGGACCTGGAGGCATTGGTTGGAACGCAATCCAGCAGTGAGCCTAGGTGGCCAAGAAGGTCAGTAAGATTCTGGCATGTATCAGTGATAGTGTGGTTAGCAGGACCAGGGCAGTGATTGTACCTCTGCACTCAGCACTGGTGAGGCCACACCTCGAATCCTGTGTTGAGTTCTGGGCCTCTCACTACAATAAAGACATTGAGAGGCTGGAGTGTGTCCAGAGAAGGGCTGGTGAAGGGACTGTAGCTGGTGAAGGTACTGGAGCACAAGTCTGATGAGGAGCAGCTGAGAGAGCTGACGGTGTTTAGCCTGGAGAAAAGGAGACTCAGGGGAGACCTTATCACTCTCTACGGCTGCAGAAAGGAAAGTTGTAGTGAGGTAGCTGTTGGTTTCTTCTCCCGGGGTACAAGAGATAGGACAAGAGGAAATTTTCTCAAGTCGCACCAGAGGAGGTTTAGATTGGCTATCAGGAAAAATTTCTTCATGTGAGGAGTTGTCAGACTTTGGAATAAGCTTCCCAGGGAGGTGGTAGAGGGGCACAGACAGGCTTTACAATACCTAGATACTGATAGACGTTTCAGAATAGTTCAGAAGGATACTTCTCTGCACCAAATACTGTGTCAATGCATTGGGACAAAGAAAGAGATGTTCTGAATAATCTCTCCTTACCCTCTCGACGCATCTATGTTATATGGAAATTTCACCTTATGCTTTTTTTAACTGATATATAGCTGCAGGTTTTTACATTTTGATAATGCCCTGGTAGCTTATGTACTATTTAAAATATATTTGGTAAATAAGGATGCAGAAAGAATTAACAGTCAAAACTAAAGGCAATCAGCAGGAAGCTTGGCATGGCAAGAACATGAATATTCCCTTACATAGCTATATGATTGCTTTAAGGAGAGTCACAATTCAGAGAAACAGTCAGATATCATGTTTGGCACATGCTAATGCTGTTTTTAAGAGTAACGGAACACTGAAAGGACAGCTAAATATAACCTGGTAAGCAGCAGGGGCAGTGGATAGCCTGACTAATATGGAAAACTCCAAACCCCCAGAAAAAATTCATGTGCTTCAGCAAATGATCCGAAATGTGGCAGTTATAATCTAGAAGTCCATTAATATATTTTTACAATGTAAATTCATTGAACATCACTAATTATATATTTTCTTGTTTTAGAAATGAGAGAAAAAAAATTTCATTGAATTCTCAAGGTTTTTAATACCACATTCCTTAAAAAAAAACCAAAATAAAACACAGAACTGTAGAAAAGGTTTGGTTAAAAAATATATTCCTGCTTTGGTTCTTAGATTCTGAGATATATGAAACCTATTTCCTTAGTTTCTTTTTAGCTTTTTAATGCTACTAGAAGAGATACTAAAATCAATGTCTGTCCAAGGAAACTACTTGCATAGTTAAACCTTGCGGAAGTCTAAATTCATACACTTACCCACTACATTGTTTAAATGTAATATGGTAGTTTAATTTCCAAATACAGGTAACTAGGGGTGTAAGGAAAAATTCTTACTGAAGAATAGAAATAACTTGCTTACAAATGTCTTAAGCACCTGTAGATTTACAAAATTATGAATGGATAGGTTCACCACAGAAAAGCCATTGAAAACTATCATAAACTTTTCAAAGTGTGGAAAATCTCAGTCTTAGATGCAGTTTCTTTATTCTTACACAAAATGAATGGTTAAAATTGTCATCCTGAAATGTTTGAAATTCAGTCCAGGAAACATGGAGTGTACTCTGGTCTCTTTGATAACTACACTTCTTAAAATAACATTGGGAAATTACTACATAGCTGAAAAGAAATACCCAGTTTAACACGGCTCTTTGGAAAAAAAGAAAAATGTGTCATTCATTGGGAATGAAATTGAGAAAAATAATTTAAAAAAATCATTAAGATGGTTGGTGCTTTTTTCTCTATTTTGCTGATGAACCGATTAGATTGTGTGCAAACAACTGCATCAGTAAAGGAATTTGGGAGGAACTTCTTTTTGGTTTAAATTTAAGAGAATTATCCATTGCACAGAGAAGGACATGCCTTTTAATTGGTACCTACGGAAGTAAAAAGAACAGAATTATAGTAATTAGGTTGTGTCCCACATATTTAATGAAAATATCTAATTTATAATATCTTTCATCTGATAATTATAAGGCCATTAGAAAGTGAAATGAAACAAGCCTTACTGTGTTGACTATATATGACTGAAATATCCAGCCACTCTTCCAGACAGGTCCAGATGAAACAGGATCAAAAGGGGAGGACCTTGTTCTACTGATTTATGATTGTCGGAAGGAAAAATAAGTGAAAGGAACCATGACTGTGTTTACCACATGTTGAATCTATATTTTGTTTTCTGATTGTAGTTGAGTACATTTCTATTTATTAAAAAAAAAAACCCAAACAAGAAAAAACTGCCCAAGACTGTGATAAAATGTTAAACCTGTAATAACATGAAAAATAGCTCCCAAAAGTGCCATCAAACTGTGCCTGAGTGAGAGACATATGAGGCTGCCTTTAATTTAAGGCAAGAGTTTACAAACTCAGAAAGCAAGTCATAAATTTGTAAAATGGGAGATCAAAGTCCCATTTAAGAGGTCTCTTTAAATAGTAGGAATTTTTCTACAGGCACACATACAGCTGTTATATATACTTCTTTTTTTTATGCAACTCAGGCTTACTTGAGCAGCTACAGTTACCTGCAAAAGAGGATACTGGAGTCACCATGCACCTAGGCATAACAGAATAACTGGACCTACTTTGGCTGCCTGGAACATTTAGAAAGAGCAAATGGTTGGGAAGTCACTTTGCTGACTTAGCTGTATTTTAAATGCAGCTTTGCAATTAAACAAGGAAGATGACAGTGCCCTGGAGTTATTAATCTTATACTGTGACTAATGCATAACTTCATGTTATCTGGAAAGAGCTAACTTCCCTGGCAGGGAATTAGGAAAGAGAAAAACTGTCATTATTGTACTCTGAGAATCCAGAGAGCCAGCTATTTGTTATTGTGCTGTCCATTCTTCTGATTTCTCCCTTCATTGAAGGAGTGCTCTCAAACCATTTGCTGTACCATTTATAGGTGATAAACCCTAGCTTAGTGAGTATCAGTCATTTTAATTTGATTTACTCTGGTGATGGAAAGCTAGTGTTTGTTAATGATTATAAAATTGGACTTCAGTCTCTGGTATTCCTAGTGGCGATAGAAACTGAACACTTTATAAATCCTTGTTGTGTGGATAATATCCACTACTTGGACAAATGACAGAAACCCTTTGAGCTTTCATCTCCAATTAAACTAAAATTCCCGAATGTTTGCTCATGAAGTTACAATCATTATTATTACTAATAGAGCCCTGCTTTTTAAATCATGTTCAGATAAACAAAGGTAGAAAATAATTTTCATCATTCTTTCAGTTTGACATGAAGTAACCACTACCTCAGCATTTTTACTTCATGCTCAGACATGCAGGAGGACTGAATCTCCAAGTATTACTTTTTCAGTATTTGTGTTAAATAAAATAAGAGTAAATGAAGAGTTAAACCGCAGCATTTTTGCTATAGATGCATGCACTTTGCTTTTTACTTCAGATAGTTAGAAAATTGGAATCTGACACCACATTTTTGGCCAGCTTAGAGATTTATAGATTGCAGTAAATAAACACCATATTATTCTGGGACTTTGGCCAAATTTGTCTACTGAAGCTCTTTTATTTGTGCCTTAGACAAGTGCTTCATTCCATGGACAATATAGGAGGATAAAAGCCTTGCCCATCTACCTGAAATTCAACAATTAATGTTTTGAAAAAAAACCCAAACAAACCCAACCAACCAACCAATCAACAAGAAAACTAAAACCAAAATATTTTTCATTAAAAATGTTATTTAAAAGCCAGAACATTATTTTAAAAGTGGGACAAGAATTAAAATAACCTTAACAGATTAACTAGGTGAATAACTGGACACATCCAGAGACCAGAAAGAGCATACTGTAACTGTGAGCCGTAATCTGTGAAGCACAAAAATTCTTAAGTAGTCTTTGCTAATCAGGGCCCAATATTTCAAAAGAAAGCATGGATAAATTAAAAACAATTGAGAGGAAATTAGCAAACATTATTAGTGGTCTCATGAGTTGTGAAGTAATATAGCATTAGTATTATAGTAGTTAAAGACCAAAACTAAATATGTAAAAGCAAGTTGCAAAGAGGAAGAAAATGTTTGGTTTCTAACATGCATAGGTGCAAGAGTATATATGGGGTGGGGGAAAAGATAGTATGTTTAAATTTTGGCAGGAAAAATACATGTGTTGTAAACTATAAAAGTCCTTTCTAATAATATTAAATACAAAATACAGAAAACCACTGCTTTTGGAAAATGGGAAGGTTTTTTAAAACTATTTGGACAATTACCTAGTGAGAATAAATCTTGCAGTGGAATGCAGTTATGGATTCTTTAAGATTTTCTGAAATCTTTACAATTTTCATCCTGCCCTATTGCCTTTTCAACGAGTAACAGGAAGGCTAAAGTGTATGAGAACTAAAGTGTGTGAATTAGACTTCCTTGAGCTCTTTAAAGAACACTTCACACACTTCCTCACCCTTATCCACTGGTGTGTAATAGACTGACAATATGAGTTCCCTGTTCTCTGATCCTGATCCACAAACTCTCAACCAGCCCATTCTGCATCTTTGTCTTCTGAGAAGTTTGCATACCTCCTTTGTTACACTCCAGCCATGTGAGCTGTCCTACCATGTCTCAGTTACTCTAACAATGTGGCTCTTCTGTGATTCCTGCTTGTGTCCCAGGCTGACTTGAGGCAGGTGTGCTTTCACCTTGCTTTATCATTTCTGATGTCACCCATGTGCCCATCATTCTGCATCCTTTGTTTTTGACCCCTGTCCGCTGCTACCTGACTTAAATGTGGGTCAAAGTATCTGTTTCACATGGATCTTAGTTTAAAGTTATTTTCTTTTCAACTTGATTATATAAGTATTGATACTGAGAAAGGTTTTCCTTATGGTTCACTAAAGAAGACAAAACTGGGAACTAGCAGGCTTCAAAAACAAAGACTTTTTTTTCACTATTAGTTACACAGTTTTTTAAAGTTCTAAGATTTATACAAAAATTTTAAATATACATACTTACAATTATATCAGAAAAAAAAGTGAAATGTGGGGGTCTGTCTCTTCTGTCATGTCTCCAGAGGAAATGGCCTCAAGCTGTGCCAGAAGAGGCTCACATTAGATATTAGGAAAAAAATTCACCAAAGGAGTGGTTAGGCATTTGAACAAATTTCCCAGGGAGGTGAGGTGATGGAGTCACCATCTCAGGAAGTATTCAAGAGGCATCTGGATGTGGCACCTGGGGATATGGTTTATGGGTAGTTATGGTGGTGCTTGGTAGATGGTTGGACTGGATAATCTTGAAGGTCTCTTCCAATCTTGATGATTCTGTGATTCTGTGAATTATATAATGTTGTGATATGATATCAGATGTTCAAAATGAAAGACAAGAGGGAACTGTGATATGGAGAGAATTAATGCATAACTGCACACCAGGAAGTTTCTTTCTCTAAACTGTAAAATACCAGCCAATGTTAAGAGTATTTGGATTAGAAGGTTAAACTGATGAAGCAACTAGTGATCCTAAATTCTCACAGTTAAAGTTTTTGACCTCCTCTCAGTTTGTCTTACAAGAACCCAGAATTAACTTTATGATGTACTGCAGCAAAGAGAACTTTTGCCCATGAACTGCTTTGTGCAGCTAAGGTCACCTCCACTGATTGATTGAAATGCAAAAGAAATTTCATGTGCCACACTTGTACAGATCTACCATCAAAGGTTTCATCCTGAACAAAACTCAGAAGGCATTCATACAAGATGAATGAATTAACAAAACAGACTTTTTACCTATGTTCATTACAGTCAGTTCTGTGAGAAATTAAATCTTTGCTGATGGAATCTTTCACACATATAGCAAAACTGGTACAATTTCATTAAATTTAAATGCCCTCCCAGAGTCAAGAAAATTTAAGGCAAATTGGTTTTAGCCTCTGAATTTGCAGAGCTGAAAGAAAAGATGAATAAATTTTGTGAAATTCCAAATTTATTTTAGTAACAAAACTGAATCGTCTTCAGACTCCTTCATCAGTGTACAATTGTACATATTGGAACTTAAAAACAGGCTACAGTTTTGAAAACCATTCACAAGACCCCAACAGTGATGTCTTAATATTTAAATAAACCAGCAACACTTCCGCTAATGATGATAACAAGAAGATTAATTAATGCTGAAGATTCATGTTCCATGGGTGAATCAATCTTTAGGCTAAGAAAGATGCAGTCTTAGACAGATGTAGTCTTGAAGAATGCTAGAACCTCATGGTAGAATTTTAGCAATGAAATCTTTCACCTGCAAAGAACACTACTGGCAATCAGTTATTCTCTTGAAGAAATATATGAAGGGCGTTAAATACTCCTCAGAAAACTAATTTCCTATGACTTCTGCCTTCCGCATGTAATCACAACTGAGTTATAAATCAGGGTTTGCAAAGTGATAACTAAATACTGAGCAATATTTTCACAATTTCCATTTGTATCCAGGTAAATTCGCATTTTAGGCAGAAACTGAAAGATATTGGAAGGTTTATCCAGCCATAATTTCAATAATGTGAGGAAAATATACTAGTCTGTTTAAAAGCCCATGGCAGCCAAAGCTTTTTAGATTAAGCAGCTTAGTAAATTGAGTTAATGAACCTGGGATTTACCAGTAATTACTTTCAAAGTATCTCAAATTATTTTACAAATATTGTTTCTTCTAATTGATTACTACGGAGGATTTATCCAAGAGTGCCATATAGAAAATGAACCTTAGAAGAGCGGAAGATGTTAAAGGGATACAATTACCTTGCAAAATCAGAATTTACTAGCCTAAACTGGAATTAAGCTTGTTATACATTTAACACCCATCCTCTTAAAATAGTCTTTATGTGTTTCTAACAAATAAAGAAATTCGTTTTAAATCAGATGTAAAAGACTAAGTCTTTGTTGTAATTGACAATTCTAGTATTGTGCTTTGATGATTAACTTTGTACTAAACCAATATTTTACTTTTCCAGGTTCCTTCTTCCCATTCACTCATCTTGACCTTCAGAGTAATCTTCACTCGTCTGAGTTTCAGGTATAATTCTCACTATTATGTTGTCCTCAGTGAAAATTTCACAATTTCAATAGCATATATTAACATTAACAATTAGCACAACTTCTATGTCCTTTGTCCTTCATTAAGAAACAATTTAAGAACACAGGAGATAAAAGCAGTGTTTAGTGTTTGAAGCTTTTCATAAACTATTCAACTGACTTGCACCCACTTGTGTAAGAAGCCCTAATTCCCAGTTTGAGCACAATGGGAGATTGAAGATTTTAGTATTCAAGAAGTTTTATTTTGTTCAGTATGGGGTTAGATTTCTTGAATTTAAAGCCTGACCTTTCTCTTTTCCTCATCATTGCCTTTATAAATTGTTATAACAATCTTTTTAAATTAAATTTGGTCTTATTGGTACTTTTTCTATGAATAATAGCAAGATAATGCATTGCTATGTCTGTCTTTTCCTTACTTTGGAACTAAATTTTTTGGTGTGAACTTTGGTGTGTTTTTCCAAACTCTCTCTTCCTGGAATAATTGCATTTACTTTCTTTCTTCTTTAAGCAGAATTTAATTTATTCACAAGCAGTTCATTTCTTCTTCTTTCCATAGTCCTCTGTATACTGTTTGGAGATGTAATGTAAGAGGCCTGTTTTCCAAATTAACATGGTTACCGCACTAATGAGTTTAAATTACTTTGATGCATATACCTTTTCATTCTGGACTATATCACACCACCTGAGGGTTAGTCCACTGCTAATATAAGTTTCTAATGGATCTTAGACAAACTCCCTTCACTACTGATAGGAATTACTGAAATCACATAAAGATGTGCAAAGCCAAACTATGTAAACCAAATGGAAGCATGACTCTGATGTTCTTATGAATATTCTGATGTGGATGTATACATTTTTAAAGAAATAACAAGTAAGAAAAACATTTTAAGATATTCAAAGCTTTGAAAATGTAAATTCTGATTAAAAAATGAAGCTAATAAAAATGAATTTTTTTTTTGTTGGAAAGATTTCCATAGTGAGCTTGCTTTCTGAAAATTTATAATTTTTTTTAAGTATCATCACTACTACAGTATCACATCATTGCATGCCATAAATTTTCACATGGGAGCAGTTCTCCATCCTAAGAACTTCGTTATTTGACCACCATTATCATAAATAGGAAATAGAAGAAGCACAGGTTTTAGACATGAATCCATTGTATTAAACCCAGCTGGAACTCTCGTGAATAGTGTTGCTTGATGAAGGAGCATGTACAATGTTAGATCACTACTATTACTGGTATATTTTCAGTGAGTTCCATTTAACAGACATTATATATATTAGTAATGCTAATATTGTTTTTATTATTAATACAGTAAAACTAGTATATTTTAGCATTAGTGTTAGGAATATATGATAATTCTGATATGATAAACATTTCTATTTCTGTACCAATTTCCTGATTTACAACAAATAAGTAATGACTTAAAATAGCTTCACATAATTCAGTAAAGTTTCACCACTATTTACAATGATAAGAAATCCATGGTTCTGGTCACACATTAAAATTCATATGGGGATTTGCTATTCTTCAGGCTCAGGTATATTTTTTCATATAAGCAGACTCTGCATTTATGTTAAATGTCCCTGATAGTGAGTACCAGGTACTATCCTGAGACTAACACTAATATAACAAGAAAATACAAGTGTGGCAGGATACAGTAGTGAGCAATTTCAATGCTTTCCATAAATGCGGAGGTTTGATTCTATCGGTATAAAAAAATTACATATTTTAAAGATGGCTAAAATAAAGAACTCACAAAGTTCTTTTATTGCAAAAATTCAAAGCAACAAAAGGTAATTTATATTTCTTTATTCAAAAAGTCATTCTGGGTATTATTTTGCAGTTCTTCTGGGCCCTGCTTGAAAGCACACAACACGGTACTTGAAAACACCCAACCATTATTCTACTATATCAATAAAATAGTAGATATTTTTCATCATTTCCTCCTCCCAAAGAATCTTAATTAATGTCTCTAATTCTAGGGAGCATCATTGCCATTTGTAGACCATTTATATTTTTTTAAATACCAACCATAAGAGTGTTGGCCATTCTAAGCCACTTATTAGTTATGTCCTAAAAAGGATCTACAGAACAAGCTCTGAAAAATTGCTCCTATATAATTGCTTATATATAAATACATCATTCTAGAAAATATTTTTTTGTTTTCCTTTCAGTTTTCTCAAATAATCCAAATTATTTCTTATCCAGACTCACACAGCTATACTGGGGCTTTTCCCAAGAATAAGCAATAATAACTGTTTGTATATAAGAACTAGCTTCAGGCAAAAAACTGCTTGTTCCCTGTGAGATGTAATTTATTTCTGCTTTTAAGTTAGTGCACTCTATTTTCCTCTGTGTATATTGTCAGTTCCAGTAGTTAATGCACTACATGGCATCAAGTGCAGTACTTTGACTTTATATCCTGCTTTGTTCTTTCCACAGCCTACAAAGACCAGCTTATAACAAAGATGCAAAGGCAGTCATCTTATTTTACTGCTTATATTAGTTGGCTCTATTTGACATGATTTCATAAAATCATTAATCCATCTGCAACCAGATGTATCTGTCTGTGAAATACTTACATTCCTATATGATTGTTTCTTGGTAGTTATGTGAAGTTTAATTTTAGTTGTTTTCTTTTCAAAATTCCATACTATTCTACGCCATATATAAACAAATACAACCATTCAAGAAAAGTGTATTGGAAGGTCCACAAGACACTTTAGTTTCATTTGAAGTTATTATCTGTTTTATCTGACCTAAAACTTATGACCTTACCTTATGGAGTTGAACTATGTATAGTGATGTATCTATGTTGTTACACAATAATTATACCAGTGACTTGCAATTAACAAATTTTTCAGTCCAGTGGGTTCTGCATAGAGGAAATGTCAAAATATTTAAATAGTGAGCTGAATATTCTAATTCAAATTTGACACCTGTTAGATCACTTTTAAAAATATGAGCTTATAAGTATCTCAATTCAGTTCCTTTGGAATAAATCCACTGAAGAAGAAGAAATTACATCTACGTCTATAGAACTATACGTCTGTACAGATAGGTAAAGAGGAACATATCTTTATAAGAACATAAACATATATATTACAGGGAAATTACAGAATTCCCAGACTTGGAATTTAGTATGAACCTCTTCAGCCTTTTACCTGTCATGACAATATATGCAAGAAATAACTCAATGTCCTCCCAGACAAATAGTCAAAAAAGCAAAAATGCATTTTTATATGGAAAAAATGAAGCTAGTCAGTGGGTTGTGCACTTCTCTGATCAAAATACATATTGATTTAGACAAGTAGAAAAAAAATGTCTTTGGTTGAAAATACAAACAGAAGTTTAATATTGACAAATATTCTGTAGCTATATGTACAGGCAATAGTGAAAATATTTTAGTAGAACATCTAGGAATACAAATACAACTGTATTCTGCTCTTAAAATTTCTGAATTCTGAAAAAAAAATAAATTTTAGAATGAAGATACTTACAACACCTACTTTAGCATGGAATAGGAAATTCTTAAAAATGTAGAAGTCAGAATACTTCCTTGATTATGAAATTATCTGATTGTTATAGCCTTTATAGAATGAAAGTATTATATATAAATGTAGCATTGTTTATCACCCACAGTACATTGTTTCTAGCTGTCTGCATTATGGAGAAACTGCAAGCTGCAACATTAGCTCAGGAATAGGTGATATAATTAAGCTTCTGTCACATTTCAAGATTGAAAACAATCTTATTGAAATTAATTTGTCAGGGGAGAAGGCTTTATTTAAAAACTAGTCATGGATTGTGCACAGTATAATTCAAAGAACCACAGAACGGCTAAGGTTGAAAGGGAACACAGTGAGTGATCTCGTCCAACCTCCCTGCTCAAGCAGGCTCATCCTAGAGCACATGGCACAGGATTGTATCCACCAGGACCCCCAGGTCTTTCTCCACAGAGCTGCTTTCCAGGTCAGCCCCCAGCCTGTGCTGGCCCAGGGGTTTATTTTTCCCCAGGTGCAGGACTCTGCACCTGTCTTTGTTGAATTTCAGACAGTTCTTCTCTGTCCATCTCTCCAGCCTCTCAGTCTCTTTCTGAAGACTTCACAGCACCCGAGTATCAGCCACTCCCAGCTTTGTGTCATCAGTGAACCTGCTAAGGAGGCATCTGCCCCTTCATCCAAGTCATCGATGAATAAGATAAACAATACTGGGCCCAGTATGGAACCTTTGGGGACACTGCTAGTGACAGACTGGACTGATGACTGATGGACTGCCACTGATTACAACCCTATTGTATCTAGCATCTGCTATTCAGACAGATTTTAACTGACCTCTGCCCACTCATCCAGTCAACACTTCCTGATTTTGTCTGTCAGGATTTTGTGAGAGACAATGTCAAAAGCCTTGCTTGAAGTCAAGGTAGATAGTATCCACTGCTCTCCCCTCACTGATCCAGATGTTTCATTGTAGAAGGCAATCTGTTTGCTCAAGCCTGATTTGCCTTTAGTGAATCCATGCTATATACTTCTAATTGCCTTATTGTCATCCATATGGATACAAATGGCCTTCAGAATGAGGTGCTCCATCACCTTTCCAGGGATTGAAGTGAGGCTGACTGGCCAATAGTTCCCCATGTCCTCCTTCTTGCCCTTTTTAAAGACCAGGGTGAAATTTGCTTTTTTCCAGTCCCCAGGCACCTCTCCTGATTGCCACAACCTTGTAAAGATCACTGTGAGTGACCTCGCTATAGTGTCCAGAAGCTCTCTCGTGGACGCATCCTGTCAGAGGCCATGGACTTGTGGATGTCAAGTTTCCTAAGCTTTTGTCTAACCCAATCTTCCTTCACCAAGGAAAGGTCTTCCTTCCAAGACTCCTTTACCCTGGTCTGTCTCAGAGAACCCTGAGGGTTGGTCATGTCAATGAAGATTGATGTAAAGAATGCATTTGATAACTCTGCCTCCCTGCATCCATTGTTATCAGGGTCCACCTCCATTTACTAATAGGCCCACATTATCCTTTTGTTTTTCTTTTGTTATTGATGTATTTTAAGAAGCCCTTCTTGTTGTTCTGGACATCCTTGACCAGATTTCATTCCAGATGGGCCTTGGCCTTCCTGGTCTCATTTCTACTTACACTGACAGTCTCTCTATATAAATTTCAAGTGGCATGATGCTGCTTCTAACTCCTGTGCATTTCCTGCTTATGCTTGAGTAATGACAGCAGTTCTTTGTTCATTAATGCAGGGCTCTCTCCCTTTGCCTGATTTCTTGCTAATTATTATGCATCATTATTGATTCTGGAGGAAGTCATCTTTGGATAACAACTAATTCCCTTGGACCCCTCTTCCCTGCAGGGCCTGTTTCCATGGGACTCTG
>VZTH01014757.1:355318-393370 GCA_013397815.1 Aleadryas rufinucha | reverse complement strand
CTTTCTCCACAGAGCTGCTTTCCAGGTCAGCCCCCAGCCTGTGCTGGCCCAGGGGTTTATTTTTCCCCAGGTGCAGGACTCTGCACCTGTCTTTGTTGAATTTCAGACAGTTCTTCTCTGTCCATCTCTCCAGCCTCTCAGTCTCTTTCTGAAGACTTCACAGCACCCGAGTATCAGCCACTCCCAGCTTTGTGTCATCAGTGAACCTGCTAAGGAGGCATCTGCCCCTTCATCCAAGTCATCGATGAATAAGATAAACAATACTGGGCCCAGTATGGAACCTTTGGGGACACTGCTAGTGACAGACTGGACTGATGACTGATGGACTGCTACTGATTACAACCCTATTGTATCTAGCATCTGCTATTCAGACAGATTTTAACTGACCTCTGCCCACTCATCCAGTCAACACTTCCTGATTTTGTCTGTCAGGATTTTGTGAGAGACAATGTCAAAAGCCTTGCTTGAAGTCAAGGTAGATAGTATCCACTGCTCTCCCCTCACTGATCCAGGCAGCTGTTTCATTGTAGAAGGCAATCTGTTTGCTCAAGCCTGATTTGCCTTTAGTGAATCCATGCTATATACTTCTAATTGCCTTATTGTCATCCATATGGATACAAATGGCCTTCAGAATGAGGTGCTCCATCACCTTTCCAGGGATTGAAGTGAGGCTGACTGGCCAATAGTTCCCCATGTCCTCCTTCTTGCCCTTTTTAAAGACCAGGGTGAAATTTGCTTTTTTCCAGTCCCCAGGCACCTCTCCTGATTGCCACAACCTTGTAAAGATCACTGTGAGTGACCTCGCTATAGTGTCCAGAAGCTCTCTCGTGGACGCATCCTGTCAGAGGCCATGGACTTGTGGATGTCAAGTTTCCTAAGCTTTTGTCTAACCCAATCTTCCTTCACCAAGGAAAGGTCTTCCTTCCAAGACTCCTTTACCCTGGTCTGTCTCAGAGAACCCTGAGGGTTGGTCATGTCAATGAAGATTGATGTAAAGAATGCATTTGATAACTCTGCCTCCCTGCATCCATTGTTATCAGGGTCCACCTCCATTTACTAATAGGCCCACATTATCCTTTTGTTTTTCTTTTGTTATTGATGTATTTTAAGAAGCCCTTCTTGTTGTTCTGGACATCCTTGACCAGATTTCATTCCAGATGGGCCTTGGCCTTCCTGGTCTCATTTCTACTTACACTGACAGTCTCTCTATATAAATTTCAAGTGGCATGATGCTGCTTCTAACTCCTGTGCATTTCCTGCTTATGCTTGAGTAATGACAGCAGTTCTTTGTTCATTAATGCAGGGCTCTCTCCCTTTGCCTGATTTCTTGCTAATTATTATGCATCATTATTGATTCTGGAGGAAGTCATCTTTGGATAACAACTAATTCCCTTGGACCCCTCTTCCCTGCAGGGCCTGTTTCCATGGGACTCTGCCAAGAACATCCCTGAAGCAGCTAACATCAGCTCTCCTGAAATCCAAGGTTGTAGTCTTACTTGCTGCCCTTCTTCCTCCTTTCCTGATACTAAACACCACATTTTCATGGTCACTGCAGCCAAGCCTGCCCCCAGCCTTCACATCTCCAAAAAGGAGGTGCTGTTAATATGATGTTGAGCAGCTCACCATTCCTTGTGGGATCCTCCACTACTGGTGACAGGAAGTTATCATCAGTGCTTTCAAAGGAACCCCCTAGACTGTTTGTGCTTTGCTGTGTTTCTTCTCCAGCAGATGTCAGGGTAGATAAAGTCCCTCACAGGAACCCGTGCCTGTGACTNCTTTGGATAACAACTAATTCCCTTGGACCCCTCTTCCCTGCAGGGCCTGTTTCCATGGGACTCTGCCAAGAACATCCCTGAAGCAGCTAACATCAGCTCTCCTGAAATCCAAGGTTGTAGTCTTACTTGCTGCCCTTCTTCCTCCTTTCCTGATACTAAACACCACATTTTCATGGTCACTGCAGCCAAGCCTGCCCCCAGCCTTCACATCTCCAAAAAGGAGGTGCTGTTAATATGATGTTGAGCAGCTCACCATTCCTTGTGGGATCCTCCACTACTGGTGACAGGAAGTTATCATCAGTGCTTTCAAAGGAACCCCCTAGACTGTTTGTGCTTTGCTGTGTTTCTTCTCCAGCAGATGTCAGGGTAGATAAAGTCCCTCACAGGAACCCGTGCCTGTGACTTTGAGGCTGCTTCAAGCTGCCTGGAGAAAGCCTCATCCTCTTCCTCCACCTGATGAGCAGCCTGTAGTAAGCACCCATAGCAGTGTCACCCTTAATCTGCTCTTTGATCTAAGCCCATGAACTCTCAACTCACTCTTCATCTACCCCAACACAGGGGTTGGTACATTTCAAGTGTTTTCTCATGTTGAAAGCGACTTCACCACATAGCTGACCACAAAAAATAAATACAATTTAGCTTTCATTTTTTTTCTCTTCTAATAAATCTAATAAAGCAACGTTATTTTAATGAATACCAAAACATGCAGGTGAAAAACTTTGTGCATTCAAACAACGTTCAGTTAGACACAGGATACGAAGTAAAGTAATCATTAAATATGTCTGCTAATTTTTCAATAAAATCCTATGGAGACAATTAAAGGAGTAAGAACCTATTTGAGGAAGAACTCTTTTCTTCATGAATAAAATTTGGCCCAAAAATATATAACTTTAAAAAATGCAAATATTGGTATAATTTAACAAATTAAAAATTAAAGCATGCAGTAGGGTGTCCTGTATATATGCTTGTGACAATGCAAAACACTGTTGTTTCCAATGAAATTCCCCATTTTGAGACATCAATCCATAATAATCACATTGCTAAAGCACAAGCATAACCTCTTCCTCATCTCTTCATTCAAAGTCAAGGCAATGTAAGAGGAATGATCTAAAATAATAAAAAAACCTCCTCAAATTTACTTGTTCTGAATTGCAAGAGGCAGATGACAATGTTATTTACACACAGATGATCTACAGAAATCTATGATCTTAAGTTTGCTGCCTTCTAAGTGTGCCTCAAATTCAGAGCTTTGTTCAATTTTTTTCTGAAATGTAAAAAACAACCCAAGCAAACAAACAACCCTCAAATTAATATTGAATAAAATATACTTTTGTTCTGTTCTTGGGGTTTTTCTTCTTTGTGTCAGGATAGACTATGTTAGATGTAATGAGCATTGGTAGGGAACAATAAGGCATTTATCACAAGAAATCTTTAAGGATGAGTGTTTAATCAAAGAGAGTCTCCATGGCAAACAGTGAGAAAGAGATAAGAAGCTCATTAGTCCGTAATCACCTTTAGCAACCTTCTGCAGAATTCTGTATTGGATAATTGTATTAGGCAAAATTAGGAGAGATTCATTTGAATGGAATCACAAGGGTCCATTTTATATGTAAAGTTAGATGTTTCTGGTATAAAAGATTGACTCATAGAAGGAACTCTTGAAAATAATTGATTATTTTTCTTTTATTGGACGTGGCCCAAAAATACCTTAACAGCAATTTGTGCATCAAGGCTTTGAGCCATTATGTTAAGACTCAAATCAAGAACCCGTCACATTCTTAGGTTATGTTTCAGTAATTTGTAACCACCACTGTTAAAATATGTGCCTTGGTTTTTTGTTTTTTTTTTATTCATCCAGCTATTACCACTTAAATTCCTCACTGCTATTGATTAGAGAATTGTCTTCTCAAAAAACCTGTTTCCCTTCTGCATCGGTTTCTGCAGTAAATCAAGCCGTTTTCTTGATCCTCTTTTACCTACACTGGAAATTTTGAGTTCCTTCAGTCTCTAGACAAAATGACAATTTTGAAACCTAACAGAACTTGTTTCTTCTTCTTCTGAATCCTTTTGTTGACTTTATTTTGCCTTAAGAAATGATACTGTTCAGATAATGACCTCTCTAATTATGAGTTTTTAAAAAATGTTTTTCATATTCTCATGTAGTAAGTCTTCTGCTTGCACACTAGTAATGTTTAACCACAGGGTTACTTTGGGCGTTTATCATACCAGTTCAAATTTACACAGTATATTTTCACCTCCCCTTGGAGCAAAACCAAAATATATCCAAAAATCTCCTGAAAAATGCTGTATCAAAAAGAGGAATGTGTAACTCATTTAAGAATACATTTTTTTATGCCAATTCATTTCAAAATTGGCAGATTAAGAATTTGAACAATGGTCTGCAATGAAGGCCATTAGACTTTTATTTTGTTACAAATGTAAGTCTTTTGCAAGTTAGCGTATTCTCATCAAATCTTTTGCATTCTCATCTCCAAAAACAAAATTTGAATATATGCCTTGATTTCCTATCTCCTTCGTTATTAGCTAGCATTTTTCTGGGAAGTAGGAGTGGAAGATTGAGCAGTTATAAATATTTTTACTGGAAAATAGTATTATTAAAAATAAGTTTGTAATTTTTTCAAGACCCTGGATAAACATATTAAATAGCTCTAAGCCAGCAATAGGAAATGAAAGTAGGGTATTTCCAACGACACGCTTTTCTCATACATAATTAATTTTTTGCAGTGCTGGTTAAACATGTTTTAACCAATCTATATTTATTAGAATGGTAATTTCAGTTGCAATGTTTTTGTAGCCTCTGCAATATTTCATCAATGTTTTTGACAAACAAAAAGGTTGCATTTTGTAAAATTAACCTGTGAGTCTAGAAACTGATCTCAAAGTTGCCTGACATAAATGTTTTGTCAAAATACTATCTTTGTTGTCTTTGGTTGTGTACAGCAGTGATAACGCCTTCATTTTATTAGCATAACCTCCATTTGTTGCTCTGCAAACATTATTTCTCTCTAACAATATTTCTCTCAGAAAATGAGATTTACCCATAATAAAGAGTTCCCTACTACTGCTGTATTTCTAATATAAGCGAGGGAAAAGGATTTGACCTACAATATTTGTTAGAATACAAAGGATATCCTATATAGAAATCTTAAGATAATCAAACATGACAATGAGGTAAGACCCCACTGCACAATTGTTTTGGCAGTTTCACATTTCTGTTTGCTCAATAGCCAGGTTAGTACTAGACAAAAAGTCAGTCCTTAGGAAGTACTAACAGATCCCAAATCTGCATTCCTGTAGTTGCAAGTATGTTGTACACAGCCATTTATATTCTACTTATTACTAGGTTTCTAGTTCTTATTACATAACATATATTTAAAATAAACAATAACTATAATTTTAGTAGAATATTGACCTAAAAATTAGTAGGTGTAAATGCCAAGATACATCATATATGTGAGCAAGAGATCAAAACATTCAAATGAGGGGTTCTTTAATCATAGTTTAAAACGTAATTATTAATCCAGAGATTAAAGATTGTTAATACTAATGTATATATTCAAGAACATTACTGTAGGATTTCTCTTACCTCTACAGATAGGAACAGGAAAGTCCCATGATGCTGTATTGACAGAGTTGGCTATGCAAGTAAGCTGTGGGTGTCCATCCAAAATATATCCAGTTACACAGCTGTATCGAATTTTGTCACCAACATCAAATCTTGTACCATACAAAACACCCTTTGGTGGAACTCCTGGATTGCCACAGGAACTACTCTGTAATTCTGGAAAAGATACATATTTATGACTTAAAGTGTTTTTATACTTAAAATGTTTTCATAGGTAAATATTTCTTTTTGCTTAAGAAACAGAACACATAAATTAAGGCAGCTTTGGACTGATAGTGTGTTTTCTTGGATATTATAGAACTCTTAACACTGAAAATCCATTGCTGACTTAGTGTATTTAACATCTGCTTAAGTACCCACATATCTAAATGTAATGAGCACGAGGTTTTCCTTAAGCTCCAGCTATCTGTATATTCATGTAAATTTTTTGTTAATTTGATAGAAAAGAACTCATTACATACAAATAGGAAACAAAGCAACTTAATATATTTCTGACTTTCAAGTTATGCCAATGCAAAACAATAAACAAAATTGTAATACAAAGATGAAAGAATATCAGATTCAAATTGAACAAAATTTGTAAGAAAAAATAAAATTAATCAAGACAAGAGAAAATTTAACAAGCATAAGCCTGAGCATGATCAGCAAGCTGTTTAATGATTTAACAGATTTTAGATAATGAGGAAAACTGATGAGATACTGTGGGTAACTGATTTCTGAGCGAAGGATTAGTTAATTTAATCATGTGAAATACCACAAGTCTGGTAACTACTAATATAACACAGAGTTTTAAACCACTGAGAATCCAAAATGACTCATGGCCACTCTTAGTCTGATCTCTGAGGCCATTAATTAGAGTTCAGTTTTAGTAGTTGGTACTTACACTTCAACTATGTACCCTTTTGGCTGGTGTTTCAGCATCATAAATAGCTTGATTACATTTTCAGTCATTTACTACCAAAGTCCTTCAGTTAATGGACATTAAAACATAGATTTTATGCAAGTGTGAACAAAAGATGTTTGATAATCTCATTCTGAGCTCTTCAAAGCTTGTACCAGTTATACTCATCAGCCTAATGCTAACAGGGAAGAGGCAAATCAGGTAAACCTGTATTTGGATTCATACCAAATTCCCCTAATCTGAAGTCAGGAAAATGATGGAAGAAAAGAGGGGTATGTATGTACTATTTTAATTTCTGTTCCTGAATTCCATTTCACTAAATCATTCTTCAGTATCCCTGATGTGCTCATGAGTGTGTGCACAACATATTTAAGTATCTAAGCCGTTATAGTAGGTTTTAATTAAAGAAAAAAAAAATAAATGCTTATTAAAACAATCAGTATATGTCTCACAACATTCATTACATTCTCAAACTTCAGTGCCCAGAACTACCAAGAACTAGGATATACCACAAGATTTCTGATACCAGCCATGAAACAAAACTATGTAAGTTATTGAACAGCAGAATCCATTATAATAATAAATATATTCTCTATATGTCCATACATATATATACACTATATATGAAATACATGCTAACAATGAGTTCATTTGCGAGACTTAATGTACCAATCATGTTTTGATGTGAAATGTTAAATATGCATATTAGTTGCTGATGTCATTGCTGCTATTTCCTGCTTTCTGTTACATAATAAACTGTGGGTTTGGATTTGACTTTCATTACCTTGCACAATGACACAACACAGAAGTAAGACAGCGGTTTATCTCATCTTGGTCACTCCAAAGCTCACCTAAAGAACTGATATTCTTACCACTGCTTTATTAAAGTGTTCTGTGCTGAAACAACACTCCCCTGCCCTCAAATCTGCTTGCAAGGTCTACAAAGAAGGCAATGCTGCAGCTTCTCCTGCCTACTTGTGCAAAAGAATTTATTTTAAATCCTCTAACAGTTTTCAATGCTATTCAATTTGTTATTTATCATCACAGCACGTCAAAATGAAGGTAAGAATATCGTCCTGTGGATTTTGGTTATCATATGAATCATATTATATTAACTTGAAAACTCTGCCTGTACACAGTGTTTTCATTTTTTACTTCTCCAAGAAGATGAAGTCTTTCAGAAGCCTGTATCTCTCAGGGCTTTGTAAAAAGGTCACAGAAAGATTCCCTGTCCTTTGAAATAAAAAATATAAAAATTAGCAATGCCTTTAACTGTCACTGCCTAAAATTGCTTCCTTTACTTTTACTGCTGTCTCACTGAGAATTACCCACAGAAGGCAATTTATTCTTGTGAAATTATATTTTAAAACACTAATTAAAAATCTCCCTCCTTCTAAAATAAAACCAATTTTCCAGTTGCCATTCTATATGACTCATCTAAAAGGAATACTTGGCATTTTTCATTAACTTTTTAACTTTATGAAAGTGGCCTGGGACTATGTTACTACTTCTAACCCTTCAAGCCATTTTGTTCCTGATTCTAGATAAGAAAGTAGAAACAATAAATTGTACACTTTTAAGTATATTAATTTATTCTGTGAGTATTTTCATTTTGAACATATACAAGTGCCTTATTGTGGGAGGAGAGGGAGATAATTCACCAAGTAACTGCATTTGTCTTCTTTGATAGGTAGTATCTATTTTCAAACTGAATGTGACACTGTACTACCAACTCCCTGACATTTAAAGCTACGGATTGTCACCCTAAGATTCTTGTCTGTCAGGGAACACATGAATTGCTAAACTAGATTGTAATTTTTATTCAGCTCTGCATAGATTCTTGACTTCAGTGTCATTCTGATAATCACTAATGATATGAAGGGTGGAAAAGTATTTCATTTTAGATTTGCCGTCTTGTAGTTTGGTTGAACTCCTTGTACATGTACTCTGAAAATAAGCATAATTGAATTTTTTACACCTTCCCACTTTTTTTAATTTTTGTGTGTTATTTCTCATCTCCTTTTCAAAGCAAGCTGTCCCAATTGTTTCAATCTCTCTCCAAGCAGGAATTATCTTTGTCCTAGATTTAATTTTGTGAACAAGGTATGTATGAACATATTTGTCCTCTTTTTTTTTACATAATGTTAAAACATGAAGCTTAAAATATCCTTCAGTGCTGTTTGATAAGTTTCTATTGAATTAATTCTTATTAATGTCAATGGAAATTTTTTTTAAAAGCTGTAGGTAAAATGTATCTAGGAGAGTTCTGCTTAGTAGGAGTGGACACACTCCTTTAAAGACTTTAATTAGCAGAAATTCAGCCACTTATAGATACTCATTAATAAGATATTCAAATCAAATAACATTTAATATAATTTATTTCTGACAATTTTTTAAAAACACAAGCCTAGCAGAAATTTAGACTCTCTGTGTCAGCATTCACTTGAGAAACAAAACAGAACCAGATATGGAAATTTCACATTTACTTGCTTTTTATTCAGATTTTAAGTCAGGAATTTTTTTTTTTTCTGTTACATTTATGAAATCAAGAGTAGCGCTATCCTCCCAAAAATGTTTAAACATGAAATTTATAATTTGATGTCTAAATATCCAAAACAAGTATTTTCACACATTCCAGTAATAAAGGCATTTGTCATAGCATTGCATTCCATTAAGCTTAGTTATGAATACTAATGTCCTTCACACACAATTTTATTATAAATTTTGGAATGTAAATAATTTTTATTTTTTAAAGGGTTGATCCATGTATTTTCATGGTTTTTGTTTGCAGCTATTGCAAATCATTATGATCCCATTTTTCCCAAAATAAAGTGAGAAATACTGTCAGTACGTACATCTTCATGAGTACTCACTTACTGAAAGACCTGTGTAATATCCCAATGCAGGCTAATACTTGTTCCATGTAGTACTTTTGAAATTAAATACTCCTGGTATCCCTACACTCCCAGTTTGGATATCTCCCCCTGTTACTGCATGGTACCAGTCCTAGACTGCTTGTTCACTTGTGTCTACTACTGCAAACAGTAACTCCTCTGCCATAAAAACATGGATATGGTCCAAGGAATATGTTATTCTAGGGACCACTCCAGTTGTCATTTGGGACAACAGAATATGTCTGTACATGGATATCCCTTGGAAAAGCTGCACATATGTACTCTGACTTACTGACAAGCAGGAATGCTTTGGTATTGAAGACTCAAGGCTGATTTCAGAAGTGCTGCACACAGCATGTGTGTGGCTATAGGGAGAGCTATACATTCTAAAGGTCCCAAATACTAGGACAGGTGATGTCTTTGTAAAAATAAGAAATAGCCTGAAATTCTGTTGTCCAAAATTCATCTATATTGAATCTTATAATAGTTTATTTTAGTTGCCCATAGTTTTCCAAAGGTTTTATAAACTAAAAAATTAATTTAGGTATGCAACTTCTAACTCATAATATTTTGCCCTTTTTTCTCAAAACTTGTATTTTCCTTATTTTCTATTATGTCCTCATTCACATTGCTCTGAATATATGAGTAAGCATGGTCTAGATTTAAATTTAATAGGAACTAGAAGAATTAACTTATGAGTATGGGAATACTGTTGTCTTTCTACACACATATTGAAATATACATATACATGCACATTCCACTTGAGATTACAGAGTGAAGGAAACCACAAGAAAAATTTAGAGAAGTCAATATAAGTGCAGTAAAGGAAAAAAATGAAAAACTTGGTATTGAAATGTCAATTTAACTGCACAAAAATGTAGGATTTAGAGAGTAAAGAGACATTATATATTAATGCTTTGAAAAATCTATCATAAACAGCACAGATATATTAAAACAGTTACTGAATTTAAAAAATTCCTTCCCCCAAAATCCAGGTCTCTGCTTTCTGGAAGTTCAACAACAAAAATGGTTATCCCCTTGATTCCAAAAAATCTATCACCTTAAGGTGCAAGTGCAGAATGAAGAGTCACTATTCTGAAATTCACTTTTGTTTACAACAGTGACAGAAACTGTTTGTCTAACAATCTAAACTTCTCTGAAGTTTTTCTTTTAATTTCTGCATTTTTTGTGGATCAGTCAAACTGTCATATTCTGGTGTCTAACTATAAATAGGCAAGCAAGAGAAAGTGTGAGAAGTTTGGGGGGTTTTTTTCAAAAAGAATTCAAAAAGAATGCTTTTTCTTTTCCTGTTCTAATTGCTCTTTCTTGATAAATATATCTGCAATAGTAACCTCACTGAGGATCTCTACTGTTCACCACAGATAACACAGCTAATTACATTGCAGTTTCTTACCTATTTTTTAATGAATGGCATAGTTTTGCTTTTTTCTTCCTTTTGAAATTATTTTCATGTCAAAAAATGACCCTCTCTTGAGGGAACTTTAAACGTACATTTTTATACTGAATTTGATTTTGTTTCAAACAATAGTTTGAAACTATTGTTGAAACAATAGTTGGATTTATCTTCCTTGCCAGTAAGAAAGAATGTTTCTATTTATAGCATAAAGACGTATGCTATTTTAATAAGAACAAGCTTGTTTCATCATTAAGTTAGAACTTCGTTAACATAATTCTTCTACAAGCAAGCGAACAGCAAGAAGAAGTACAGAAAAAAACCTCCAGGAAATGTGAAGGGAACAAGGGATAATTACAATACTATAGTAACATTAATACAGTGAGCATGACAAATGTAATACGATAAATGATCCAGGCTTTGCAATGTATTCCCTTCACATGCAATACACTGTTCAGAACATCTGTTTAAATCTGCTCCTGTAGTGGTGGATATCAATGAGGACATCCAGGGGATGGATTCCCCCGCCCAGGAGGGCGGGTTGGAGGGTGGTGCCCTGGGTGGCACCGAGGCCTAGACCACATTCCCCTGGGCGTCTCCCTTGTTGAAGGACTTCCCCCCCGTTTTCGTATGTTCTAAGTTAGTCGGTTGTGGATTGGTTCTTTCCCTTATGTTTATGTATTGCCTTTATTGCGTATGTAATTGAGTTCTGGAAAGTTCAGTTCTGTTAACCCCTATGATTGGTTTGTTCAAGTAAGTTCTTCCCCTTGTATTATGTTATCGGTTACATGTCACCCCTTATCATTTCCTTATTGGTCGTACCCTTGTTCCTCCCATTCTCCTCCCCCTGTGTAACTGTCCCTGCAACGGTCAGTCGGGGCTCCATTCCATCGAGCCATTCCATCAGGCTGGCTCCTTGCTGCCTCCCCTTCATGTCTCCCTGTTCTCCCGGCCCCCGGGCTGGGGAATAAAGACTTGGATTGCTGCAGCAAGGAGTCCCTCTCTCCTCCTTTGCCTCCGCCGTCGCTCCTTTGTTATTCGACTGCAGCCAGCCCCTGGCGGGGGGTGCGGACCTGCCCTTCGAGTGAGGGCGGGACGCTCATGCCTGGTCTCCGGCCTGTTTGCTGTGGTGACCGGAGCACCGAGCTTGTCGCCTGCCTGGTCTCTGGGTGGTCAAGCAGTCAGCGACAAGCTGCAAATGCAGAACAGCACTAGAGAGCTGAAGGACCATGCAAAAAAATAATGGCAGTCACTAATTTAATCACAGGACAGCATATATCCTAGAACCAAGTGAAACAAACAGAAAGATGCTTCAGCAGATACGGTTAAATCTGACATTTCCCCACCAGATACACTTCTAAAGTGCTATGTGAAGGGAATGACAAGCAGGCAAATACCAGATAGTTAGCAAAGCTATACAGTTAACAGCACCAGCCACTCTTACTTGCCTTTACCAAATTCCACTTGAATAGAGCTTTAGCTGCAGTAAATTCCTGCATAGCTGCTGAGGGTGCCGATTAAATCCCGAGTACGACTGGAAGGTAAATGCACGTAGTGCATGGACTGAGGAAGACCATTGGAAGCTATGTGAAGTTTTGGCCTGAGTGTAGAGTAGCAAGTACCACACACTTGTGAAACTATTCAACCAAATCAGTATAACTTGAAACCTGAGATACTATATCTGCCATATGTGATGGCTGTTCAGCTTCTCAGGTGGATCAAGTCCAGACAGATGCACGCTGTCTGCCATGCAAAGGCTGTGTGGATATGCCTGAGTCACAATGGGATTGTTCCATTTAGACTGTTCTGGGTAGTTTTTTTTAATATGGCTATATTCTGGAGGCAGCTGGGAAGAGGCTATTGTAATTACCAATAAAATATTATTTCAGAGCCAAGGACAATCTAAAGTAAAAAATAATCCTAAAATTTATACTGTATTGATAATCCTTCTGCAATATGTATTTCTTATTATGTCTTTTAGAGTTATATAAAATAATGTAATTTTTAATTTCTGAAATATAATGGCAACAACTATCTCATTTCACTATCTCTTTTCATTCCACTTTAGCCTCAATGCCTCACCTGATTTTACCTTACGCTAGGTAATATAAATGTTGCATTGTTACTGGCTGTTTGTACCTGGAGAATTTATAATAACCAAATATGTAAAAAGCTAACTGAATTTAGAAAAAATCAGTTTTGTCACTGAAGGAGGATGTCATAGCACAAAGAAGTTGTGTGGTATTATGTAGACAGCATCTCCACACAAATTTTACAGACAAGAATAGATACATATGTCAAATAAATGTCATTACTTTTACATATTTGATGTACTATCATATCTAGTTTCCTACTGAAATGAGGGCTACATTTTTTTGCTACACCTATGTTCCAAGGTGTAACAAGAATACTAGGAAGATACATAGCTTTTATATGAAAATGACAGAAATTCTGAAATTAGAGAACAGAATAAAATAACACATTTAATATAAAAGTATTGGGACTTCTAAAGGAAAAAATAAGAAATACAAGAGAGGTTTTAGTGAGCACTGATAGGCATTGCTATTTAATGAATTGACTCTTCAGCTGTTAGAAAGGATAATCTGAAAAAATTTTGTTTAGAATTATTATAAATTAGAGACTGGGTAGCCTGAAAAAGAATGTAACTTCTCTTCCAGCTTACTGTTGGCAAAGGTCATCTGAACTGACCAGTGTGTAGTCTGAGGATACATGGTTCGTGTCTGACTTATTAGCCAAGGTTTCCCTGCTACAGGCCTTTTTCACAAGTTGTGTCCCAACATAAAGGCAGAACTCGTGGTATGTTGAACTTTTCAACTTGTTTTAAAAAGAAAAAAAGAAAAAAAGAGAAATTTATTTTTGCTACTGTGAATCACTCAGAGTTTAAAATTGGAATTTAAAGCATAAGATGTGGATATGGGATGTCATGGATATGTCACTGAACAGAGGCATAAAAGGGCACAAAGAAAAGCAGTTTTCTCCTAATGGGGATTTTGACACATGAGAACTGGGCACTAGGTGGCATCTGAAACATTCAGAGCTATTGTATGACCTGGCAGAGTAACAAGCATTTCCTTCTGTATGTATCTCAGAGGTTAGAATATTTCAATTTTTCATACCTATTCCATGTACTTGATATGTATCTGTTGCTGTATATACGCTTATGTGTAGAATTACTATTAGGGGACACTGTAGTGGCTATTAGAAGTCCGAACGTTTGGGGCAATTGGATCACTTCATTGGCTACCTGCTTCTTTTACTCAAAGGCCATTCTGTCTCTTACAGTGAAATTTCAGTCTGGCTTCCACCATTACTGCTGGTATGAAAAACATGTAAAAATAGTGGTTGCAGGAGACATGTTAACAAAGTTAGATCTATATTCCTGTGCTTATGTTCTACATGCTTCTGGTTTAGCCATTTTGAGAAAAGATGGCCTTAGTTCTGTAATTTAGTTTTCATTTAAAAAGTTCTATGGTTTATAATTTTCTTTTAGAAGATTAAATCATTGTTCTCTCCAAAATCTGTATCACAGTTGTTGTTGCAGCACGCTATTTCTTGATAGAATTAATGCCCTTATTGTATTTGATGGCAAAGGGTCATAATCAGCTTTCTGGGATATCATGAGGACATTACCCAACTCTTCAGAGGTCTTTTTTTATATTCCATAGTGCATCTTGACCGGTGGGTTGAGAATACTGCTCATTAGGTAGGATACATGGTAGTTGGGCAGTGCCTTTGTTGAGCCAATACTGGATGAATTTTCTGAATGTTCCCATTTTTACAACAAATCATCTTTTTAGAAGACACAAACTCTGTCCTTTTATGTCTCGAGGTCTCAGAGCATCAACTGAAATTTAAAACCCTTACTCTAAGCTTCCATTTAAAGTATTTTTGTGAATGCTTTATGGTGCACCAGCATATCTTTCAGACTATATATGGCTGTCATACAGTTTATTCAGTTAGCCATGTTTTTTTACTTTGGATATCTGTCCTTAATATTTATTCATACTCTGAAGAATGTACATTTGTGGTAATGTGGAAAAATTGTGAGCTAAAAATATTCCATTCTAAAATACAACATGTCTTACTGTGAATCAAAATACTTTTATCAAAATACTGAAATAAAATCTCCACTCTAGATTAGGACGGAAGTGTAATCCCTTTTGCTTTCATCAAACCATACTCAAAGATCATACATTCAGAATGTAGCTGAAAACACTTGATACATTAAGCAAGAGAAAATTTATGCTTGAAAGTGTACAACAAATAGTAGTATAGCTCCTTTATTTTACTCATTTTTCTAAGTGTTTATGATACTACTCCAGAATACATCAAAAATGCAGACTTTGCATAATGAAGTGCTATTCTTGGAGTCATTTTTCTAAATACAATCATACATTCAAGGTCTGAAACAGATGGCTACTGAATGAAGTCCTATTTACTTGAAAAGGTCTCTCTGGTTAATGTTCATCTCAGGTACACTGTGAATTTTTCATTAGAAATGTCCAGATGTGAGACCATTTAAAAATACTAGATCAAGGATATATGCATTATTGTGCTTTTAATGGTACTTACCCTGATAATTTCACAGTGCTAAAATGCATTATGGCTTATTGACTCCATTTCATAAGGTGAAATAATAGAACATTACTGATCTTGTCCAAATTACTTACATGATGATTGATTAACCAAGAAAGACGGCATGACCAAGTTAATGGATCGCAATGTGAATAAACACCTGCCATAGGCCGCTCATCAAGACCAAGCACAAAACCTTTGAATAACTTACATTCCTTAAAAATTTTGTTTAATGGATCAGTGCTGAGATAAGCACCCACAATATTGTACCTTCCGAAACAGTCATCTTTCCCCATGGGAGAAAGCGTACATTCTGCTGCAAACATGAAAAATTTAAATCTGCTTTTCCTACCTATTCCTACTCTTAGTACGAGTATCCAGATGTCCTTCACTTGAGAAGCAATCAACTGTAATTGTTATTTTATTTCAGCATTATGCTATCATTTTCCTATTGCAAGAATTAACATTAGAATCAGAATCATAGAATGGTTTGGCTGGACCTTAAAGATCATCGAGTTCCAATATCCCTAATGTGGGGAGGGACACCTTCCAGTAGACCAGTACAGACCAGTACTGAAAGTACTTCTGTACTTTCCCAAAATCAACTGTACCTTCCAGTAGACCAAAATCAACTGTAATTGTTATTTTATTTCAGCATTATGCTATCATTTTCCTATTGCAAGAATTAACATTAGAATCAGAATCATAGAATGGTTTGGCTGGACCTTAAAGATCATCGAGTTCCAATATCCCTAATGTGGGGAGGGACACCTTCCAGAGACACCTTCCAACCAACCAGGTTGCTCAAAACCCCATCCAACCTGGTCCCGAACTCTGCCAGGGTTGGGTCATCCATAGCTTCTCTGGGTAACCTGTTCCAGTGCCTCACCACCCACACAGTGAAGAATTTCTTCCTTGTGTTGGTGTTCAGCATTCTATTATCACCTTCGTTGCATGGGCTTCTGCAGTTCTTAGAGAATATCTCTCAAGTCTCAAAATTTGTGCACTTCGCCTTATGCTGGAGGCAAGTTCCCAAGTTCCCTGGCACATTTGGGAAAACATTTTCAGAATTCTGAAGCATGGGAGAATGAAAGTAGTGTATTGTTTGATGAAAAATGATTTTGTTATGCAGAAATGAATTCAAATGTCTGAAGAAAGAAAGAACTTTAAAGCTGATCGATGTACCAACATTCTTCCATGAGCAAGCATCACTTGGCATAGTGGGCACTGCTTTATATAAGCTATTCTTTGTGGAGCTCGAGGAAAAGTGGTTAATTAACACTTTTTTCTCTTTCTAATTGTGAAAAAGTAAATAACATAGCCATGTGAATGATTCAGTACACTATTGATTCTAGGCGGCGGACTATTATGGGAATCTTTCTTTTCCCCAGACATTTTGATATCAGAAAGTGCTATTTGCAGTTTCTAGTCTGAGTCCTGTAGAATCAGAGATCAAACAACTTGCTTTCCTTTTCCTGCTTTAAAATAACTGGTTTGAGACATAAGTAGTAAAAGGCATTTAATCTTATTTTATAGATGTAATGGTGGAGAGCAACTGCCAAGTAATTCATGTGATGTGAACATATAAACTTTCTTTCATCAGACTCTGCTTTTGTAACTAATATAAGCTGGAATTAACAGAGTCAGACTTCATACTGGCAGCCAGAATAACAACTCCTGTATTCCTATCCCTTCATGTTACCTTCTGTGGGTCGTTCCTCTCTTGACTAATTTGTTGTTGGAATGAGTAGAAGTGGTCATAATTTGAGAGGGGAGAAAGGATTATGGTTAATATAACTCAAGATTTGTGTTAACTTTACATTAAACATCTGTGTAGGCCATCATTTCTCCGGCTATCTCTACATGACAGGTTAATACTGAAACAGCTGAGACAGTCATGTCTCTGAACTTACTGGTATTTCTGTATTGAAAAATGACTTGAACAATGCCCTGTCAGCTTCTACTTTTAAATACTTTCAATACTCTCTGTTTTTATTGAGAAAAAGAAAAATGTTCTAGGAAAAGCCTGCTGCAGTACCGCACAAATCACTGTTTGACAGAGCTTATGAAGTGTTCGTTGTGGTGCTAACTCACTGAAAGATCATATATCATACAGAGATCTTTGCAAAACTTCTTTAAAGAGTGACAGATTGGTGTGTTAGAAGAACTAAACAGCGTCAAAGAAATATATGTTGTACAAGTAGGCTGTTAAAACAGTCTGAAATGGTAGGGAAACGCAGAAATCTATCCTCTGGTCTATATCTGACATGCTCAATCATGTGATATAGAGTTCTACATTAATGTATAAGGAGAAAAAAGTTGCAAGTGTCAATTGACAGACAAATACCCCTATTTTCAGGTTAATTTTCCATTTTTGTTGGACAGACACTACCAAACTAATGAACATTTCAGATTTTTCCTCCCTTTTCCCCTGCAAAATAAAGGTTAATGAGAAAAATTAGGAGAAAAATCCATCTTTTATTTTTTTCTCAAAAAACTTTAGAAAGATGTGTTTTCATTCAGGGAAAAAGTCTATTTTCATCAGACACATCTGTAACAATTGAAGCACTTTTGAAATTAACATTGACTTGGTTATCAGATGTTTTATGAATTAATGTATTGGCCAAATGTAAACAGAAGGCTATAAGGAAAATTTAAAAAAAAAAAAAAAAAAAAAGCTTGAGTCAGGAGCAAGGAAGTTTGCAAATGTCCAGAATTCTTATTTGTGTCTCAGCACCCTTGAATGCTAAGCCCAGCATTCTGCTGTGATAAGTTTGGCAGACTTTCTGGATGTTAGTGATAACTGGGGATAGAATCTGGGAATCCTGAAAGACTTTTATGCTTTATCAATTAATCAAATATTTCCTAAAAGACATATGACATTACATAGACAGGACTACAGTTTTTATGTGATTTCTGGAGTATCTACCTTATTTCAAGGAAAATCAAACAAGGCTTCATTAGAACTTATTTTCTTCCCTCTACATATAAGTTATATTAAGACAATTGAGTTATTAACTCTTACTATAAGAGATCTGTATATTTATATAAGCTGGAACTTTTGATTATACTTTTGTGTCTTTTTTTTTTCCCAGTGGTTTATTCCATTTTAAGTCTCTCACTTCTTTAATGTAATGCTCTGTCTTCTCTTACATCAGCAACTTTTGCAAAAAGATACTGGGAATATGCTGAGACCTAAGCAAAAATGGGTAATCTCAACTGCAATGAGTATGTTTATTTCTGCTTTCCTATGTTATATTTACAATAGGATTTAAGTATAAAGTCTACAGTTATGGTAGAGTTGACTACTGTTGTAGTCAACAGTACTGTTTTAAAAAGGTAACAATACTTGAATTAATCAGATCTACAAACTGGAGATAAACTGTAGATTAGCATGTCAAATTTATACTGTTATCCTCCCTCATTAACAGTTGTAAAGAGAATTTTTTAATAAAGTTGAGAAAGCTTCACTGGTAACTCTGGTAGATTAGTTCTGTAACATCAAAAATTAGATTGAGAGTAGAGAATAAAAACGCTTATTTGTTTAGATTTTTTTTATTTGCTTTTGTGAAATAAGAGATATTTGGAAACAAAGTGATTCAACAAAATCAGAAGTTACAAGCTTTCCTTAGCAGCTGTTTCATTGCACTGCTACATTGCTGATAAAATAACTTTTTCACCAAAATTACAATTTATGGGACTACTTAGCTATTAAAACTTTTAAATTATTTAGTTGTGTTTGAAAAAAAGCTTAAATATGTATTAGATATCAAGCTCCAGATGAATAAGGACTTATTGTGCTTGGTGATGAAAATTATTGTGACTGAGTAAAGAAATAGAAATTTTTATTATTATTATTTTCTATATTTATATGTATATGTTTACATGAATTGTATTTAGAAACTTATTTAAATCTTAAAGATAAGAGAAAATGTCTCAGACATAGTTTTTTCCTGAAAATAGATGGGTCAAGTGTACTTTGGATTATGCAAAGCCAAACTAGTGTCATATCTTTTCTTGGAAAAGAAGCACTGCTTCCTGCTTCAGTCTTTACTGAGATTAGTCTGGTCATGGTGGTATAAAAGGAAAACAATCCCCAGAACACCTCAAGAGTTTGACTGCATCATTAAATATTCTTGCTTGCTCTTCAAAAATCAGTGCTGTTTTCAGCCTTGCAGTCCTCCAGCTCATAGCCAAAACTCACATTCCAAGAATCAGCAGTGTCCAGAAATACCAGGTGTTGTTTATAACTACAACTGTTTTCAATTTGTACATGTCACAGTATCATACAACACTGAAGTGGCCTTTTTCACCACGACATTGGAATAAAGGGTAATATTTTTGCAAGGGGTTAGAAACAGATGTCAAGGCAACCTCAAATACATATCGATTCACTTACTGAATTCCAGAAGTCAAAATACATCACCTAAATTCCTGGTGAAATCCTTTCCTAAATGCCATCCATTTCTGATCAATAATGGATCCATTCTATATATTTTAGTCTAACTAATCCTGGATCCATTTGAATGACCTATTGATAATTACATAATCTTCACACGACAATGTAATTAATACCTTTTGCAAATTTCTACACGTTCAAATTCTTTAATTCGAGGGATCCTGATTGCTTTCAGTTTAAGAAATTGTATTTATCTCCCTACCTTTAACAAGTATGTACATAGTATGTGGAATATATGACGGTTCAAAACACAATCATTCCTTTTCAACATGAACCACACAGAATTTTTTTCTGAAAAGATAACACCTCTAAGAAGAACAATAAAAAATCCCCTAATTTATGAAGTAAATCCATATATCTATATGCTCATACCAGCTCTTTCTGATATTATTCTTTTTGGTTATCTGTTTTCTGTGTTAAAACCACACTAGCCTCAAGTCATTTGGAGGATTTTAAATTACCTGAGTCAACAGTTTCCAAGATATACAGTAGAAGATGGGGGCATTAACAGAATGTCTAGAGGGCTCACATAGTGAATTTTTGTCTAAAAGACCTTTCATATTTTAGTTTCTCAAGAATGATGCTGCTTATTTAATGACTAGTTAAGATCTGTTGTGGTAATCATACTCTAAGTAGATGACAGACATTACACACATACCTTTGAAACTCTGCTATAAAATCTAATGATTTTATAGCTGGAAACCAAACTTACTGGAAGAAAAGTGAGATATTTATTCAGCTATAAATTTTAGATGTTAGGTATGAGTTTCATAGTTTTCAAGGAAACCAAAAAATTTCTGAAAGGAGAAATTATTTTTAAGATATATGAAGCACAAAGAGGTTGTGATTGCCTGGAAAAATATAATTTAAAAAAATCTCTCAAAAGAAGCTTATTATTTCATTCCTTCTCATTATGCTGATCGTCTTCCAGTTTTTGTAAGAGAGAACAAGGAGTTTCTTCAATTGCGTCCTCCTTTAATCCAGAAGTAGCTCCTAACATTTAGAACAGGCATGGGCCTTGCAGTGTATCATGTGTCCTTGGTGTCAGCAGCAGAATCCTTGGGATCAGAGGAGAGAAAGGCCCCTAATCTCACTCTCAGTGTTTGGTCTAACTCAGTTTGAGGAAGCAGTGAGAAGCCTTTGACATTAAAGCAGAGAAGTTTAATTCCAAAGGTTTGAAAAGACATAGTCCTTTCTGGTAACTGGCCTTTTCATAACCACAGTGACTCAGAGGTTGCCTAGACAGTCCCACTGAGCTTGGCTTCTACAGTTTTTCTGTGTGATAGCCATAATTAGACAAGGTAATAAAATACACAAAGTTTACCTTGTCAAATTTTCAAGATCCTCTTGAATGTATAAAACTTACAAAACATTTCAAGGTTTATAGACAGGAAGAAAAAATGTCCTCCCAGAAATTAAAATTTGGAAAATGGGAAAAATTAAAGTGTAGCATTATAAACAACAGAAAATATGAAACCCCTTTATTAAATACCTCTACATAATGGTAAGTAATCCACTCTGCAATATTCCAAAGGGAAGCTATTTCTCAAGCTAAACATTACGTATAGATACTATAAATAACCTGAACACAATTTTAAAAATACTCTCCTTCAAAGTCAGTTCTGAAGAAGCATTCCATGAAGTTATGTTGTAAACATGGCACACCATGGCAAGTAGATTCACTTAATCATTTAAATATATTGTAGCATGAAAAATATTCAGATAAGAGTCTATGTTGTTAATCAACTTTATCATTATATGTTTCATGCATTGATATATTATTACCTCAAACTTTTCCATCTCATAAAATATTTCTTATCTGTCTGTGACCATTTCTTAAAGAGATTACTATTTTAATTGAAGTCAAACTATTTTGAGATGGTTTTAATTTGAATAATGTTTATGTGGTGAAATTAATTAGCTTTTAGTTTGCTAAAGGTGCTTTGGTATTTGTACTAACATGACATCTTCCTAGAATTTGGAGTTACTTTTTATTCAATTCAGAGTTTAGTTGAGGTTTAGTCTATTTGCATTTTGGCTTTCAACAGTCTTGCTTTCAGCAGCCTTTCCTAGTCAAAACCTACTGCCTTATCATTCTGGAAATATAATTCAGCTGCTCTTTTGAAAACACTTTATATCGTATGGTGCTCTACTTATATACTGTTTTGGATTAAGTAATTACCTAAACGATTTTTTTATGAAGGTGATAAACCCCATTTTTTCCTCACTTGTTTGTTTCCAAAATGTTTTAACTCAGGTTAATATCTTGAAATCACTGATAAAACATAGTATTTAGAATGAAGAACATTATCAAGGCATTGTGTCTTGGGTTAGAAAATACCTTTCATTTCAAATAGCTTAGCAGAATGATTTACTCGTACTGTAATTGGCTTGAATATTGGATTTAATTTTGGTATTGTCATGAAGGTATCATGACATTTTTAAAGGTTTCCTTGGAATCTGTATTCTACTTCTATTTTTCTGATTATAACACTAATTTAGCAATCCCATAATTTAGTGGTATCTCTAAGGAAAAATTACAGCTGAAGAGAACTATTGCAAATGGGTCTTTGAGCAGCAATCTAGAGAACGTAGGGATTTTGCATATAAATCGAGACATACAAAGGCTTGCTGTAGCTCTCTCATTATCATCAGGCCACGCTATTCATTGCAACTTGCTACCCGCCCTGCTGCCACAGACATGAAGGCTTCTGCAGGCAACAGATTTTGAGGGCACAAAATATATATATTTTTTTTTATGATGGTAGGGACTATTTCAATTACGAAATGCACCTACTTCCATGTTCCAAGCATGTTAAATAGCATGTAAAATAGAATCAAAACAGAAGAGGGTCTCTTGCAGGGGCAGCAGAGCTGCAAATTTCTGTACTCTATTACTATAATCTGTATGTCTGTCTGCCTGTATTTTTTCTTTGATGTTAATTAGCATTAGTTCTTAACTAGCAGTTAATTCTACTACACAGAAAGTTGGTAAAGTACTCGCATGGGTAGGAAAGTGGCACTCAGGGTCTAGTTTCTCTAAATGTAGGAATGAAAGCAGTGACAACGTCCTCTTTACTACAAGAAGCAGAGGAAGGATAATAAGTTGCTTTGGTATTTTGTGATGTTTTCTGATGAAATATAATTTGATAATGAGAGAATAAGGGAGCCATGGTGTCCTAATGTGCAAACTTTCTTTTTCTTTTTTTTCCTTCATTTTCTGCAATGCCAGAGATTCGCAATATTAGTGATCATGCAGATCTTGATATATTTCAGGATACTGATTGCAATATGCTTCATAATATTCATATTATTCGTAATGTTAAGCAGCAAAGCAAAGATCTCATCAATGCTGCCATAAATTTGAAATTATGTAGATGTATTGATTTCAAACTGGGGCAGTTGCCCCAAGGTATAGGTTAAATTAATATCAACACCATCAGTAACTTGTAGAGTATTTTGCATTTATATAAATTTTAAATTAAACTAGATTTTGCCTGATATATTTTATAGACTAAAAGAAGCTAGTAGCTTAATATAATATTCAGTTATTTCTCTGCAGTTAGCATATAATTTGCCCTCATCCCATTCATTTACCTCTTTCTGTTTTTTAGTTTGTTTCTTTTTATATGTCTGCCAGAACAGTCATCTCTTGAATGACTTGAGAAATCAGAGTCTAAGGTTAGAAGTGACATGTCACGAACATCCTAAAACTTCGGGTTTTTCAACCTCAGATCAACAGAGTTAGATGTATTTTAAGATGCCATCTGGTAGCTTTATACATAACAACACAAAATTTGAAATTAAAGCATTTATTTATTAAACAATGATGGTTATCTTAACACAATTCATTTACTAGTAGTGGTGATTTGCATGAAATGGAAATTATTAAGGAGCATTCAATTGATTCGTGATACTATACCAGCAATTGTTTCTTCTCTCATGTTTAATGTATAACGTGTAAAACTTTACAGACAAAGCAAAGTTTCCTAATGACCTAGAAGCATATTAATTATCTTAAACCATCAATCAGGAAACCAAACCACCATACCCCTAACAATTTTTGTTTTTTAATGACTCTGTTTCTCAGCTGGACATGTACCTGCTTCCTTTTTCCAGCATAAGGATTCACCTTTCCTAATTCACCTTTCCTAGCTGCTTAAGAACTGTTCCCAAATCATTAAATTAATTCATAAAAGCCCTTCATCGTAAGATAAATGATACGTTATTTCATCTCCACGAATATATGCCTTGAAATGATTGTTTTTTCCAATGCTACCAAGCCATGGTAAAAGTGACTATCCCTTTTTCTTGCTATAATTTTGAAACTGTTAGCTAATTATCTTTGAATTGGTTTTGAGAATAAATCCAATGATGATCTAATAGTAAAAAAGTAGCTAAATCCTATGTTGCTTTATCTAGATTTTAAATACCCATCTTCTAACGTAAAAATCTAAAAAGCTGCATTCCCTGTCCTAGTTCCATGTCTTACACAACAAAAAAGTGGAGTACCAAGGAAAGATAGTTCCTAGATATGGATATTGACCATGGGAGTATACAGAACTCAGTAGCTGGTAAAACCATGCACAGCAAGTGCTTTTTATACGTTTGTCAGGTGGGAGGCTGAGACTACATATATGGTAGTAAAGAAATAGGTCAGCAACCATTCTCTAGCTCTGAGAGCCAGCGGAAGGCCATGGTGAAAATCCTTATGTTTAGTATTTTCCCAAAAGATGACAGCCCCATCCACATGTGCAATCCGGTACATCATGCCTGTGAATTTTATCAGGATGTTAATTTATTAAAATGGAAAAAATGCTAGGGAATAAATATTTTTACAATTAAATAGCAGAGATGATCACCTACTAGGGTAGGTCTAGACTGATCCTATAGACATTAGGGTTACTAATGTATATATGACTGCAGTGATTCAGTCAGTGCTGCAAAAATGTCTTTCCATCTGCTCTAATCAGGTTCCTTGTTAATTAAAACTGTGAAGCTATTCTTACAAAGCTCAAGCTGGGATCACTGTTTTATCTCTAACTTTGATGCAGTTGCAAGTGGCAGATGTGATGTGGATGGAGGAAATGCATTCTCTGAGCAAGAGCTCTGTGTAAGAGGCTCTGGGAATCACTGTTAATAGCAGTATTAAGCAGAAGGTAGGTCCCTATAGCAAAAATTTGAAATTAAATTTCCAGAATAATGGAAATTTTTTGGGGCAAGCACTACATGTGTGGGGAAGACATACTTGTTTTTATTTGTGTTGACACCATTTGGGTGGGAAGTAAAATCTCTGTGGCAGCAGGACTGCTGCTAGGGCTGATGAAAGATGCTAGGGTAGGACTTTGCCTTCCTAATGTAAATGAGTACAGAGACCAGATAAGTTGCATTCTTGAAGCACACCTCTTTTTCCTCCAACTCAAAAAACAAGCATGCAGTGTCTAGGTCATATGTACACCATGGATGCCTAAAGTTAAGTGACATGGGATTTATCTGTTTCATTGGAATCTAATCAGACCATTTAAATTTCTACACAACTTTAGAGACAACTAAAATAGAAAAAAAAATATGGGGTTGGGCTTTTTCTTCCTCAGATTAAGTAAACATAACATTTTCTGACTTGGTACTTGTTTTTTGTTTTTTTTTTAATTTGAATTAAAACATTGCTCTTTCCCAACTATTTATTCAACAGATAAATTCCAGACACTTTGCTGAATTTAAATTTTCTAAATTACATCAGCATTTTTATCCAGATCCTCTATTTAATAAAAAAATACAAAAAGACATTACCAAAAGAAGAGTTGTACCAATCAAAATTACAAGACTAAAATTTCTTTAAATGTTATACCCCTTGACATATACACTCATAACTTTAAAAGCCTAAGAGTATGCAGAATGCTTCCAGAACCAGTTTTATTGGACCAAGTGTCCCAGTGNAAAGTCACCCCAAGACACCAAGAAATAAAAACAACATGGCTGCTAAACAATAAGTTTTCCCATGACCAAATACAACTGGTTTAAAAGAAACACAATAGTTGTTTTTTTCCTCCAAGTACCATACTACACATCCTTTCAAGTATTAGAGAGAGGACAAACACTAAAGACAGCATCAGGTTTGGAAAAAACCCACAGTGCAATGGACAATAACGTGCATATTATTTGCAAAAATTTATCTGCAAAAATTATTTGCAAATATTATTTGCAGAAAAAGCTTAAACACTTTCTAATTATTATCAGTGGTGGTGGTAACCCAAATTGATCTTCCCTAGTTTAATTGTTCAAAAACTTCTAAGTGAAATCCCTGCTGAGAATTTTTATTTCTCTTACTTTCAGTTATACTTCTGGAACTCGACTGTGACAGCATGACCAGAGTTACAGAGATGACAAACAAGGCACTTGAGGAACATGGCTAACCCCAAAGAACTCTTTAGAAAGGTTGGCAAATATAATCCTTTTAGCATAGTCAAAGATGACCATGCAACAGTAGTTCTCTTTAATTCAAGTTCTTTTCTCAGGTCATGATTAATAAAGCTGATAGTAGTCCTGCTCAACAGACGGACACAGCACACCAGATGAAAAAACTACTGCTCCATAGTCCTATGCATCAGTCATCATTGTTTTGTGATAGGAAGTGCTGAAATGGTGCCTTTGTGTGAAAGCAAAATAAAGTAAAGCAAACAAAATACAGCACCAGGATGCTAAAACCAGACTTTCCAGCACAACAGATGGTTATAATGAATGCAGACATCTATAGTGTAGTTACTTATGAACTGTTCATCGGCATTCCATTTATAAATAGTTGTAAGCAGCATCTTTAAAGACTAGTTAATCAGCTTAATGAATGACATCAGTGTTATACCAAGTTGGGTGGCTCATGCTTTATTTCCTGTCACTGACAGAAAAAGAACAGTAATTAGCTCACCTCACCTTCAAGCATCAGTATTGTTAACCACTGTGCTTAAATAAGATTAACCCAACCTGTAAGCAATTCTGTAATAACAGTCCTTAACATCATTTATCTAAACTAGAATATAAATAGTAAGTCTTGTCCATGTTATTTTGGCCTTTATTTCCACAAGTAAAACTTTCAGTTACACATTAGGTTTTTCTGCACATAATGCAGGTTTTACAGTGTTTAAAGGTGAAGTCAAAGAAACTGCTCTAGCTACACACACAGTAGAATAGATTAGATATCTTCCACTCAAAATGATTCCATCTATGAGAATAACCACTACAGATAATATACTGTAACTACTACTACTACTAACTACCACAGATAGTGCAGATTTTATCTTTGCCTTCAGGTGCACTTTGTGGGAAACTGTGCTACAACCTACAGTCAGAATTTTATTGGTGTCCAGACATAACAAAAAAATCCTGCAATCCAGAAAACAGAATATAAGCAGCCTGTCAGTTTATTGACTCTTTGTTTTGCCTACATTTGTTTCAGCTTTATCTGACATATTTTTCTACTGAAATATCAAATACCATTTCCCCATCTTGCTTCAGGTTCATTGCACTAATACTGTCCTATCAAAGTTTCCATCTTTGTCATTGACTACTATAAGCAGAATTCCTTCCTAGTCACTTGAAAAAGAGACTATCCCAGCTGTGCATATCCAAAATAAACCACTTCTCCTGAAAAGGGGATTGCTTTGTACACAGACTATATTTACATTTCTACCTTGCTACAGTATTAGAAAGCTTTAGTTGATGCATCTCATTTGCTACTCCAAGTCCTCCATGCGATACAAAGCAGACTCTGCCAGTGGTAATGATAGGAAGCGCAGATGCAGCTCAAAGCCCGCTTTTCACGGAAATAGAAGTTGGGCAAGAACAAACTGGTAAGAGGTGTGACTGTTGTCATTAACTTTACATGCCAGTATTTGCTTTTTCATTTTTGTACATATGTCAAGTACAAGCTGGAGAGAAAATGGTAATTTAAAAAGAAGTTGGTAAAATGAAGATTTTAAAGACTACTCCTAGCTCACTCTCCTGTCTCTTTTAAAAGACCACTTCTTTTGGTGTTTGTCAGATTGAGCAAATGCTCCCAGACATCACAGATCGTCTGCCATCCACACAACTAGATTATAGAATTAAAAATACAAGGTTCTGCCCTGGAGCTGAAGGCCTGGGATTCTTGGCACTTGAAAACTGAAAGGGGCTGAATGGTTTCTCCTCCACAATTTAAAAAGTATTTTAAAAATTTTGCTGCTCTTATTATGTTGCAGGAAGTAGAAATGCTGACAAGAAGCATTTTTAATTCAAAGCTTTTGTTCAACAGTTCACAGCAGAGAAGTGACCTAGAATCCTCTAGATTTTCTGTGACAGACATGCTGCAGTTACAGACCCTGTAGAGATTGTTTAAAAAATATCACTCTTTCTAAAATGAAATCCTGTAGTGTCCTGGATCTCTCCTGATCTTTTACAGCCTTGGGGTAGGGGTGAGGGTGACTGTATAGACACCGAGTCCTTTTTTTTGCCTAATCTTGCCAATTTTTTTAGCCTCAATAGTGAGCTTTTTCACACAGGCTTTAGTGAGGATTTAATTTTCTCATTTTTAACATTTCGTTTGCCAGCATAGCCAAATGCTACTTTTTCACTTTTGCTTTTCCTATTTGTTCATTAAATTCCAGAAGAGGAAAATTCAATTAAAATAGATAAATACATTAAAGAGAACATATGAAGAGTTAATTGAATTTTGCAAGAATTTAATGTAGTAAATGTAGAATGCAGTAAGCATTTCATTTGAAAAAAGGTGCTTTATTAAAGTTTACTTTCATTAGCTGATAAAAAACAGCTTCAACATTGAAAGCTTAATTGAATACCTACAAAGACAATGAAAGAGCAATTTCTATCACCACGATAAAATTCTCTACATAAAAAAGATTTTTATTTAAACTAAAACATATATGAATATGTATCAGTTAATTGAATAGAATAATATGCTCTTGATTACAAATATTTAAACTGCATTTATAACAGAATTAAAATGCAATATTGTTTATGTTCTTGAAATAACTTAATATGATACAGTAGCATTTAGTTTTTTCCCCAGTTTGCTGGCTCAAGATATCACACTAATGTTATGTGCATAATAAAAGTAGGGGAGAAAGTTATGGTGCACTGGGTGGAAGTGCTGGCAGTTGTTACCTTGCCTGTAGCAGTTTAGCAGTCTCAGGATAAAGTTAAATCCTGAACAGGGACGAGAACTGATTTAATCCACGTCGCGCTGCTATTGAATCACAGTCTCCACTAACATACAATGAGCCCTTGGACTGGTCTGCAGAAGGAGAGACACTGAGGTAGGTTTAGTTTAACATTACTTACAATTATCTTACGATGGCTAATTAGACTATGCCTTTTCTTTGATTGTTTTACTTTTCAATAAAATTATATAAAGCTCCTTTCTGTAAAGAAGAAAACAATATCAGGAGAAGTTTTTATTGCCAAAGAGTTCTTTAACAAGGTGCTGGTAGAGTTCTGGGGATGAGAGAAAAGCCTTCGAGTTCTTTACTGTTTTGCAGCTCCTTAATAGACCAGGAACTTTACTGGAAATCACCACCAGGTCTCCCCCTACTCAGTAAGGCTGTATGGGAAATAAGGACCAACATACTACCCAGAAATTTTTTTTTTTTTTTTTTTTTTTTTTTTTTTTTTTATGAGGCCTGGGACTCCACACAAACTCTCAACCTTGCCTTGGTCTTGCTATGAGAAACCAGGGTTTTTAAAGTGATACTTGGCTTCTTTGAATGGAGGAAAACCACATTAAGATAAATATATAATAGCATGAAACTTGTATTTCAGTAATGTGAACCATACAGGAAAGAACTATAATCAATAGATCATAATACTATGCAAAAGAATTAAGTTATAAATGCAAATATTTAATTATATTACTTTATCTTCTCTCTCTTATTATGATTTATCATGCTGTACATACTCTCTCATTATTCTTTGTTAGTATGATCCCCAATAGGACCACATTTTTAAATGTTGCTGTTTTAAGGAATTATATTTAAGTTGGGCAAGAAGATTTTTTTTACAATGAAATTGGGTTTTTTTACTGCACTACAAAAAAGGATTTAATGACACAAAGACTATTTTCTTACTAAGATTATCTAAATTTTTGAAATGTACAAAGTATTTAAGTCTTCTGTTTTAATACTATTTAGATCATATGAATTAATGCTTTTCTGTCACAGACTTTTAACTACATATTTTAAAAATTATTAGAGTTCATCACAACAAACTCAGAAAAGACACAAAAAAACATTTTTGTTCAAAAGATAATATTATTATTACCAAATTTTTGAATGAGAAAGAAAATTTCCTTATTTTAAATAAAGCTGAAAAGAAGATATGGAAACTAGTATCTAACTGAGTTAGGCAAGTTTGCTGAGAAAAGAAGTGAGCTTCTTTGAATAATCACCTGGAATGGAAGAGGTTGAAATCCCTGATGAAATAAATACCTAATTATGCATACAAGTGGAGCAGCTGCAACAATCTAGAGTGAGAGACACCCATTACAGATTATCTGTTAATTAACAGGTTCACAGAGTCTAGACCTTGAATAAGTGCCCATTTTGAATTTAGCTAAATTTGCAAGCAAGGTGTCAATTTAAATTTAGATCTTTTCTTTAAGAAGGAGTTTTCTAATCAATACAAGGAATTCCCAAACTGCTGACAGATATCTTTCACAGATTGCAAAGCTATTCATCTACTGCATCTGGTTTTTCTATATGAGAAATTATTTTGGCATTTCCATATGTTGCTGTAAGATTGAGCCTCAGGAAGATGAGTTACTCATCTAAGATTTAAATTCCCCTTTTCTATTTTAAAATTTCAACAAATAAACTGAAGATTTTTTTTTTCCTACAACCTGTAGACTTCTTCCATTCCTATTATCTTTTCAACACACTTTCAGGTTCATGATGACCCAATTATCTTTCATGAATTGCTCAGTTTTTCCGTGAAGTCTCAGTTCAATGGCAATTCATTGTCTCTCTAGCTGAGGCTCTTTGATAAGGGCAGATATTGTTTCCTTTTGTCATATTTCAATCTTTCTGACAACCTCTTTACTTTTCTGGTTCAGGTATTGAAGCCATGCTCTTGGCAATGAGGTCTGTCTAATATTACAGTAGAATTTCTAATGATAGTACTAGGAGTTACAGAGATTTTTTTCACTTGAAATATGTCAATGACAACATAACTCCTAGTAAATGACAGAATGCTTGACCATTACTGAAGGAAACAAACAAACAAACAAAAAAGAAAGAAGAGAAAAGAAAAATGTTTATATTAAAAAATCTTTAATTTGGGGACTCTTTTATAATATATACTACTCTTGCCTTTTTTTCCTTTTAGTTTTTAAATCACTTCTGTTTACCAAACAAGTCAGAGACAAATAAGTCCTGCTTATAAGCTCTCAATGGTTTGTTGAAGTAAATGAACACTTCTAGAAAAATTGAAAGAATGAGCCCTATGTTTAAAGAGCTAATGTACCACAGGGTAGAGATAAGAGTGTTTAAACAGGACAAGGCACAAGTCCTTATTGATGGTAATAACCACTTAACCACATTTAATTTTTTTCAGAGCTGGTAGTTGGCCAGAAAAATTAGCCAAAAATATGCAAATAATTTGCTGCATTGAGTTTATGCAGTTTTAATTAATGGAATTTAGTTAATTTACTTTCTAATGCTGGTCCAGGAGGAATGAACCTTCAAAATGTATTCTGTACTGGCAGTGTAATTTAGACATTTAATCTAAGTTTATAAACTTATAGTAGAAATATACCTTCTCAGCCCTTTGTCTTGTGTATAGTATGGTCTGTTAGAAAAATTCAACTTGCAAACCATTCTGGGGTAGGAAATGTGTTTTACACAGCTTTCAAATATGACATGTAATTTGGTGACACTTTTAAAATATCCAAAATATAATTCAATTTAATTGCTTTCACCAGATAACAAAGCAGTACAATTACATTTTGAAAAGAAAGGAAATTCACTATCAATATCAATGATTAATTTTGTTTGTGCTCAGTGTCACACATCCACTGCTGTCCTCACTACTCCTGACACAAGCCAGGATGTCACTGGACCTCTTGGCCACCTGGGCACATGCTGGTTCGTGTTCAGCTGCCTGTTGACCAACACCCCCAAGTCCTTTTCCACCCAGCAGCTTTCTGGACATTCTGCCCCAAACCTGTAGTGGTGCAGGGGGTTGTTGTGAGCCAAGGGCAGGATGTCAGCATGGAACCTCATATAACTGGTGTCAGCCCATCAATCCAGCTTGCCCAGATCCCTCTGTGGAGCCTTCCTACTATCGAGATCCTCATGGTGTCAGGTTCCTATTTTGGTTCTCAAAATTAAGAGACAATGTTTTCCAGTAAAGATTAACAGACCATGTCTGCTTATTTACAGATTTCAAGATACATAGTGAAACTGCAGGATCTGCACACTTGCAGCTATCACAGTTCCAATAAAAGGACAACATTTATACACAAAGTAAAAACATCTTCAATAACCTGAGACAGATAAAATGCCAAGGCACTGAAGGCAGCAACAGAACTTGATCAGCCTCAACTAGGACCTGCATTTCTGCTCATGGGCCCAGGAGTCCCATTTCATCCCAGTCTGGATCCGTCAGTGCCCTCCAGGCAGTCTTCGGATGTCTGCTGAATGGAGGCCTTGGCCCTGTGAAGTGGTGGGCTTAGATCTGTAAGGACTTTCAGCACTATGTTGGTACTTTATCTTCAGCCTGGCCCTCACCCTGTTACCAGCCCCTGGTTCTGCTACCCATATTGAGCCCTTGTAGGACCGTGCCCCACTAAAGAGAGCACAGCCTGGGTGAAAGTGACCCTTAGTTTCAGGTTCTTTGTCTTCCAGCCTTTGCTTTTCTCTGACAATAAAATTACATTTACTGGAATCTACTTCAAGCCAACTTCAAAATCTGTCTGTATTTGCAGGGAAATAAATCCTTCAGAAATGCATATTTGATTTTCATATTAAACTAGGAAGTTAAAATTATTATTACTCTTGGTTACTTTCTATGGGTTGCTTCGTTCAGTCATAAAATAATTCAGGTTGGAGAAACCTCAGGAGAGCTCTAGTCCAACCTCCTGCTCAAAGGAGGGTCACCTAGAAGGATAGATCTCAAAGGGGAGATTCCATGATCACTTTAGACAATTTTGGAGAGTATGTCTTTCCACTCACTTCAATGAGTGGGAGCCTTCTCTCTAGGCTCCATACAAGTATTTGAAGAATGCTCTGACATCTCCCTGTCCCCAGCCAACTCTTCTCCAGGCTGAAGAACCACATCTCCCTTCACCTCTCCTTGGAGGGGAAGTGCTCCATGGTGACCCTTCCCTGAACTTGCCACATTTTATCAGCATCTTTCTTGCACTGAGGATCCATCACTGAATGCCATATTCCAGATTTAAGAGCTGTGGAAATATTTGCCTCTCCCAGTTTACTGACTACACCTGCATTGATGCAGCCCAGTATGCTATTAACTTGCATTGCTTCCTGGGTGCACTGTTGAATCATGTAACATGTAATTGAAACTTATCTTTATCCTTTTACAAGAAAAGAATACTCTATTAGTGTTTTCCCAAAACAACCCAGTAACAGAAGAGATGATTTTAGGCCCAAATGAATGACATGAACGGGAGATTGTGATATATTGATTTTCTTTTAAAAGAGAGTATAGCATATCTATGAGAGTCTAAAAAAAGAAGAATATTCAAAGGCGTCTGACTGGAATTACAGAAAAGCTATTGGTTTATTTTTCCCTAAATGTGACCTTCTCTGTAATGTGAAAATCAACACTAGATGTATCTTACAATATTTACGGGAAAGACAAGGATCTGTAGCTCAAGCCTNTAGCCACGCAGCAGCGGCGTTATTGATTTGTTTCAAAACTGTAACCCTATTGCTCTTCAACAAATATACTGCTCTAACATGTGGCTGTATAAGGATATATAAGGTTGTTTTGTATACCAAAAAAACAAACTGAATTGCTGCCACAGAATAGAAAACAGGTGACTTTCAATTGATGCCCTATCTGTTACAACTAATTTGTTCCTTTATTTTATTCCTAAATCTTCTTATGTGTTGAAAGAGAAGTAAAATCAGTTGATAATCATCCTTAGAATTCTGTGCAATTTCTGCCGTAAATGCAATGTTTATGTTTTCCTATGCTACATTTACACAGATTAAAGGTAGAAGATGATGTACATGTTCATCTTAAATTTTTATTCTTCAAATGGTGTGAGCACAATTAGCAATACTCATTACCAAAAAAAAAAAGAAGTAAACTGGAAAGTCACTTTGGCTTTGCACCAATATATTGAATTTTTCAATTCTTCCTGCTCACAGAAGACCTAGGAACAAAATTAATTTATATAATTAATAATTTATTTAGTTATTCTCAAAGACAAAAAAGAGTCAACAGATCAGATGAACTGTAATGAAGTTCTAATTTTGATCAGGAATGGAGATACATATATTTAGGCCAGATCTGTAGACCATATTATTAAATATACAGCAAACCCAAGTAAATTCTGTGAATAAATTTCCTCGCTTCAGATTTTCAAAGAAGTGGACATATTCAAAAAGAGGCTGAAAGCTACTCTTGCGTTTATTACATACAGGCAAAAATAATAGGAAAAATCTACCAGCAAATAACAGTGAAATAATCAGACAAATTGGTTGAGGGTAGCAGTATGGAAGAGTTTTTGACTCTTTAGTGCTCTGATGAGGTGAGGATGAATTTAATTGAAATACTGCTGTAGCCTTTCAACACTCCCATGAGTTGAAATTTCCAGGTGCCCTAGGAGTCAATGCAATGCTCATCTATGACCAAAAGGCAGGAACAGCAATAATACTACAAGTATTTATGGTTTTCACCATATCACATGCACTTACATGAAAATAGTTTAAAACTGATTAAGATTTCTGGGGAATGGAATGAAAAATGATAATAGTCAAATATGTGCGATCATGCCAATGAAGAGAAAAAACTGTGTGCTGCAGTGTGGCCAGGTATGACTCACCTATACACCTACAAGTCCTAGTCATTTATGCTTACTTTGTAGCTAGTAGTGAGGACAAAAAATGGCATAATACTCTGGAATTGTTTACCTCTGCCCTCTACTATACAAGATGTCTGCAATGACAATACAGGATGTTGACATCAGCACTGTAATGTGTACTGGAAGTCTTGTGTAGTGAATCCTGACCACCTAATCCCTCACACGTGGTAGGAGTTATAAACTGATGTAGCAGTCTTTAAAAATGCCCCCTACAAGACAGTGTACTGGGATTAAAGAAGAGAGCTACAGAAAAAATGCCATTAAAATGAACGTTTAAAAAAAACAACTCCTAAGAAAGGAAACCAATCCCAGAATATAGGGCAGTATCATTTTTTCTTTGTTTTGTGTTTTTGCCGTAAGCAGTACTGGCAGGGAAGACTGATGCATATCATGATCTTCATGGACAGTTCAGAACATTCTGTCTATCAAATAAATAAACTTGATTTAAGTTCTAAAATATAGAGACAGAAGAAGAGAAAAGAACAGCATCCCTTAGAAGGGAGCAGTGAAAGTATACTCTGAAATATATCACGTGGGAAAACCAAACCTAAAACCAAAGGGGTTCCAGGTGAGAGGTTGGAGAAAAGAGAGCTAAATCTCAAGGGAAATTGAAACAGGTAAGAAGGAAAATCAGTGTTAAGATTTCAAATTCTTAAGCTTCTCTTTTGTAGCTATTTTTAATCTGTAATACAAATTTGATCTTTGGGAGTTTATTTTTTTATTTTTAATCTATCATTTCAAGTCTGTATAGCGATCAAACTGGAATCAAGTGAGTATAACAGATAGGGTGTGTAATCCTGTCATGAAAGACCCAAACCCAAACACGACAAACTTGCTTCTTGGAGCCTTTGCAACTCAAAACAATCTTGGGAATCCAAGATACTGTGATGCATTTTCTTCTAAGCACCAAGCGTCAGTTTTGTGTCAGTAAATCTGTCAGCAGGTTTTAAGCATTGAAATGCCGATAGTTGTGAGTCAATTTACAACTCTAAGACTGTTATAACCTCCTATTGTCACTCTGCATTATACATGTTGCATCAAGATACAGTTTGATAAATGTTTTAAATTTAAGTAAATGTGCTCTTGTCAATGTTTTCTCACACCATCAGTTGTGTGTATCTCATTTATGGCTTTGGTTGCTTGGGTTGCTATTGGCGTTTTTGAGCCATACAAGAGAGGCTGGACAAGAGAAAAGTCTTGACAAGGGAAAAGGATGAGGAAATAATAGAGATGCAAGAAAATTTGTTTTCATCCATATTATTTCCCTGATATTGCTCCCTACATAGCCTGGTGAGTGCTGAGCAGAGAGGGAGAAAGGAACATGACAATAGGAAGCAGATGAAGTCTGTAGGATCTCAGAAGTAGTAGTGACAAATTAAAGTAATATTCTCTTTACTGTTTTTTCAATTCCTTTTCCTTCTCTCTAGTTCTGGCTTAATCTCAGCAAGTTGATGGTAACACCCCTGAAAACTTCTCTAGTACCATGCTTATTTGTCTTGGTCCATTGGTCAAAATTGAAATATGTTGCCCACCAATATTAATGTGTTATAAGAATCTTCCTATCAACTTGCAGTTATAACCAAATCTTTTTCATCAATGCTTAGGTTCTGTCTCCTTTTCCATTTTAATCTTTCAAGAATTTCTTATTTTGATTTCTTTTGTCCAATTAATTCCTTGGTTTTGAGCAACTTTTCCTGGTTTTATTAAATATTATTTTATGCTGCACTTAAGAGATATCCTATGAATAGCAAATAAATAAATGTATTTAAATTATAAAAAAGAAGTGACTCGAACTGTGGGTTTAGATTAGATTTTATGATAAAGAGCATGGTACTAATAATGCCAAGGTCACAGGCTTGATCCTGGTATGGGCCATTCACTTAAGAGTTGGACTCAATAGTCCTTGTGGGTTCCTTACAACCCAGAGTAGTCTGTGATTCTGCGAAAAATTCTTTGCTGTGAGGGTGGTGAGTCACTGGAACATGTTGACCAGAGAAGCTGTGAATGCTACATCCCTGAAAGTGTTTAAGGTCAGGTTGGATGGAGCTCTGAGAAACCTGGTTTAATGGAAGGTGTCCCTGCCCATGGCTGGGGATTTGAACAAGATGAGGAATCTGTACTTCATTGCATCTCAACAATATGTGAAGCTGGAATGTGTTTAGGTGACACTGGCATAATTGTGAGTGGAAGAAGAAAGTTTTTCCAAATGAAGATGCTTCATGCCCAGAATAACATGCTTATTGCTTGCAGGATGAGCTCTTGTGACAAGTACAGAACTGAGCAACGCTACACTGTAATTAAAGATGACACAGCACGTTAAACAACAATACTTGCCCATAAACATCTTACTCTTGTCATCTGTCTACTTACTACTAACTAGTAATCTGGAGTGACAGGGTGCTGAGAGGAATAAGCATTTAGCACAGACTTTCATTTCTACATCATCAGTTCAGACCTGGACTTCATGTTGAGAAGGCATTGTTTAGGAGCATTTTCTTACCCTGTGATTTCAAATAATTTCCCATACGATGCATATCTTCACAAAATCACCCCTACAACTGGCACTAAGTGCATCAGTGTTGATTATATCTCTAGAGAGACTGGGAATTGAATGCTGCAAGTGGCAATGCTATCCGGTCCTAAAAGAGCTAAGAACACTTTTTTGCTTAGAAGCACACTGACGCAAGAGTAAGAGAAGAACTACATAAATACTAAATTAAATTTAAAAAAAAAATGTTGTGATATTAATATTTCAGTTTCTTCTTTAATCATGCAATAAATATATAGCAATGTCTCCTAGTCTTCTCTCTTTTTTTATGTGAAAGCAGTAGGATTGTTTTCTTATGTCAGGTTTCTTCATTTTCTCAATACACACTTTAGATGCTATTTTGTAGCAGGGAAACTGCAGAATGTAAAATAAAAAAACAAAAGAAAAGAAGGTATAAGAATTCTGCATCGAAACTTAAGCTGATATTTTAATGGGTTTTATTTTAATTATTCCATTGATATTATTTTCAGAAAATTCTTTTTAAATGTTGTACATGTAATGAACTAATTTTTTTAGTGTGTAACCTTCTAGGATTTTGCATAAAAAATCTATCAAGAATTAATCAATATCTATACTACATATCTATAGTATTTATCTTAGATAAGCAGCTTAGCTAAATAATTTTTAGCTGTAACTTGCCACTGATGGTCCATGAGATGTTAGTGGCTTACTGTCAACTACCTGGCAAGGGAATGACTTTTTCTTTATGGTGTTTAGGGATTCAA